>JBAMJR010000003.1:465000-782500 GCA_038501785.1 Myoxocephalus aenaeus | reverse complement strand
GTCCCGTCGTCCTTCGGTGTCCTTGAATGCACCACCAGGGACCAGTTCAAAGTGGTTCCTGCCTGTAGGTCCGTTACAATGACGCTGAAATTGACACATTTCATAATCTTTCTCACACACTAAATTAAAGGTTTTAGGGTTATTAGTGTGTCTCATATTGTTGAGGCTTTAGACTTCCTCTCAGTGGGTTGTCTTGTTTTATATTCTGTACTAAAATGGACCGGATATGAATGTAAAATGTTGATTTTAAGCTTAAAAAAAAAAGTTGGCAGTGATATTAAAGTACAGTATATCTTCTGAACTATTTAAAAAAACGTATATGACCGTTTTTAACCCCCCAAAACATTGAATTGATTTGATTGTTGCAATGCAATTTAACATAATTCCAATACAGAGCATAAAACTGATGTTTACAGCTGTTGCAGATTTCTAGATTTTGCAGATTTTTGGGGATTTCACCATTTCTGCTGCCTTCTCGTGTCTCCAGGTACAGCTACATGATCGACAACGTCATCCTGCTGATCACCGGCACGCTCCACCAGCGAGCCATCTCCGAGCTGGTGCCCAAGTGCCACCCGCTGGGCAGCTTCGAGCAGATGGAGGCGGTGAACATCGCCCAGACGCCCGCCGAGCTGTACAACGCCATCCTGGTGGACACGCCCCTGGGTGCGTAGCCCCGCCCATTTTAAAAGGGGGCGGGGCCGTCCGGCTGCGCCGCTCGTGTGTTTTTAATCCAGGAGACTCTAGGTTTCTGAAGGACGGCGACCAGTGAGGTCGTGAGCGTTAGCCGAGTCGCCGTTAGCGGCTGGTTCAGATTCTCAGTGTTCTCTCAGGTGAAATCTGACTCGTGGACTCTGACTCGTGGACTCTGACTCGTGGACTCTGACTCGTGGCTCATGAAATCTGACTTGTGACTCTGACTAGTTGAATCTGACTCGTGGACTCTGACTCGTGACTCGTGGAATCTGACTCTGGCTCGTGACTCGTGGACTCTGACTCGTGGCTCATGAAATCTGACTTGTGACTCTGACTAGTTGAATCTGACTCGTGGAATCTGACTTGTGACTCGTGGACTCTGACTCGTGGACTCTGACTCGTGGACTCTGACTCGTGTCTCGTGGACTGACTCGTGGACTCTGACTCGTGTCTCGTGGACTGACTCGTGGACTCTGATTCGTGTCTCGTGGACTCTGACTCGTGGACTCTGACTCGTGGACTCTGACTCGTGTCTCGTGGACTGACTCGTGGACTCTGACTCGTGTCTCGTGGACTGACTCGTGGACTCTGACTCGTGTCTCGTGGACTGACTCGTGGACTCTGATTCGTGTCTCGTGGACTCTGACTCGTGGACTCTGACTCGTGGACTCTGACTCGTGTCTCGTGGACTGACTCGTGGACTCTGACTCGTGTCTCGTGGACTCTGACTCGTGACTCGTGGACTCTGACTCGTGTCTCGTGGACTCTGACTCGTGGACTCTGACTCGTGGACTCTGACTCGTGACTCGTGGACTCTGACTCGTGTCTCGTGGACTCTGACTCGTGGACTCTGACTCGTGGACTCTGACTCGTGACTCGTGGACTCTGACTCGTGACTCGTGGACTCTGACTCGTGTCTCGTGGACTCTGAATCGTGACTCGTGGACTGACTTGTGACTCAGTGTTGACGTCAGCGTTCTTCTTCCACAGCGGCGTTCTTCCAGGACTGCATCTCTGAGCAGGACCTGGACGAGATGAACATCGAGATCATCCGCAACACGCTGTACAAGGTGAGGCTCCGCTGGGTGATTTAATTAATGTTCTAATTAGTAGAGATCTAAAGGTGACGTCTTTGTGGTTCCGTCTCCTCCGCTCAGGCGTACCTGGAAGGGTTCTACAAGTTCTGCTCCAACCTGGGAGGAACCACGGCCGACACCATGTGCCCCATCCTGGAGGTGAGCGTCCCGCGTGAGGCTGTGATGTCACAGAGCCCAGAGCCAATGAGCGATCACTGAGGACTCATTGAGTCGCTGCTCCACAAATACAGATGTTGATTATTCTGTGAGGGAAACGACATTAATTAAGATAATAATGAAAAAGTATTGATGAGTGGCATAAATCCTAAAAACTAAAATTAGAATTTCTTTGATCATTTCTTTTACAAAAATTGGCAAACACAGAAATCTATATCTATCTATACGAGTTACCAATGTTGGAAAAAAGAAGTGGAGGCGCCACCTGCTGTTTATATTGAGATATTACTACCTCCCTCCTTTCTTCTCCTTTTCCTCCTCTCCTATCTCCTTCTCTTCCTCTCTTCTCCTCTCCTCCTTTTCCTTCTCTCTTCCTCTCCTTTTCCTCCTCTCCTTCTCTTCTCCTCTCCTTCTTCTCTTCTCTTCCTCTTTTCTCCTCTCCTCCTCTTCTCTTCTCTTCTCCTCTCCTTCTCCTCTCCTCTCCTTCCTCTCTCCTATCTCCTTCTCCTCTCATATCTCCTTCTCCTCTCCTATCTCCTTCTCCTCTCCTTCTCCTCTCTCCCTGTTTACTTTCATAATAAAATGGTTTTGATGAAATATCTCAATTTAAAGCTTTAGTTGTGTTTTCTGATGGAAGAGTTGGTCCCACACGGTGCGTTCGAGGACCGTCGGAAAGAGGAAAATCTGACGATAAATACAGTTTTCACAGCTTCTAGCCGAGATGAACGGTTTAGTTTTGGCTGTTTGAAGAAAACGTGCTTTTCCATCCCGCCGGCGGGTTTTGGGGTTCAGAGCCTTAAGGTGGACTGACCTTTTTTAAGGTGGACCGGCTAACCTGTGCTTCCTCCGCTGCAGTTCGAGGCCGACCGGAGAGCCTTCATCATCACCATCAACTCGTTCGGCACCGAGCTGTCCAAAGAGGACCGCGCCAAGCTCTTCCCGCACTGCGGCAAGCTTTACCCAGAAGGCCTTGCTCAGCTGGCGCGGGCCGACGACTACGACCAGGTCAAGATCGTCGCCGATTTCTACCCGGTAAGGTCGAGAGCCGCCGACTCACTTCCTGTTTTCTCAAAGTGTCTCGTTACCAGCAACCCCTCACTGTGTGTGTGTGTGTGTGTGTGTGTGTGTGTGTGTGTGTGTGTGTGTGTGTTGTGTCTACAGGAGTACAAGCTGCTGTTTGAAGGAGCCGGCAGCAACCCGGGAGACAAAACCCTGGAGGACCGTTTCTTTGAGCACGAGGTGACACACACACACACACACACACACACACACACACACACACACACACACACACACACACACAATAGAAATAGAAATCCTTTTTATTCGTCATAGTACATACATGAAATGTGTCCTCTGCATTTAACCCATCCTTAATGTCTTAAGGAGCAGTGGGCAGCCCTGTGAGGCGCCCGGGGACAAACCCACGTACATACACACACATACACACGCACACACATACACACACATACACACATACACACGCACACACATACACACACATACACACACATACACACATACACACGCACACACATACACACACATACACACATACACACACATACACACATACACACGCACACACACATACACACGCACACACATACACACGCACACACATACACACACATACACATACACACACATACACACACACACACATACACACACACACACACGCACACACACGCACACACACGCACACACACGCACACACACGCACACACATACACACATACACACGCACACATACACACATACACACGCACACACACGCACATGCGCACACGCACACACACACACATACACACACATACACACATACACACACACACGCACACACGCACACACGCACACACACACGCACACACATACACACATACACACGCACACGCACGCACATGCGCACACGCACACGCACACACACACACATACACACACATACACACATACACACACACGCACACACATACACACGCACACACACGCGCACACACATACACACGCACACGCACGCACACACATACACACGCACACGCACACGCACACACATACACACGCACACACACACGCACACACACACACACACACGCACACACACACACACGCACACACATACACACGCACACACACACGCACACACATACACACATACACACGCACACGCACGCACATGCGCACACGCACACGCACACACATACACACACACGCACACACACACACACGCACACACATACACACACACGCACACACACGCACGCACACATGCAAACGCACACTCGCACACACATACATACACACACACATACGCACGCACACATGCAAACACACACACACGCGCGCACACAGATACGCATACACACACACACACACACACACACACACACACACACACACACACACACACACACACACAGTCGCCGCCCCCTTGTGATAATCCGTTGCTTGGTTGCAACATTGTATACATGAATTCTAATAAGCAACGTAGACGCCGTTGGGAGTGCGGCGTTGCGGTGTACTCCTCCTCATCTTCATCCTCCTCTTCCTCAGGTGAAGCTGAACAAGCTGGCCTTCCTCAACCAGTTCCACTTCAGCGTCTTCTACGCCTACGTGAAGCTGAAGGAGCAGGAGTGCAGGAACATCGTGTGGATCGCCGAGTGCATCGCCCAGCGGCACCGCGCCAAGATCGACAACTACATCCCCATCTTCTGAGCCTCTTCCTCCTCCTCCTCTTCCTCCTCCTCCTCCTCCTCTTCCTCCTCCTCCCCGTCATCATTTCATCGTGTCGCCTCGGTGTTAAACATTCTGACGGTTTGATGCTAAATCTTCTGCATTCCTCACTCGCGGGTGTTAATTGTTGCGTTGCGTTCAGGCTCTTTTCTAAACCCTGTAAAAGACTCCCAGAGAGCTCAGCGTTGCTGCTTGTTTTAATCATTTGACTACCAAGCGCTCCGCTTGTCTAAACTCTGACGCTCGCCGTGTTGTTGTTGTTGTTGTTGTTGTTTTACGGCGCGTCCTGTTTACACGTCGGCTGACCAAACACAAGAAGAAGAATTTGCAATTTACTCGCCGCCGTCCAGCAGGAGCTACTCCCGGTGCAGCAAACGACCGCCATCTTGTCTCTTATGTTTTTTTTTTAGATCATGTCAATCTTAAAGCGACACGTAAAACGTTCCTCTGCTCATCATCATCATCATCATCTTCATCATCAGGTCCTAATCCGCCTGTATTTATTTCTGTTTCCGTGCTCCTCTTCGTCAGCATGTCTGGTCATCGCTGTGTCCCCTCCCCCTAAATAACCCCCTAAACTACCGAGTCGAGTGTTCGAGCCCCGCCCGGTTGGCTGCATTAACTAGATCGTCGTTAGAAATAAAAAAATAAAAGAATCCAGCAGCCGAGTGTGTGTGTGTGTGTGAATGAGGTGAAATCTCGTGAGTATACGACCGACTAAATGTTTAAACTATACAAAGATATATAGATATTTAAAGATGACTCTGATTTTGTTTTCTCATGCTGTAAAAGAAATATTTGATTTGTTTTTCTGTTTTGATCTGTTTCTTACTCGTGCAATGTGAACTGTAAATGTGATGGGAAAAAATAAACGGACTAAACTGAACCCGAAATCCATTTTTACTTTTATGCAAGATGTTCTGTTAATAAGTGTTATGAAATAACAACGAAGACTGAAGTTCATGCTCATGTTTTATTTGTCTTTGCTGTCAAATTTGCAGACAGAGAGCGAGAGAGAGGATTTGATTTTGGGGGTCAAAGGTCACTGACTTCACAAAACACAAATATTATTATTATTTTGGCCCATAACTCAATAATTCATCTGCTAGTTATGAACATTTCACCCAAACGACTCAGGATAAACGCAGCAAACTGTGCTGGGGCCCCGTTCCATATAGGCGTGTTGGGGCCCCGTTCCATATAGGTGTGTTGGGGCCCCGTTCCATTTAGGTGTGTTGGGGCCCCGTTCCATATAGGTGTGTTGGGGCCCCGTTCCATATAGGTGTGTTGGGGCCCCGTTCCATATAGGCGTACCGGGGCCCCGTTCCATTTAGGTGTGTTGGGGCCCCGTTCCATTTAGGTGTGTTGGGGCCCCGTTCCATATAGGTGTGTTGGGGCCCCGTTCCATATAGGTGTGCCGGGGCCCCGTTCCATTTAGGTGTGTTGGGGCCCCGTTCCATATAGGTGTGTTGGGGCCCCGTTCCATATAGGCGTACCGGGGCCCTGTTCCATTTAGGTGTGTTGGGGCCCCGTTCCATTTAGGTGTGTTGGGGCCCCGTTCCATATAGGCGTACCGGGGCCCCGTTCCATTTAGGTGTGTTGGGGCCCCGTTCCATTTAGGTGTGCCGGGGCCCTGTTCCATATAGGTGTGTGAGGGCCCCGTTCCATTTAGGCGTACCGGGGCCCCGTTCCATTTAGGTGTACCGGGGCCCTGTTCCATTTAGGTGTGTTGGGGCCCCGTTCCATTTAGGTGTGCTGGGGCCACGTTCCATTTATGTGTGCCGGGGCCCTGTTCCATATAGGTGTGTGAGGGCCCCGTTCCATTTAGGCGTACCGGGGCCCCGTTCCATTTAGGTGTACCGGGGCCCTGTTCCATTTAGGTGTGTTGGGGCCCCGTTCCATTTAGGTGTGCTGGGGCCACGTTCCATTTATGTGTGCCGGGGCCCCATTCCATATAGGTGTGTTGGGGCCCCGTTCCATATAGGTGTGCTGGGCCCACGTTCCATATAGGCGTACCGGGGCCCCGTTCCATATAGGTGTGTTGGGGCCCCGTTCCATATAGGTGTGTGAGGGCCCCGTTCCATTTAGGCGTACCGGGGCCCCGTTCCATTTAGGTGTACCGGGGCCCTGTTCCATTTAGGTGTGTTGGGGCCCCGTTCCATTTAGGTGTGCTGGGGCCACGTTCCATTTATGTGTGCCGGGGCCCCATTCCATATAGGTGTGTTGGGGCCCCGTTCCATATAGGTGTGCTGGGCCCACGTTCCATATAGGCGTACCGGGGCCCCGTTCCATATAGGTGTGTTGGGGCCCCGTTCCATATAGGTGTGTTGGGGCCCCGTTCCATTTAGGTGTGTGAGGGCCCCGTTCCATATAGGCGTACCGGGGCCCTGTTCCATTTAGGTGTGTTGGGGCCCCGTTCCATTTTGGTGTGTTGGGGCCCCGTTCCATATAGGTGTGTTGGGGCCCCGTTCCATTTAGGTGTGTGAGGGCCCCGTTCCATATAGGCGTACCGGGGCCCTGTTCCATTTAGGTGTGTTGGGGCCCCGTTCCATATAGGTGTGTTGGGGCCCCGTTCCATATAGGTGTGTTGGGGCCCCGTTCCATATAGGTGTACCGGGGCCCCGTTCCATTTAGGTGTGTTGGGGCCCCGTTCCATATAGGTGTACCGGGGCCCCGTTCCATTTAGGTGTGTTGGGGCCCCGTTCCATTTAGGTGTGCTGGGGCCATGTTCCATTTATGTGTGCCGGGGCCCCGTTCCATATAGGTGTGTTGGGGCCCCGTTCCATTTAGGTGTGTTGGGGCCCTATTCCATTTAGGTGTGTTGGGGCCCCGTTCCATATAGGTGTACCGGGGCCCCGTTCCATTTAGGTGTGTTGGGGCCCCGTTCCATTTAGGTGTGCTGGGGCCATGTTCCATTTATGTGTGCCGGGGCCCCGTTCCATATAGGTGTGTTGGGGCCCTGTTCCATTTAGGTGTGTTGGGGCCCTGTTCCATTTAGGTGTGTTGGGGCCCTATTCCATTTAGGTGTGTTGGGGCCCTGTTCCATTTAGGTGTGTTGGGGCCCTGTTCCATTTAGGCGTACCGGGGCCCTATTCCATTTAGGTGTGTTGGGGCCCTGTTCCATTTAGGCGTACCGGGGCCCTGTTCCATTTAGGTGTGTTGGGGCCCTGTTCCATTTAGGTGTGTTGGGGCCCTGTTCCATTTAGGCGTACCGGGGCCCTATTCCATTTAGGTGTGTTGGGGCCCTGTTCCATTTAGGCGTACCGGGGCCCTGTTCCATTTAGGTGTGTTGGGGCCCTGCCATCGGGCACGTTGGCCCTGCGGTGACGGGGAAAAGGCCTAATCAAGTGTTTCTGATGATTCTCCATCGTGACCAAACGGTCTGCTCAACGGCTCCTTCCTGAGCTTTCGGGCCCCGTGTCGGGGGCTTCTTCCTCGTTCGTCGGCTCGGGGGGCGTGGCCACCTGAACAGGAAGTCATTGCTCACAACAGGTGCAGATTTATTTCATCAATCCAGAGCAGTTTTTGCTCTAGTTGGTTTCAAACTGCGGAATTATTATTACGCAACATCTATTTGAGTCCCTTCAGGTGAAACTCTTCAGGCTTAATTGAGACCAATCAGGCTGCCGGGCTCCAGCTGAGGAAGCTGCTGCCTGCAGGCTTCAAGGCGGCCGGAGAGCTTCTCAGTGAGCTCGATGATGAGCTTCAGGCTGAAGACCAGAGCCGGGCTCTCGGCGCTGCACTGCTCTGTGGGGCTGACGGACTGGGACATGGACAAGGAGCTGAAACTGGCCACCACCACGGACCAGTTCTGCCACGGTGATCGTCCTTCACTCCCAATGAATCCCAGAGAACCACTTTGTTAATGTTAAAACTGTGTGTGTGTGTGTGTGTGTGTGTGTGTGTGTGTGTGTGTCAGACGACAAACTGAACGATCAATACGTGGCCCAGAGGCCGACTGCAAGAGCCTCAAGAAGAAAGGACGACTTCATCTGGTACGATAAGACGTCAGGTGAGCTGAGGAAGGATTTCACTTGTTTTTCAGAAAGGCTGAAGCTTTTCACTTTGCCTGAACCGTCACCAAACACACCACAGATCCTGTGGTTGCACCACGACCGTGTTCTCTGCATTTCACTGTGGGTTCAGTGTCTTGCTCAACACTTCGACATGCAGGCTATGGGGAGACCGGGGAATCGAACCGTGGACCTCGTGGTCTCAGAACGACCACACATCTCTGTTGTGCTTCTGTCCTCCAGACACCTTCGTGAAGCCCAACCTGTGGCTGCTGGTGAACCCCAGCATCGCCTGCCCGCTCCGGTACGGCGAAGCCTCAGCCGGGCCTGAGGGAGTCCAGCCGGCCCGGCTGAGCCCCGCAGAGACCCAGAGGCGCCTCGCCACAGAGGCCCACGGGTCCGGCCTCCGCAGGATGCAGCCCGAGCACTCGGTACGGTGCACAATATTATTATTATTATTGTTGTTGTTATTGTCCAACCTGTCTGAAAGGTTCCCTGTGGAGGTTTGGACCTCTAGTAGCGCTCTGGATACCAATACCTTACCTTTAGTACCCGCTAACAAAGCAGTTTAGCACAATATGTGAACATTCACTAACCCAAATCATAGCACAATATGTGAACATTCACTAACCCAAATCATAGCTCAATATGTGAACATTCACTAACCCAAATCATAGCTCAATATGTGAACATTCTCTAACCCAAATCATAGCTCAATATGTGAACATTCTCTAACCCAAATCATAGCACAATATGTGAACATTCTCTAACCCAAATCATAGCACAATATGTGAACATTCTCTAACCCAAATCATAGCTCAATATGTGAACATTCTCTCTGCAAAGGTTGACTTTGATAAAGTGAAGCAGAACAAAGTTAGAGAGGGTTTAGAACAGAGAACATTCAGGCGAGGACTCCAACATTTGCATTGGGGCACATTTGTGACATTTGAATATTCTCATGTACCAAACCATATATTTCACTTGTATATTACTTATGGTGTTCAATACATCCAAATACAGCAGTTTTGGGCTTTTTTTTTTTATAAAACAATCGCTCAGTCTGATCCCCCCCTGACTAGTTTTTAAAAGGTTACTACGGGATGCTTTACACTGACGGTTTATGTTTCTGAATGTCTTTGACTGTTAGATGATGAATGAAGACGTCTCTGGTCGACCAGCAAAGAACAGACGGAAGGGAAGAACCCAGACTTCCTGGGTGAGAACTCTGGTCCACTTCCTCCAGAGGGATGTCAGCAACTACAATCACCTGTTTTTTAAAAGGCCATAATAACTTATTTTCTCACTTTATTTTACAAAGTAATCTTCCTGTTTTCATCTGTTCTCTTCTTCCTGGTTTGAAGTGGGCTTTGAGGTATGTGACCAACTCTGGAATCAAATATGAAGAAATCCAGAAAGACCTGATGAAGCAGCTCATCTTTTTGAGTTAAACGTTTAAAGTTACTGTGAAGAATGTTTAACTGGTCCTCTGTAGACCTCAGTCTAGTCCTGGTCCTCTTTAGACCTCATCAGTAAACAGACCACCAGAGAGAAGATGGTCTGGTTCTACAGAGTTCTTCTTAAAGCTCCTCATCGGAGCCACCAGGTCGGATTCGGGTGAAATCAGATGACATCATGCAGGTTCACCAGAACCTCTTTCAGCTCAGACTCCAGCAGGGACCAGTCCACTGTGGACAGACCCAGGACGTACTGCTGGACCCGCTGGAGGGAAGGGGTGCATGGGAGAACCAGAACCAGGACTGAGAGGGGTAGACTGTAAAATGAGAGGTTTTCTAAAGGGACCCTGGTGCTCAGACACTACCACTTTATTCCACAGGGGGTGCCAGAATCAAAACAACATGAAAGTTCCTTGTAGGATCTTTAACTTTGCTTGTTGCTTATTTAGTCCATGTTACAAATAAGATCTTTAGAAAATAATACATATTCATGCACGTGTGCTCTGTGAGATGTTTAAAACGAGCACCCTATAAGTGGAAAAATTATGTTCCGACTGCTTCTAGGACAATAAGACCCTGAAGCCCGGATCCTGGCCTCGTCCCCCTGTGAACTACTGCATCCTCATCGCCTTGGCGCTGAAGAGCAGCCTCACCGGGAGCCTCAAAGTCCAGCAGATTTACAACTTCACCAGGTCGGAGCTTTGCCAGGTTTATGTGGCGACTAAAGCCCCAACCTCAAGGTAACAATCTGTAACGTTTCCCCACAGAGAGCACTTCCCCTTCTTCCAGACGGCTCCAGACGGCTGGAAGAACACCATCCGACACAACCTGTGCTTCAACAGCAGCTTCCGCAAGACCTGCAACCAGCTGTGCCGCGACGGCAAGAGGAAGTCGTGCTTCTGGCACCTGACGCTGGACGGCCACCGCCGGCTGAAGGACGAGATCCGCATGCTGACGGGGGAATCCTTCAAGCAGCTGCAGAGGAGCATGGGCCGGCCGGGTGAGCAGCAGGGGTGGGAATCACCAGAGGTCCCACGATACGATATTATCTCGACGCTTAAGTCACGATACGATATTATCTCGACGCTTAAGTCACGATACGATATTATCTCGACGCTTAAGTCACGATACGATATTATCTCGACGCTTAAGTCACGATACGATATTATCTCGACGCTTAAGTCACGATACGATATTATCATGATACTTAAGTCACGATACGATATCGATACGATATCGTGGCGATAAGATATTGTCACGATACTATCACGATATTATCATTATACTTAAGTCACAATACGATATTGTCACGATACAATATTATCACGATACTTCGATATTATCACAATACTGCAATATTCAACCGCAAATTGTCCCCAAAGGAAAACTTTGTCAACATATTTGATCTAATAAGATAACGTTTTCAGTCCGTTCATCGTTTTATTGCAGTAAACTGACCAACACTGTCATAAATGGTGCATGCACCTGAGAAACTGAGCTTCCATGGATCGATACAATATCGCCACGCAAAAGATTGCGATACTATGCTGTATCTATTTATTTATGTATGTATTTCCCCCACCCCTAGTGACCTGAAGAGAGTTTAGCTCCAGGGCTCATAATAAACATAAAATAATACACATAAACTGTCTTCTTCTTGTTTTTCAGATGCGATTCAGAGTTTATTCGCGATGTGATTGCAGCTGTAAAAAGGCATCAAAGAGTTCCAATCAATTCAACTTTACATGCTTCTCTATTATGCTGATTATTATTTATTAATTTATTGTTTTGATTCTCTCACTAGAAAATGTGCAAATATCTGCACAATGTCAAAAAAAAGAATTGTGTTAATGATCAAGTTTGATTAAATGTGATTTATTCCATGTTGTATTGTTTCTTTCTATCAAAGAATTAAGCTAAATGTTTCATTAATCTTGAACAGAATTTGAATCACTTTGAAAAAAATAAAAATGTGTTCATGCTGAAATGCTGTTTGTTTTATTTTAGACATAAACTATTAAAATTAGCATGGGTCGCCTGGGTTACAATAATAACCTCCGGCTGTCAGTCATATTTTTATAGCATCAAATAACTAATTAAATCCAAGATTATCAGAAAAGTTTACAGAAACCATATTTAGTGCAACAAATCTGACTTTTTTTTTTTTTTCTTCTTTGAAACTGTTTCCAATATGTATTTCATTTTTTTTGCTTACATTCATAATTTACCGGTTGAGATGCGTCTATCAAAGTATCTGCATTGAGCTGATTATTGGCGTCGATCTGCTCGGCCTTACCTGGTGATTGTGAAGCCGGATGAGGAAAAATAATAAATGAATAAAAGATTGTTGTGACTTCTACCCAGAGTTGAACCCCTGGTGTTTATTATAATGTCATAAAAACATGCTTCATGTGACATGAACTGTTCTCTTCAACGATTGTTGGCTGAGTCACACGAGGACGTTCCCATGATGCAGCGGGGTTTCTGTTTTTGTATTGTTGTTTTGGGGCCTGCTTCTCGCCGTCTCTCCAACCAAACGGATCCATATCTCTTTCAGGTCTGTAGGTAAATCTCTTGCTTCATTTGCCAACAGTCAAATGGTCTGTGGAGGTGAGACGCAGCAGACGGTTGACTTAAGTGTCTGACAGTCAAATGAGGCTGAGCTCAGAGGTGAGATGTTCAGCTGCAGCACCGCGGGATCCTCACTGAGCACCAAGGGACCGGGAGACGAGCACCGGGACGGGCAACGGCAACCGGACACCGATTTATGGTCTTTTTAGGTTTGTGTTTTTTGGGGGTAAAATTAGCACAATATTCCTAAATGTGCTTCAGTATTTTTAATCTGAGACATTAAAGAGATCCACGAATGATTCATCTGCTAAATGTTTGAATAATTATGGTCCAGATTCCTGACGGCGATGATGATGATAATGATGAAGAGCTGCTTCTCCGGACCCTTCCTCCTCCTCTTCCTCTGCGGTACTGGGTCTGGACTGGGAACAGTGGTGGTTAAATACTACTCGTACATATCGGCTCATTTCACCTGGCACGACGCGCAAACCTTCTGCAGCAGGTGGGTTCCTCTTGATTAACGGTTAGAATGTGTAGATGATCATAAAGAAGAACACTGGAAATTATTATAAAAAAAGAGTTCTGGTTGGATCAATGGAAACATCAGAATTTTTCATAATTCTATATATTTAGAAAGTGATTTCCAGATTAAAAACTTGAAATGTGAGTAACAATTTAAGATGTGGATCAGAAAAATAAACTCATGTGACGCAAATTACATATAAGAATTATTTAATTTAGCGCCATCATCAGGTCAGAACTTTAATGACGTCTTGCATGGAAAAAAGTCCTCGACTGTTTGGATAATTAAAGCTGGTGTGTGTGTGTGTGTGTGTGTGTGTGTGTGTGTGTGTGTGTGTGTGAGAGACCTTTTTTAACATGTAAATGTCCTGGTAGAATTAAATAAAGGTGATTAAAAGAGAGGGCAGGATATCGTATTACAGGTCACGTTGCATACAAAGCTGTTTGAATTGTCCTTTTTTTCCTTTTTGGGGTCCGCATAGCTGGGGTGGCGACACCAACTTGGCCACCATCTTTAAGGAGTCGGATGAAAGCCTCCTGGACCTGTATTCTTATCAGGCCTGGGTCGGCCTGCGCAAAGAGCGGATCTCCTGGAAGTGGCCGAGCGGTGCAATCTTCTACAAGTACTCGTACTGGGCGGAGAAGGAGCCTCACAGCAGCGACGACTGTGGCTCCGTCTCCTACAGGAGCAGACGGTAACGGGAAAAACTGTTCTTACTTCTTTTTTTGTGTGCATATTTTATATTGTGTGTATATATTCATGGGGATTTCCCCCAAATCTAAAATACATGTTGCTCCTCTTCCCCGTGGTGTTGCTCATCAGTCCAGATTGTTTAGTGTGAGTTGCAGAGTGTTGGGAGATATATGTCGGCCTTCTCTCCGATATTTAATATTATATAACAATAATCTTATCTTGAGTAACCGGGTGATGATTTCTGGAAAGAGACATTTCTGTTGCGTTTTTACAAATGTCGTTTTTGGCGCTTTGAGCCCCACAAGACGACTGACGTATAGTCCCGTTACGGAGAGATTTATTATAAAATGTAGTTTTATAAATGGCTCGTCAGGTAAAAGGAAATAATATTTGGGATTTCAGAGTAAACTGTCCTCTTTTTTTTAAAGAAGAAAACGATGTCAATGGAAAAGAAAAACACACGTTTGTTTTTACATTTTTAATCTCAATATTCTGATTGCCTGACTTTGAGAGGTACTAGCTTGACATTTGCACAGTTCATGTTTTTGGTCCCGAAGTTGTTTTTTAATTGTTAAATTGTTCTGTGTGACCTGTCTTGGTATTTGCTTGTTTTCTGTGTTTACATTTGTGTTTCTTAATTCTGCAAATAGGTCGTCAATTTGCTGACTGAGTTTTGTCTAATGTCATGTGTTTTCTTAAGTTGCAGCACATAGGGCAGGCAAAATTATTCAGAAAATGGTCAGCAGTAGTGCAAATGTATTATTTGTAATATACAAGTTAAATAATAATGTTCCTTTTAAAATATTTCTCTCGACAGGTTCTATGGCAGCAATTGTGAAGGACATTTCTTCTTCTTTTGTGAAAAGCCCGGGGGTGGCAGTAAAAGTGTGTTCGTGCCGCTGTCGAGGAAGTGGGCTGAAGCCCGGGAACACTGCACCAGTCAGTTCAAGGATCTGGCCTCTCTAGCAGACAGCGATGATGTGGCGGCGGCCACCAAAGAGCAGGACTTTCCGGTCTGGATTGGGCTGCAAAGAGACGGTAAAGACAAACACATTCAGTCCAGAAACTCGTTTATTATTTACGGGACAGAATCTGTTGAGTCCCCATCTCAAGTCTTTAAACATCAGCATGAAAACATCTACATGAAAGTTCAAACCATTAACCAACCGCCCACCAATAAACGGAACAAATTCTGCAGAGATTCTGTAAACCGATAAGATGTGAACCCCAAATACATTTCATGAAGACGCTTCGTATCGGCCCTCGTATTGCGCGTGCTACACGCACAATGCTACATGCACCACAATGCTACATGCACAATGCTACATGCACCACAATGCTACACGCACAATGCTACATGCACCACAATGCTACACCTACAATGCTACATGCACCACAATGCTACATGCACAATGCTACATGCACCACAATGCTACATGCACAATGCTACATGCACAATGCTACATGCACAATGCTACACACACAATGCTACATGCACAATGCTACACGCATCACAATGCTACATGCACAATGCTACACGCATCACAATGCTACATGCACAATGCTACACGCACCACAATGCTACATGCACAATGCTACATGCACCACAATGCTACATGCACAATGCTACACACACCACAATGCTACACACACCACAATGCTACATGCACCACAATGCTACATGCACAATGCTACACGCACCACAATGCTACATGCACAATGCTACATGCACCACAATGCTACATGCACAATGCTACACACACCACAATGCTACACACACCACAATGCTACATGCACCACAATGCTACATGCACAATGCTACACGCACCACAATGCTACATGCACAATGCTACACACACCATAATGCTACACGCACAATGCTACAAGCACAACGCTACACTCTTGACTGGTCCTGTTACTGTATTTGCTCCGGACTCGGTTACGACTGACTCTGGACTTGGTCTTGACTCGGACTCGACTGGACCTGGACCTGGTCTTGGTCTTGACTCGGACTCGACTGGACCTGGACCTGGTCTTGGTCTTGACTCGGACTCGACTGGACCTGGACCTGGACCTGGTCTTGGCTACAGCCCTGATTAAGTCTCTTGCTTTGACAAAATGCAGAAACGTCAACATTCACTTATCTGTGGTTTGCAGAAAAATACAATGACATCATTTTATGGCGACTGGAGAGTTAATGACTTTATTATCTTAATTATCTTAAACGTCCCTATCTTTATTATCTTAACCGCCGTGATGACACAGCTTGTTAAGACAATGGAGCACATACCACACCCTTTACGATGTGCACAAAGTAGTTACGGATGCTATATTCCACTTATTCTGAAACATGTAGAAGGGAGTAAAATCCGTTAGATCCAAACAGTGAATCAAGTCAGAATTTCAAAATAAAAGGCCAAATTCCGATGGCAAAAGTTGTAATTTGTTTTCGTTTTTACTTTAGCACATTTATATTAATGTCCTATTGTCCACAGGGCCAGGGGGAACATGGAAGTGGACCTCCAAGTTGTCCGAGTACAGGAACTGGGCGCCACAAGAGCCGAGTGACCGGGGCGACTGCGTGGCCGTCTCCTCCGAGGACAAAAAGATGTCGACCCAAAGCTGCTCCGCCCGGTTCCCCATCGTCTGCTTCAGGGACAACCTGGTCCTGGTGAAGGAGAACAAGACGTGGGAGGAGGCCCTGGAGCACTGCCGCGGCCTCCGCTACGACCTGGTGAGCGTGCAGCCGGGGGACGACCACGAGTACGTGACGCACAGGGTGAAGGAGGCCGACACGGAGGAGGTGGGTTCATATTATCATTGTGGATGTTGTATCACTCGTACATCAGGAAATACTGTCTACAGACTTTAAAAAAAATCTATTTTCTCCATGTTTTTATCAATAAATGAGGTTATGAATGCTGTGTGAACAAACCCCTCTGCATGAACCCTCAGAATATATGTAGGAATGACAGAGTGAAGTTTGGTGGATGTAAAAACGTCCTTTAAGAGAAGTTTAGTTACATGACATCATGATGAAGACTCTACAGGTGAACTCATAGATATCACCATGAAACTTCACCACTTCATCACTGACATTAAGAGGAGGATTTACTGTGTTACAAGTTGTATGACATGTTATGTTTATATACGCAAAGGAGGCGTGATGTAACGCTTTCGGTGAGTTTAGATGAAGTAGTCGACTCAAAGGTGAACTGATTAGATTCTGGTGGTCAAAGGTCACCGTCACTGCTTTAAAACAAGGTTTTGGGTCGTAGCTCAAGAACGCCTACAAGGATAAAATGATAAAGTGATATTATTTTGGACAGACATGACAGTCTAGGCTCCATCTTTGTCTCGCATGAATCATCACTACCAGCCTGCTTCTCCTCTAAATCTAGATCACTTGGATTTATCATAAGTACTAATTACTGAACTCTTAGATGGTGCTTATTTTAGAAAAGCTTCTCACTTTGCACAAACTCCAAACACAATCTTTCCCTCTGTTTTACTTCTGTGTTGTGCTTCCTGCTGCATCTGCTCATTATCATCTCTCTCTCCGCCTCGGCCCATAAACCTCACGTTGAGATGACATCATGCACATAAAACAGCTTGGAATGTACAAATGTTAAACTGGAAATTAATAGTTAAGGGTTATAATTGCAGCCTCAAGTCCCATCGATATATATATATATATATATATATATATATATATATATATATATATATATATATATACGTCCGTTTTTATAATGATGAATAAAAAAAATGCTCCTTGGATGTTCACGAGTTGCTTCCTCTCCTCAGGTGTGGTCGGGCCTCCGCTTCCTGGCCGGTGAATGGCTGTGGGTGAACACGGCGGCCATGTTGTATTCCGACCTGCCGCTCTGCCCCCCCATGCTGCAGCGCTGCGGAGCGCTGACCAAGAACGACTCGCTGCTGATCGCGGACTGCACCGAGAAAAGGAACTTCCTGTGTTACAGCTAGTGCTGAGCGTTGAGGGCGTAGATCACACCAGTGCTTTTCTACCAGTGTGCCGTGAGCGATAGTCAGGTGTGCCGTGGGAAAATGTCCAATTTCACTTAATCGGTGCCAAAAAATATTATTTGGTTGTCGCAAATAATTTTTCATTGTTGAGCGTCTGAGCTGCAATATAGTGGCCGGCCGAGTCATGGCATACTCTTCCATGCCAGTAGGTAGCGCAATACTTACCTAACATATATGTTGTGTTATGCTACAATGTGACATTTTGTAACTTTTTTGGTTGTTGATGTGCCTCAAAAAAGGTTGAAAAGCATTGGATTACACGAGTGTGCAGGGCTCGAGCGCGTTAACGGGTTACTGTCGTACTCAGGAATAACTTTAATCTCTTCTTTCTGTAGTCGTGTCTCTGCTCAGTAAAAGTAAATCATTAAAGAACAACTGATCAGCTGTGATCGGGTCTCTGTGTGTATCATTAAAGGAGCAATAAAGCCCATTTCTAACCTCAACATATCATCAGTTATTGTTGCCGTAACCTAGATGTCAAGATATGGAGGAGAAACGTCTTCCTGAGTAGGGAAAGAAGCCTCTCTCGCTCTATTTAAATCATAATCAGAGCTTCTCCTTGATTTGTTCGCCCTGTGTCTTTTTAGCCCGCCGGTTAGCCCACTGGTTAGCGCGCCGGTTAACTCACTGGTTAGCTTACTAGTTAACTCACCGGTTAGCCACTGGTTAGCTCACTGGTTAGCTCACCGGTTAGCCGCTGGTTAGCTCACCGGTTAGCCAATGGTCGTGGAAGCGTAGCACCCGCTTCTGGTGCCTCCACAGGTAAACACTGTTGGCTCTGTCAGCGCTGGTTTGCCCTGTTAGCACTGTTAGCCATGGGCCACCAGCTCAGGCGTCGCCATGTTGAGAGCCTTTAAGAGGCAATCAAAATGCTCCCAATTCAAATACTTTATTTTCTAAATGTAAACGTTTTTACGTCGTTTTTGCCACCCATTCGGGCCGGCTCCAAAAAAACACGACCCCCGAGCAGCCACTGCACTGTAGTTTTGTAGTTTTTGGTTGATCATACATTTTTGTTGGATAATATAACTTAATCTAATAAAAATGTATCCTATTCATTTATTTATGTATTTATTTGTGTGGCCTCGGTGCAGAAACTTGTTCATAACTCATGTTGTAATGGAAACGAACACACACACACACACACACACACACACACACACACACACACACACACACACACACACACACACACGTTGGTGTGTTGATTACTGTCCCTCTCGGGAGTGAAACGCTTGAGACGATTTAGAAAATTCTGAAACCGATTAAAAAACTGAATGAAAACCAGAATGTGTGTAATGTTTTTAAAAAGAGAGATGAATAATATCGTAGTTGGTGTGATTTGGGCTTTTCTGTTCTTCAACAGCTCTCCCTGTGTTTTAATGAAGCTGGCAGCTATTGAGTCATGAATGTTTTACAGATGTGTCATGTGCTCGTTATGAGCGAGCCATGGAAACCTTTCCAGGAGAAAGACAAAGAGTGTGTGTGTGTGTGTGTGTGTGTGTGTGTGTGTGTGTGTGTGTGAGAGAGAGAGTGTGATTGTGAGAGAGAGAAATACAGTGTGTCTAGAACCACATGCGTCACTTTTATGATTTTACTTCATTCATGCCAGGTTTCAGAAATTGTACAACTGTAGTTTGTCTGTGTGGGTTGTAGAGAAACAAGTTGCTGCTGAGGTGCACTTTAAAAAATAAAATAAAATGTTAAACAAAATAGCAAAAGCAAGAACTCAACAGTTCCAAAATGAATCATATTTATTATTACTTTCCAAAACGACCCATACGTGTAGTTAATGTAACAAAAACGTTATATTACTCGTGTTATAATACCCGTTAGTATTATTTTGTATTTGTTTCACTTTCTGCTCTTTACATGAATACAGAATTTTCAAATAAACGTCTGTTTACACTGGAAACTGTTAACAAAACTGCTTCGTTAGGTTTCAGAAAATATCGTGAAATATTTAGTTGGGTTATTAAAAAAATCCTTGGGCCCGGCTGCCCTGCTTCTATGGGAATTGTAGTTCATTCACCAGATGCCATGATGGGTTGCAGTTCCTGCTGCAACCACTGGGAGGGGATGTATCTCCCATTGATGACGCTCCCTCGTGACTTCACAATATGTGTATATTACTGTACAGCTTAAATAAATGGAGTCTAATACAACAGTCAATAAATTCTTCATTCACGTTTTACCGTGGTGCAGCTGAATTGTTTTGTTTTAAACAAAAAGTTGTCTAATGTGTTTTATGTATATCGATGATGATTATAGACGATGTGTCTGCGTCTACAAGGTTCATTGTTTATCGTCTATCAGGTTCATCATCTACGCCCAGGACACATTGAGCCTCAACAAACAGGTTGGACCAGTGAGGGAATGTCTTAATAAAGTAAAGAGGATGTACCAGGAAATCATAACACACACACACACACACACACACACACACACACCCTCAGACGGAGAATGAAGAGTCTTTTCTTCAGTGTTTAGAACAATGTGAGTGCGGCAGGTAAGAATCTTCACCACAGATGAAATGTGATGACTGAGGCGTACTGTGATCGCGTCCTTGAGGTTAAAGGAGCTGCGACGCTCGTGTCTGTGAAGGAGTGACGCAGAAACATGAACGTGTCCGAGGAGAAAGACGACGGCGTCTCGGCCTCTGAGCGCCAGGACGGCCAGACCGGAGACGAGAGGTGAGACCAACTTTTAAACGCCTGGTTACCGCCGCTCGTCTTCTCAGAGCTCTGAAATCCACCTGTTCTCTCCGTGTTGTGTTGAAGCCCCGTGAAGCCGGAGAGACCAGATTCATGGGGACCCAGCGGTGTGACCCTGAAGAGCGACGGGGCCATGTGGCAGCCACCCAACTTCAAGAAAGAAGAGCCGGCTGTGGAGCCAAGGTGTGTTATTGCAACGTGTAAGATCTGTTTAAAAGATAAAAAAAGGAGAGGACGAAGAAGTCGAGCTGCTCCGAGGGCAGTTTACGGTTTAATAGTTTGTTTATTAGATTAAATCTAAAGTGGTGGGAACCAGAATTTAGTTCCCGCCGCCACCAGGAGACTGCTTATGCCGGGAGGAGAGCAGGTGGAGGCTCCTGAAGATGGACCTTCAGTTAGTGGTCATCTGGAGCTACTGGCATTCAGGGATCTAACCTGTGTCACCTGTGTACAAGTCACGGCTTTAAGGAGACCGTGAGGTGGACTTTAAGTTCAGTCCGTAACCTATAATCTGAATGTTGAACGTCCGTGTTGTGTTGAAGCCCTGTGAAGCAGGAGAGACCAGATTCATGGGGACCCAGCGGTGTGTCCATGAAGAGCGACGGGTCCATGTGGGAGCCAATTGAATTCAAGAAAGAAGAGCCGGCTGTGGAGCCAAGGTGAGACTTTGAAGCACCAATATGTTATTGCAACGTGTAAGATCTGTTTAAAAGATAAACAAAAAGAAGTCGAGCTGCTCCGAGAGCAGTTTATGGTTTAATAGTTTGTTTATTAGATTACCGTGGGGTTACAAGCCGCTACTACCTTCGGTCAGTGTCCCCGTTAGCTCCCCGCTGTACCCAGCTAGCGCTCCTGCTAGCGCTCTGCTAGCTCCCCGACAACCACCGAAGGTAGCGGGACCAGGCCAGGCTCGACACCCGACTCGGGCAGAGGGGACGCGGCCAGTAGCAGCAGCAGCGGGGAGCTAGTTAGCGCTGCTACTAGCGCTGCTACTAGCTTGCTACAGCGGGGACACTAACCAGAGGTAGGAGCGGCTTGTAACCCGACTTTTACGGTAAATCTAAAGTGGCGGGAACCAGAAGTTAGTTTCCTCCGCTTTTGACTGCTTTTGCCGGGAGGAGAGCAGGTGGAGGCTCCTGAAGATGGACCTTCAGTTAGTGGTCGGCTGGAGCAACTGGCATTCATGTGGGCGGAGTCACAGCGGGCTGCAGGTGGCTCTAACCTGTGTAGAGTTTTCTGCTACAGCTAACCGCTAAGTGAGGGTTCGTCTCCCGGAGTCGCCATCCTGCTCTCCTCCCGGCAAAGTAGTCTCCCGCAGGCCGGGAGGACAACATTAAAATATGAGTTGTTTTCTGGTTTCTGCCACTTTGAATTCAATCCAATAAACAAAACTGTGAAAGCGGACACACAGAATGTGTCACGGTAAAAAAAACAAAGATGGCTAACGTGAGTTTGCACCCCGGAGTTTGAATGTTTCTGTTGTGTTGAAGCCCAGTGACGCAGGAGAGGCCTCACTCACCTGGATCAACCAAATTAAACAATAATTGTTAAACCTCAGGGTTTATCCACAATAATTAAAATATTATTATTAATATAGCAAATATTTGATGAGATAATTCCTTAATTTTATACAAAAACATACATTCTGAGACAACTTGTAATAATGAAAAATAAACTCGGAACATTTCACGGTGATTTATCTTTTAGTTAAACTGTTTTACCTCATTCACCTAAAGAAAAACTGTGACAGCTCACACAAAAAAAGTAATATTCAATCATTTTAATTTACCTTAACTTTGAGCCCTAGGGACCCTTTTATATCAGGTCACAGGGTACAAATCAAGAAAAAAACATGGTATAAATAACAACAACAACAAAAAAAACATGTTAGGTATCAATTTAAAGATAAAAATCAGGGCTACAATAATATATAATCCCCATGTAGAACCTCTTAACACAACTCAAACAATAAATAGGATTAGGGGTTAGGGCTTAAAGGGCTACAATAACTGAAAATAACTACTTTCAGCCTGGTTTCAGACATACTTAATAATTAATGTAGTCGGCAGTATGTCGTACATTTTGAATTCTTCGTTCATGTGACTTAAAGGAAAAAGCGATGTTATGTTTGTCGTCGGTTACTGGAAGGTAACCGGCGTTCATTTCCTCCCACAATTCAAAGTTCAGGTTGATCGTCCTGTGCAGAGGCTGAGTGGGCGAAGATAAGAGACGGACGTGTTAGACTGAAGGATGCAGACCTTTAAATGTGAATCAAATGTTTTTAGGTCATGACATCAACAAATTCACAGCAGAATACAGCAAGTTTGTGTGTGTGTGTGTGTGTGTGTGTGTGTGTGTGTGTGTGTGTGTGTGTGTGTGTGTGTGTGTGTGTGTGTGTGTTGTTTTCTGGGTCCACAGGCCTCACAGGAGGAGGTCAAAGGTTCTGAGTGAACGGCCTGAGCTGAAGCGTCATCAAAACCTGGACTCTGTTTTCGTGGTAAGGAAACATTGAATCTTTGGGTTCTGAAATGGTACGCTCTGATTTTATATGAACATTAGTGATAATTAATGCGCTTATTTCTGTTTGATTTAAAAACACACTTTCAAGATCAACTGCCGTTGTTGGTATTTTTTTTGGCCCTGTCAGAACCATCTTCAGTCTGGAAACCCCATGCAGTCAAACCTGTTAGAGCACATCGTGACAATCAGACACGGCTCACGCATTGGCTGAGCTGCAGGTGGATTATCTGCTCATGTGATCAAAGTCAAAAAGTCAAAGTCAGCTTTAATGTCAATTCTTCCACATGTGCAAACATACAGAAGATTTGAAAGTACATTCCTCTCCTGTCCAACATATAGTGAATATAGATAATAATAATAATAATAATAATAATAATAATAATAATAATAATAATAATAATAATGTGCAAATAGGTAAAAAAAGAAGATATAGACAACACATATATTTAAAAAAAACTATCAGTCTGTATTGTAGCAGCAGTCAGTGATAAACAACAGTGGCCATTTGGGCTGCATCTTTATCTTTATTGAATAATATATATGTTTACCCACTTGGGCCAAAGGAACAAGCTGTGAACAAGCGCTTGGTGCATCATCACCTTTGAGATGTTGTGATGATGGCGAACGTGTTGCCAAAAATTGGCTTTTTTATGGAGCGACATGATCGTTCATTTGGAGTTGAGTTTTTTTTCCACCTGGAGAATGTATGTTCAACAGTCACTCTCTTTTAGCTCTGTTTTTGGTCTCCACCAACTTCTGAGAAACATATCTAGCTCTTTAGCAGAAAACAGCTGCTCCTGCAGCCCCAAAACAGCTCTGTAAATGCAGTGGAAGGGAACTGAAGATGCTCAAACCAAATCAATGAAATGAATGACACTCCAAACCTTTGTTTATAACTTTCAAGTTCTGCATGCTACCAAGGAATAGCAACGGGTCAGATGAAAAGGTTTGATGAGCTACAGATTAATGTCAAAACAGTCTTCATGTTACAGGTTTTGGAGTCAGGTGTGTATGATGTTTGTTTCCATCGTTGTGAGAACATTTTAAATGATACTTTTTACTCTTCCAGCATCTTGAGGAAAACATTGTGACTTTTGTGAAGAACGAGCTCAAGAAGTTCAAGAAGGTTCTGGATCCAGAAGATCCACAATTCCTGAAGGGGCTGGAAGAAGATGATGAAGTTGTGGGTGATGAAGATGAAGAGCAGAGAAACAGCAACAGAGAAGCGATTCTGAAACTCTCGCTGAACTTCCTCAGGAACATGGAGGAGAAGCAGCTGGCGGACTCTCTGCAGAGCAGTAAGATCCTTTTATGAATTACATACCGCTTCTGGAAATGTGAGCCTTTATCTAATGGATCTATGAACTCCAGATCTGAACCAACTTTAGCCTAATGTCTGAATAAGTTGTTCAAAATGTGAGGTAGATGGTGCTGGATTGAATTCCTGAATAAAGTCGTTTTCATTATGCATCATTATTCAAAATTAAGGTCATTTTTGATTAGCAGAACCAGAGTTTTAAGGAATATATACATTTGTCAAAAGGTGTCATTTCATATATTTACTGCAACATCCATTGACCATCTATCCTGTTACTTCCTCAGAAACTCATGCTGCGATTGGCCAACGTAAACTTAAGTCTAAACTGAAGGACAAGTTTCAGTGTTTGTTTGAAGGAATTGCCAAAGCAGGAAACCCAACACTTCTGAATCAGATCTACACGACACTCTACATCACAGAGGCAGAGAGTGGAGAGGTCAACGATCAACACGAGGTCAGACAGATAGAAGCAGCGTCCCAAAAAACGTCAGGTTCAGAAACAACAATCGGATGTGAGGATATATTTAAACCTTTACCCGGGAGAGATGAACCAGTCAGAACTCTGGTGACAAAGGGAGTGGCCGGCATCGGGAAAACAGTCCTAACGCAGAAGTACATCCTGGACTGGGCTGAAGACAAAGCCAACAGCAATATACAGTTTGTCTTTCCCTTCTCTTTCCGAGTCCTCAATTTAATGAGAGAAAAAAAATACAGTTTGGTGGAACTTCTTCATCAACACTTTACTGAAATCAAAGAAGCAGGAATCTGCAAGTTTGAAAAGTTCCAGGTTCTGTTCATCTTTGACGGTCTGGACGAGTGTCGACTTCCTCTGGACTTCCACAACAACAAGATCCTGACTGATGTTACAGAGTCCACCTCGGTGGATGTGCTGCTGACAAACCTCATCAGAGGTAACCTGCTTCCCTTTGCTCGCCTCTGGATAACCACAAGACCTGCAGCGGCCAATCAGATCCCTCCTGAATACATTGACATGGTGACGGAGGTGAGAGGGTTCAGTGACCTGCAGAAGGAGGAGTACTTCAGGAAGAGATTCAGGGACAATGACCACGCCGGCAGACTCATCTCCCATATCGAGGCGTTGCGAAGCCTCCACAACATGTGCCACATCCCGGTCTTCTGCTGGATCACGGCTACGGTCCTGGACCATGTGTTGAGAATCAGAGAGGAGGCAGAGCTGCCCAAGACCCTGACGGAGATGTACATCCACTTCCTGGTGGTTCAGACCAAACAACGGAACGCAAAGTATCACGGCAGTGCGGCGGCCGATCCCGTCTGGAACACAGAGACCAAGAAGACCATCCTCACTCTGGGAAAACTGGCTTTCGAGCAGCTGGAGAAAGGAAACCTCATCTTCTATGAAGCGGACCTGAGAGAGTGTGGCATTGAGCTAGAAGCCGCCTCCGTACACTCTGGACTATTCACGGAGATCCTCAAAGACGAGACTGGGCTGAGCCAGGAAAAGGTATTCTGCTTTGTCCATCTGAGTGTTCAGGAGTTTCTGGCTGCGCTTCATGTCTTCCTGACGTTCATCAACACCGGCATCAATCTAGTGAGAAGAAGTCGGTTCAACTCAGTGCGGCTTCCGCCATTACAACTAGATATCCACATTAGCCACCTCTGCCAGAGGGCAGTGGACAAAGCTTTGGAGAGTCCAAACGGACACTTGGACTTGTTCGTCCGCTTCCTCCTGGGTCTTTCACTGAAGAGCAATCAGACTCTCCTACAAGGCCTGCTGAAGACGACAGGAAGTAAACACGAAGGCAAGGAGATGTTAGTGCAGCACATCAAGAAGAAGATCATGAACAGTCCATCTCCAGAGAAGAGCATCAATCTGTTCCACTGTCTGAATGAGCTGGATGACCGTTCTCTAGTGGATGAGATCCAACAGTACCTGAGATCAGGATGTCTCCATGGAAACAAACTCGCTTCCTCTCAGTGGTCAGCGCTCGTCTTCATCCTGCTGTCATCACAAAAGGATCTAGACGTGTTTGATCTGAGGAAATTCTCAGCTTCAGAGGAGGGTTTTTTGAAGCTGCTGCCAGTGGTCAAAGCATCCAAAAAAGCTTTGTAGGTTTACTGACACATGGAAGCATTAAATGTGTTGAAAATGCTCATTTCTGTGGCAAAAATCTAACTGCTTTTTCTTCTTCAGGCTGAGTGGCTGTAACCTCTCACCGAAAAGCTGTGAAGCTCTGGCCTCAGTTTTCATCACCAAGAACTGTAGTCTGAGAGAGCTGGACATGAGTCACAATGACCTCCAGGATTTAGGCGTTAAGATGCTCTCAGCTGGACTCAGGAGTCCACTCTGTAGACTGGAGGTTCTCAGGTCAGTCTTTGTTGAATAGATTAAAATTTGAAGGGATTAATAACCATTATTCAGATACACAGAATTCAAGTATTGTCCTCAATTGCAGACTGGCCAGCGTAAGAGGATGCAATACATTTCCAAGCCGATTGTTGCACGGTCAGACTTGTTGATTAATGAAGGTGAAATTCATTATGAAGCTTTGCGTATGTTTTTGCAGGCTTTCGGGCTGTCAGGTCACAGAGAAAGGCTGTACCTTTCTGGCTTCAGCTCTCAGGTCCAACCCCTCCCATCTGAGAGAGCTGGACCTGAGCTTCAACCATCCTGAAGACTCAGGAGTGACTCTGCTGTCTACTGGACTGAATGACCCCAGCTGGAAACTGGAAACACTGAAGTAGCATATATATTATATAATTGTGCAGATACATTATGGTTGTTGTATATTTGTGCATGTTTTATAGTACTTTCACAGCTAAACTGCTTCGGAAGTACAGTTCATTTGGACTGGTGTAAAAGCTGTCAATGAAACCAAGGTGAGGCCCAAATAACCAAACCGAGACTAGAAAGGTGGCTATTGATCCGCTTCCAAACTCAATCTGGCGCAGATTGGAGTGTCCAAACGACGAATTACCTGTTAGTCTGTACAATTTTAGTTTTTTTTCCTTTGGTCCAAACCAAATGAACCCAACTACAGGTGTGAAAGCAAATTTAGCGTCTGTTTTGATTCATCCTCTTCTGCCATTCACAATTATCTACCTCTTCCACAGGATTGATCATTGTGGAAAGTATCGCCTGAACCCATCACCTGTTCGGTGTAAGTTAAACTCTTCTAAAACCTCACGTGAAAAAGATCCCTTTCTTGCAGAGAATAAGATGAGATTTAAATGTACCTCCAATGTGTAAATCTAAAGCTACAACACGGAGAATTAGCTTAGCATGAAGACTACTAATCTGAAGCAAGTGGCATCAACATCTAAACAACGTCGTTTTCAGTCAACATTGGAATCTGCATCAGTGATTTCAAAGGGCCGTCACCTTAACGCGGTGTTTTGTGTCTTCTGTCCTCCATTAGATTTCTGTGATCTTTCTCTGGATCCCAACACGGCCGACCGGAACCTCTCACTGTCTGAGGACAACAAGCGAGTGGTGGTGGTGAGAGAGAAGCAGCCGTATCCTGATCATCCGGAGAGATTCGACAGCTGGAAACAGCTGCTGTGCACAGAAGGTCTGACTGGGCGTTGCTACTGGGAGGTCCGGTGGAAAGGAAGGGTTCACATAGGAGTGACGTACAGAGGAATCAACAGGAGAGGAGACAGTGACGACTGCTGCATTGGATGGAACGATCGGTCCTGGAGTCTGTTCTGCTCAGCTCACGGTTACATGGCCTGGCACAACAACGAGCCAGAAGACGTAGCCGCTGTCCCGCCGTCTGACTCCAACCAAGTCGCGGTGTATCTGGACTGGCCCGCCGGCACCCTGTCCTTCTACCTGCTCCCCTCCGTTGTCTCTTCGGCCAAACAGATCCACCTCTACACCTTCAAATGCACCTTCACCGAACCCCTCTACCCTGCGTTTGGGTTCGGACGAATCCATGAGCTCGAGACCGACTCGAGATTCTCACCGTCCTCCATTGTTCTGTCGCAGATGGAAGAATAAATGTGTCTTCCTGTGTAGAGCGGTTCCCAAACTGGGGAAGACAGACTAAAGTCCTGACTGAGCGCCTTCTAGCAGCCTCACACCTTTTGTGGTTGTCTCCAATGAAAATGAAGTGTGTTTCGTAAGAAAGCCCCGAACGACTCTAACCGGAAAAAAATGAAGTTTTTTTTTTTATTTCATCATTGTGCCGACTTTTGGTGGATACCTGGAGCTAAATGACTTCAGCAACCATAGCTACTGGAAGCATTTATAGACAGAAATTGAATATAACTATGTTTTCATTGGTGTATAATCAGCTGAACCTAAGAATCGTTGTATTTCCGTTACCTTAGATTGAGCTTCATAAGGAGAAGGTCCTCTTCACAAAGTCCACCGTGTTGCCGCAACGAGAGAGAGAGAGAGAGAGAGAGAGAGAGAGAGAGAGAGAGAGAGAGAGAGAGAGAGAGAGAGACTTTCTTTCTTTTACGTTACCGTTGGGCCACTTTAGTTCTCTGACACGCTTCGAAAGGCAGGCGTGAGCGGATTTCACTAAATCTTACTAACTACTCCTTAAAACTGTCATTGCGGTTATTGTTGCAGCAATAACAACAACAACAACAACAAAAGACACAGAGAACTGCAAGAATGTCTTTCTAATTGGGGTTGGGAGAGTGGGGAGTCTGATGCTTAGTTTTGCTATTGCTATATGTGGGGATCAAGGTTAAAATACATTTTCTATAAGATGTAATGTCACAAATATGTGGGTATTTCATTTGAAAACTAATATGAATTAAAGATTCAACCTACCTGAAACATTTTGTTATTGGTGACATTTAATTTCGACAATAAATTCAGTCTAGTGAAGTGTGATAGTCTCAATCTATGTTGAAGTCATAACAGCTGTCTATGTTTGTGGATAATAACTCCCATTTGACCAAAATCCTGTTCCTTTAAACCAGGGGTCACTAATAGGCGGACCACGGTTCAGCGTTGTATCCAGATCCTGGACCTATAACCGATAGATAATTGAGAATTATTACATTTTGACGGAGCACTTCTACCGCCGCAGCTTTTCTAGCCTTTACGGCAGGAAGCACACAGACCAGTTGCATGCGTTATAAATCATGTCACATGATGCTACTCAGCCAATCAGATCTGTAAACAAACTCCAGTAGATTTACACACACGGTGGAAAGACAGGAAACAACTGAGTTATTTTACATTCTCCAAACAGAGAAAAGTGCTCAGAGAGATCGGAGCCTTTAACCCAGAATGAGCAGACTCTTATATGTTCATTCAAAACCAGTATGTCATGTGTTCAGAGACCAGAGTGATCATTAAAAGCAGCCATGTAAAGCTCTGCTACGAGACAAAGCTCACATATTTTATGCAAACGTACCGACTCACATCCTATCATTACTTTCCAAAACGACCCATACGTGTAGTCAACGTTACATTACTTGTATTATATTACCCGTTGGTATTATTTTTTACGTAAAGTTGTTTCTCTTTTTTTATGCGTTTTCCTAGGAAAGTCCAGCAACACGTTACATTTTTGCTCTTTACCTGAATACAGTATTGTCAAATAAACTTCTGTTTACAGTGGAAACTGTTAACAAAACTGCTTCGTTAAGTTGAGGAAAAGATGGTGTTTTGTGATAAAATGATCACAGAAGTCATGGCACATTTGTCTACTATTTGTCTACTTGGTGGTGAACGAGGACTCCACTGATTCAGCTTTGAAACACGATGGACGATGGAGAAGAAAAGTCACAGAACCCGTCCAGCTCAGAAACAACATGTGGACCTTGTGCTTATACTGTGAGCAGCAGATCAGCTGTAGCTGTGCATTCATTTATCCGGGACTAAATGAAGTATTAAGAGATTTGGTGCAGAGAAATGAAACAGATGTGCGTCAAGAGGAGGTTGAATGGATAAGAAGTTAAGCTGGAAATTGACTAAGTAGCTGAAGAAGCTGACTCATTCTGGCCTCCACCTTTTGGAAAAGTCGATGCAAGACTTTAGTTTGTTGATGTCGGCAGATGCGGACACGAGTCTACAACCGTGTGCTCTGATGGAGCGGGTCCTCCTCAGACTGGATCGCTCAGAGGAAACCCAAACATCTGTCACTGCACCGGTCTTATTCTTTAAAACCGAAGAAATGCTGAACTTCTGAACTTCTACTTCATTGTGTAACACCTCGTTTAAGCCTCTTAGTTCGTCAGTTAGTCACAAAATGCGATCTATTGGTTTTGTGGACACGATTGGCCCGTTTTCATGTCGCTCAGGACAAAAAAATAATTCCAATGGAAAGTCAAGAAGGATCCTTTCTGTGGTGGCCACAAATTAAATGCATCCAAACAAGTGAAATTACGCATTTAAAAATGTATTTGAAGAATAATTGTATTTTTAGTAAATCACTCTTGCACATATTACCCTTCCTTGATCCTTCCACCCACTTTAAGTTGCAACAAATCTTGCTGTGAGAGATTTCATGATTAATTGAAAACCATGCAATGAGGTTGGACCTCTTGTTCCCCCGTGTCGTATGAACCCCAAATGAGTTCTAATACTTGTGTTAATTTATATCATTTTTTTTTAGAATTTATTTCGGATTTTTTTAAATATTTAAAAAATATATACTTTTATGACATATTTTTATCATAACTATGAACATCCAGCATGATATGAGCCAGATTCCCCAAACATGCCTCCTCGAGCGGTCCCCACATTTTTCAAACTTTATGGATCAGGGCCTTAACATCACAATAAATCAAAGCGTTGTGGTGTCACGAAGGAGTTTCAGTCAAAAAACGGTGTCGTTGGGTTCAAAAATGAAAAGATGACTTATTTTATGCCAAAACTTTGTCTGAATGGGGCATGCTGGGACTTGAAATGTTCGTCTTTCTTCCGCACTTGCTGTATGGCGTGGTTTCAGGAACAACAGGACGCCGTAAAGACCAGGAAACGTGAGGAGGAAGAAAAAAAAAAAACTCTGGCCGTTTTGTGATTTATCAGGTAACTTTAACGGTTACTTTAATTATTTTTTACACCACGTGTCTCTTCTCACAAGGGTTGCGGTATTGGAGCAATTTAAATGAAGTTAAACAACGATGTGGTTAAGTAACGAAACACCGTTTTTTTCGCGGGGTGATTTTCGCGCACGGTTTCCAAAAGGTGAAATTGCGTCCGTGCGTCAATCAACTTGTTGCACTGAAACAAGGCAGCGTTTTATTTTTTCCCAAGCTGCAAACTCACCTTGAATTCATTCCCTCATTTTGATCGGATCGGCGGTTTCCGGCTTCCTGCTTTGTAACACCGTCTTTACGGGACAGCTGGCAACGTTTTACTGACGGGCTGTTTTAGACCTTCGGGCCCAAAACTCAGAAGAAAGTTCTCAAATTGTCAAGTAAACTTATTAAATAGTAACAAGCACAACACAACTGTACTGAATATCTACTCATGACGTTGTTTTGAGTGTTGTTGGAGCAGCTACCATGTTAGCGTAGCCTAGCATCGATCGATCAGAGCTCCATTCACAAAACCAGCATTTTAAAAGTCGTTTGCTTGTCGTCTTGCGGAGAGAACTGCCAAAGCATGAATTCAGGCAGTTCATTCGGCGTCCTGTTTTATCCGTTTATTGCAATCGTATCCGTTTTAATGTGGGTTCACACAGCTGTGGTAAACTAAACCAGCCTTCTTAGAGGATGATGTCATGAAGCCGGACGTGACGGCGGTTGGTTTCCCGGGATACGTGGCGCTTTAACAACATGTGCAAAGCAGCAGTAGTGTTTCTGTCGCAGGCTTTCTTGAGCAACGTTGCGCAACAAATGTAAAGTCAACGTTAGCTAGCAACGTTAGCTAGCAACGTTAGCTAGAACGCAAAGACTCCAGAAGGAGCGCATGAACTTATCAGAGCGATCCTTCAGCGCCACGTTGTCGTTTTTACTCTAAACTCTGAAGCGAAGTGTCGGGGTCCGCCGCCGCCGGTCAAACGGGGTTAAGTGCTGTGGGAGTGTTGCCGTGGAGACCGTTTTGTGGAGTGTTTTGTGAATGTTTCAAGCTCCCGAAGGATTGTGTGTGTGTGTGTGTGTGTGTGTGTGTGTAAATCAGTGTTGGCTGGAAATGCCTGTGTGACCTCATGCACATCTGTGTGTGTGTGTGTGTGTGTGTGTGTGTGTGTGTGTGTGTGTGTGTGTGTGTGTGTGTGTGTGTGTGTGTGTGTGTGTGTTGGACTGATAGACGGAGAGAGTTTCTTTTCAAGAGGAAAGCTTCATTTCTGTCTTTGTGTGTTTTCAGAAGCAGAGAATGTTTTATCAGAGTGTCTGAACACTAAAACAGACAGACAGGTGACACACACACACACACACACACACACACACACACACACACACACACACACACACACACACACACACACGCAGGCAGACAGACAGACAGCTGGTCTCCGTATATATATCTTATATCTTATATCTTATTCATAACCTGAACAGAAACCAGATCCATTAGAAGTCTCGTCCTCTCGCTGTCTGGTGCTCTGATGTGTTTATTTTCATTTGTTTCATTTCCTGGAGCCAAAAAGAGAGAATATAAAAAAAAGCTTCTCAGCTTTTCCTACACAATCATTTATGTTCCTATAAATGCTTGACGTCAGAAGTCTCATTTAAATTACTTTAGTTTATTACATTTGTCACAGACCAGCCACGAAAAAACTATCTCACACAAGAAGAAATGCATTTGACCAGTTAGTCATTTATTTAAATTGTATTAGTCTTAGTCCTACAGTATTGGCCTGATTTCTATCAGCTCCTGAAACATCCACCTGAGTTATTTATCATCTTTACTGATTGACGAGACACTTCCTTGTTTAGTTTTTATGCTACTTTGAACTTTAGGGTTTTAAAGTCGGATCCCCCCGATGAATATTAGGGGCTCACTTTATAAAATAGGAGCAACATTTATTTTCATCCAGAAAACAAGAACAAAGGAAAGCATGAAGCGGCATTAAGGGTCATTGTTGCATTTTTAAAGCCTATTGAGATTAATATTTATCTTATCAGAATACTTTATTGATCCCTGGGGAGAAATTAGTACAGTTGCTCTTAAGAAATATAAGAAAAAATAAAGGAAAATGTGAAATGAAATGTAACTTTTGCTTCATATAGTAGCACTATAGTACTATATACTTGTTTTATATAGTATAAATAAACAAGTATAAAAGCAGTATTAGTGATTATTATAACAAGCAGGCGTCTCTCACTGCGTCGCTCTCCTCACAGGAATATGAACAATACACATAAATATCATATTGTCACTGATCCTGTTATGATATCATCTTACCCACCTCCCATTGGGTGAGTCACATGACCCCGTTAGAGAGAGGGGGGTCAGAGCGCCTCAATGAAAACCACATGGAGGGAGGAGAGAGCGAGAGAGAGAGAGAGAGAGAGAGAGAGAGAGAGAGAGAGAGAGAGAGACGTCTAAGCCTCCAGGACCAGGTCAGACCCAGGACCAGGACCAGGACCAGGACCAGAGGCTGCACGCAGACCAGAATCGGGACCAGGACCAGGAGCAGCCCAGTCCACCATGTCTGAGTCCCTCAGAAGGAAAAGCTCCAGCAGACAGCTGCTGCAGAACCTCATCAGGTGAGAGAGACGTTGTTGTTGTTGTTGTTGTTGTTGTTGTTGTTGTTTACCTGCAGGACCAAACCAGTCAGTTCTTGTATTTTACTTTTATTACTGCATTACCTTTTTACTTTATACAGTTATTTGACAGATAAAGTTATAAAAACCTGAGTGTGCAGCTGTATTTCAAATGTATTCATAAAGATTCTCGTGATATTGTAAAAGTGAGAGCGACCGGTCTCTGTGCATATTGAGTACTTTTACTTTTTATACTTTACAACACTTTTTGCGATTAAATAAAACGTTTATTTAAATATGAAAAATCTTCATTGATACTTGAATCTATCCGACTCTCGCGTAGTTTTGATTTTGTTACTTTTACTGTGAAGCATCTGAGTGGATCTTAATATTTATACTAAATATTAATATTTATACTAAATATCAATATTTAGTATAAATATTAATATTTATACTAAATATTAATATTCCAACTGGAATAAACCAGAAAGTAAAACGTTTATGATCACAAAAGCACAACGGAAGAGAATGTCCGTCATCGTCACTGAAGTTCTTATTTCATTCAGGAGACATTCATGTTTGTCTCCAGTAAAACAACAACAACAACAACAACAACAACAAGTGATGAAGCCATTCCAGTAGAACTTTAGGATTGCTTGCTTTTACTTTAACTTTAAATTGTATTGTCCATGAAGGGAACTTTGTTTTGCAGCCAAATTAAAACTTAACAAATTAAATCGTGAACACAACACATTGAAAAATATGTAAAAACATTAAAACTAAAATATGTACAATATTAGGCATTAAAACCTCCACACAGGCTCACATTAGATAATGACAGAATAATATATTATATCATTGGTGGGTAAAATAAGATTTTACTATCTTTTTGTATGGAAGCCCTGAGAGGCCAAAAGTGAGGAAAATACATTCTGGTTATCCATTTTCTAAATCTGATCAAAATGTTCTCTCTCATGTGTTTTTGACTTATGGAACAGATGAAAACATATTTTTCCCAGGATACTCTTTTTTTATTGCCAAACATTTTTTCCACAGTATCACTTTTCCAAGTTACTTTTTTTTTTTTATCTGTGAAACAGGTTTTTGTTGTTGTCACACTCACCCATAAGAAAACATGAACGCTTATCGTCCGATTTGGAACATGCGTGAAATATATGGTTTGGAACACAAAATTAAAATGTCAAAAATGTGCCCCACTATGATTTAGGTTAGAGAATGTTCACATATTGTGCTATGATTTGGGTTAGAGAATGTTCACATATTGAGCTATGATTTGGGTTAGAGAATGTTCACATATTGAGCTATGATTTGGGTTAGAGAATGTTCACATATTGTGTTATGATTTGGGTTAGAGAATGTTCACATATTGACCTATGATTTGGGTTAGAGAATGTTCACATATTGTGTTATGATTTGGGTTAGAGTTGGACCTTACAGCTGCATCATTTCAAAGAAATAATCATCCTGAAAGTGATTTTTTTATAGGCGGACCTGAAACCTTTTCATTTGTTTCTGTGTGTCATCTTCATTTACTCTTAACCAGTAACATATAGCCTGACATTTACACATGTGTACCTTTTATTATAACACCAACATTATTCAAATAGCCCTAGTGGTTGCAGAGATACACCCTTTTTAGTTTGGGGATGACATTTAGAGGAAAGGGCCTAAAAATAGGTGGGTTTTCTATTGATTAAAGGCTCCCCTAATTTCTTTTGTTGTGTTCTATGTTTGCATCCCTCTCCTAACTCCTATCTCCTAACTCCCACCTCCTAACTCCTACCTCCTAATCTCCTAACTCCTCAGTGAGGTTCTTGTTGCCTCAGCGATCGCTGGAACATTGCTGAATGACTTCACTGAAAATGACACTAAACTCTGATCTGACTTCAATGGCTTCTTTTATAGCCCCAACTTCCTTAATGGCCATGACATCATCTGGCCATGACATCATCGTCTGGCTGAGTCCTGGACCCCCCCCCCCCCCCCCCCCCCCCCTCCTGCACACAAAGAAAATGCAGTCCTGGCCTCCATTGCCTCATTGTGTAAATGGTGGAAAGAGTGATGCGTATCAGACTGAGTTCCCCCACAGTGTGCTGGCTTCACGCTCCGCAGCAGTTAAATGTCTCCGGAGGAACCTGAAGTCCGGGCCGTCCCGCAGACCCGATCCCCCGAAGACACGGCTCGTCTTTTACGACTTTTAACCGTTCGTGATCTCCTGCGTTTGTGCTTTTGATCTCGACGTGTCATCGGTCATCACAGCTGTTTTCCAGCTTTGTGTTCAGAGGAATTTCAGCCGCCGAAGTCCCAGAAGACTTTTTCTTTTTTTAATCTTGTGTGCACAAGCAACCCTTTCTCTGAAAAAGTACAAATATATAAAGTACTCAACTGTTTTGCTAATTACTCTGCGGTGTCGCAACACAGTCTCACGGTTTGTGAAATAGCCTCCAACTACTTTTTCTCTGGGACGACTTTACGTTAATAAACAAAAAGTTAGGTTAAGGCAACACAAGTTGTTTTAGTTTTGGTTGAAACATCTCTTGTGTCTCAAAGCAGACAATCGTTCCCTAACTTTAACCAAATACTGTGACTGCCATTAAAAATATGGCAGATATGTTAACACACATATAATCAATCAACGTGAGTTATCTTGTTTGTACAAAAACACTTAATAGCATAGGATAATGCTGTTGGCTAAAGCTTTTTAAACATGCATAAGGTCCTTTTTTTTACGGACTTCGCTCTCTTTTCCTTTGTTGCGTTTCAGGCGGCGACGATGAGCTCATCAGACAATCTAACCTCTTCCCCAGTTGATCCAGTTCCTCCGACAAAATGTCTCCCTAGCTAACTAACGGCCCTCTGCACCTCCAGTGGGTCTGACCTCATGTAGGTCACTTTCCCACAAAGTAACCGCAGCCCGTTTGACTCCCGGCCGCCGCCGGCCTCAGCAACCGCCACGACAACGCCGGCAGCTCCAGACTTTTATATTTTAAGATGTTTCTTCTTTTCCTAGCGGTGATTTCATTCATTCTTTCAGCCAAATGTTTGATGAGCTGACTGGTTGACATGTTGGGAGAATTAATCATATTTTTGGGTCAATGCCTTTGCATTACACAAGCTAATGGTTTCATCCTGTAATGAGAACCAACGGGCTTCAGGCCGGTCCTCCTCCAGTGATGCTGCGTTTAAACTCTCGTGCTGTGCAGAGTTCATCTCAAAGGGGACATGTCGGGCTCATTTTCAGGTTCATACTTGTGCTTGGGGTTTCCACTAAAACATGTGTTCATGCTTTAGCCCTTTAAGCGCTAACCCTAACCCTAACCAATAATCCTATTTATTGTTTGAGTTGTGTTTAGAGGTTGCACATGGGGATTATATATTATCGTAGCCTGATTTTTATGTTTAATTTTGATACCTAACATGTTTTTATTTATTCTTTTGGATTTATGCCATGTTTTTTTCTTGATTTGTACCTTGTGACCTGATATAAAAGACCCTTAATATTCCAAAAACACTTCCCGCCCCCTCCCCAATGCCTTATGTCTGAATATTCGTGCACTCAGAGTCTATCTGAAGCTCTGTTGAAGCGCCTGTCTCTTTAAGAGTCGCGGTGGAACGGAGGTTAGAGCGTCTTCGGCCTCAGTTACGTCATCCAGCCACTCGGGGGCGTTTTATAAAAAGTCGTCCAATCAGGTGAGACCTTTTGGCGACTTAGCTGTCCATAACGGTCGAATAAAAAACGCTGAAGGAGCCCCAGAAACCCAAATGAATGAGCACCGAGACCGGTCCCCCTTTACTGGTGCTACTGGTCATCCGCTGCACTCCAGTTAACAAGGAAACACAACGTTGCACAAAAGAAAGTCTGTAACTTTGGAAGATATCCAGACTTTGTCTCCAACGCCGTTAAGGATGAAATATTCTAGTTCATTCCAGAGTTTTTGAACATGTTAAAACAGTTAAACCGACTTAAGCACTTTATTTGGAAGTGAAACCTGAAGCGATGGAGATCCCTCATTGTGAGGAGGTCAAAGTTCAGCCAAGGAGTCAGTCTGTGATCTGATGGATGCTGGTAGACGATAGATTGGCTTCACTGTTGGTTTCAGGCATGTTTAGTCGTGGTGGCATCAGCTCCTTGAGCTCGGAACAATTACTCGATAACGATATCGCGGCCAAACCTATAAAAATGTGATCCAACTTATAAACCATAATTATCCATTAAAACCTTTTAGACACCAGCAGGTTCTCTCCACAGATCGGGGATCTCAAGCCCATCGGCTGACAGATTATTTCCATAGTTCAGACCTCCATAACTATAATGACGTTCTGGCTCCTCGGGATGACTCCCCTCCTGTTCCCCTCCAGAGACTGAAACGAAGTGAAACAGCAGCTGGCCAGAGCTCCACCAGATGTGCATGGACAATAAAAAAAGGGTTATTGTTATCAAGCCCCTCTGGAAACATGAGAACTGAATGAGCTTTCTATAACTGAGAAGAGAAACTTTTCTCTGTTTTATGCTGCAGTAATCCTGTCAACGTCCCCGCAGTGGGACTAATAGAGGAGTGTCTTATCTTTTCTTACACCACGGTGTGGGTGAATCCTCCATTGTGATTGGCTGCAGGGTGTTCATGAAGTAAGAGATGAGGTGTCATTGATTTCTGATGATGGACATCTTGAGCAACGAGCTCCACGCAGAGGAAGGGAGGTCACCAAAGAAGGCCAAAAGCTCCGAGCTGCACTTTGTGTATTTTGTATTTTTTTTTTTTTTTGTATGATGTATTTTGTATTGGGCATCCTTACCAAATAGCATTCTGCAAGAAAACCACAATTTTGGGGGGGGATTCTCAAAAAAGTGCATTTTTCAGATCCAACCGATTGACTCCCAATCCCACGTGACATTGTAGTTCCTGTAAGCCCGACATGAGGCTGATACCAAACGGTTTTTTCATTCTACGTATCCGCGGTTTGCAGAAAGGTACAATGCCAAAACGTTTTCTGCCGACTGGGTTGCGTCACTAAATCAGCCTGTATTTCATCCACAAACCTTTATGCCGGTTAAGTGTCATTGCTTTCTGGTTTGAGCCTCTTGGTTCCTGTTTCAAAGAAGCATACAGCGATAATGTAGACATCAGTGTCCGGCCAGCTTCATGTCAACAAAGCCCCGACACCTAGAGGAGGAAGTCGTGAGCCAGATCTCCTCACTCACTCACTGAGGGGGAGGGAATCCTTCATCAACATCTGGAGGAAAGACGGAGCCAGAAGAGAGGAGGCTGTTTCAGTGACATGTTGGACTTTCACACATGTTCAATACAACAAGTGAATATATCTAGTGTTCATGTTCCTGGCTGTCTGGAGAATATTTAATCTCTTAAACTCAAATCTCCCAACAATGGGGACCCTTTTATATCAGGTCACAAGGTACAAATCAAGAAAAAAACATGGTATAAATAAAATAAAATAACTAAAACATGTTAGGTATCAAATTAAACATAGAAATCAGGGCTACAATACTATATAATCCCCATGTTGAACCTCTAAACACAACTCAAACTATAAATAGGATTAGGGGTTAAGGGGCTAATCTCAAGACAAATGTTTTTTACACAGACGAAATCATTTGAAATGTTTAAAGGTACCACATCAGGATTCATTTGACATGCATGTATGAAATGATGCGCAACACATTAACAATATTTCTATTTGATGGAATCATGCAGCCCCTAAACAATGTGGGTTTTGAGCTTTCCGTGTTGGCTTGTCTCATCCAGCATTCGTACCTACACAAATAATGCACCGTCATTATTTTCCTGAACCTAACAAAGTAGTTTTATGTCTAAAACGAACTACGTTGTTTCCTGTGAAGACAGAAGTTTACTTTGCAAAGACCGTCTTCATGTAACGAGCGGAGAATTGACGCTTGTTGCCGGACTTTAGTAGGAAAACGCACACAAAAAAAGAGACATTTCTCAGTCAAATATCATACGAATCTTCGTATGAGGATACTTTCTCAGTGTCAAAGCAGATAGAGAATAACTACAGAGTCAATATACACGTCAAACTGTGTGGAGTAGGATTATTTCTGTGACATAAAAGCTACTTCCTAACAGGGAAGCAATGCGTTAAGATTATAGATTATTAGATATGTTTGTCTCCGTGTCGGTTGCAGTGTGACGGCCCAGCGGAGCCAGGAGGACGCCGAGGAGGTGGAGCGGGAGCGAAGGAGGAGATCCAGGGAGACGCCGAGGGGCGGGCGGAGCCCCGCCTCCTATCCAGAAAGCCCCGCCTCCTGTCCGCAGAGCCCCGCCTCCTATCCAGAAAGCCCCGCCTCCTGGCCGGAGCGCCCCCAACGCAACGAGCTCGCTCACAACACGCCGTGAGTACGACGCGCTCCGATCACGTCTTCGTGGAACAGCCGTCACGTTCAGGTTGTTCAACAACACGTACTTTAGGTTTAAGAAGAAAATAAATCATCGTTTGGATTAAAAATAGCCGTTAGTGTACGAAGTAGATCTTTGACTTCTTGTCTCTCATTGGGAACTCTGTGTTTGTTGGATCCATCCCCCGACACAATCACCAGCTTAAGCGGGCTTTTGTGCTTTTTTTTATACTCCTTCGTTCATGATTACGTGGATTGTATACAAAACAAAGTTTTTATAATTCTTTGTACTTCTAGCTGCGAATGCTGGAGACCAGCCCGGACTGCTTGTTGTAAAGTGGCTGTAGATTCACAATCAAAGTGAATCAGATAATATACATTTGTTTCTGAAATATAGTGAATTGTAAGTAGTTTCTATCTCCCTGTCTTTACGAGTATTTGTCTGCCTCCATTTTTTGGGGAACGTCGCTCTGGTCTATTCTTGTAAACATGATATCTCAGGAACGCTCGCAGAGAGTTTCTACAAATTTGGCAAAAACGTTCACTTGGACTCAAAGATAAACTGATTAGAATTTGGTGGTCAAAAGTCAGATTAACTGCAATAGTTTGACGTTTTGGGAAAAGCTGATTTGCTATCTTGTTGAGGATTAGGTGAGAAAACAGCTAGTAGTTTCAAGCTAGAACCAGCTGTCAGTTAGCTTAGCTTAGCATAAAGACTGGAAGCAGGGGGCAACGGCCATTCTGGTTCTGTGGAAATCTGCCTACAAAAAACTTTTGAGAGTGTTGAGAATCCGCTCATCTGACGCAAGAAATCCAACAAGCAACTTCCTGAAATGTCAAATTGCTGGTCTATAACAGTCCTCGGCAACGGTTTTGAGCTTCGTGGGCGCGGCGGCTAATTTGTTTGTGTCAAACTGTCCTCGATGTTCACGGCCGAGTCTCAACCTGCTGCAGCGCTGATTACAGGGGAAACGAGTCCAGCGATGCGGTGAAAACATCCTCATCACCTGAGACGTGAGCTGCTGACTGGACTCCTTTAGAGCACTGCGACGTGAAATGCAGCTCACGCATGGAACACTGACGCTGAGGCTCCGACAGCAAGCGTTCAGTCAGGTTTCATGAACCAAATTATTAAGAACACTCATTGGTGCACAAAAAAGCCTCTAAATCGCAAGAATAACCTAATTTGTATTTTAGCTGTGATTATGGAAAGCTTCTTGCATCAAGGGGTTCAATTGTTGAATGTTTTGCAATAGATTCTGTGAGGAAAAAAGGAGGAAAAAAAAAATATATATATATTAAGTAGCTACAAGTATTTTATTAATACAATTTGTTTGTTGCAAAGTCAATCACTTTTGCAAAAAAAATATTACATTTGTACCAACACATTTAAGTAATTCGTCAAAACATGAAGCTGTTCATAAATGGTTTCCCGGTGTTACATCTTACCAAATATGACTTTTTCAGTCGCTAACTATCAGACAGACCAACAAAAGGGACGAGATAAATAATCATAAATAATCATAAACATAAAGGATCAGATGCATTTCAGATTTAACTGGGAAAACACCAGTTACTATTAAACACCAGTGGAAACTGTGATTGCACTTTGTGATAAATGAAAGTTAAACACATTTAGAAACCACTTAAACGTCTCTTGTCCAAAGCAACCTCCGCTTTTCGGTGTTCAGTGAGTGCTGATGAGGTCCAGTCTGCTGAGCCTCAGTGCCTCTCTGTTTGCTGTCTCCATGGGCAACCGTCTCTGTTGCCATGGAGCCTGAAGCTGCAGGTCTGCCACCTGCCACCTGTATCAACTCTCTGGTGACACTCGGCTTACCTGCACGGAGCAACAGGAGACAAACGCTCTGCTGTGTTGCACCATATTTAGATTCTGGGAATCTTTAGAATCAGACCTGTGACATCACTCATCATTCAGATCTGGAATTAGCGGGTTTTAGCCTTTAGCAACAAGATGGAAGAGATGAGAAAAACAATGGCAGCCAGGTGGCAAAGCTGCATTCTCTCTCCTGACCACCAGGGGGCGACTCCTCTGGTTGTATAGAAGTATTCATGTGTTAAAGCTACATTCTCTCTCCTGACCACCAGGGGGCGACTCCTCTGGTTGTATAGAAGTATATATAAATGACTCTACTTCTCTTGATGTATTCCCTCAGTAAACATTGTAAACATGAGTTTATGTCTCAATCTCTAGTTTCAAGTCTTCTTCAATACAGCATGATGTTCATTTAGTAAATTATGGTCATTTAGAGTCAAACAGACCATAAAGCAGGGGACGCTTAAGGGCGGGGCTAGAGGGTGATTGACAGGTCTCTACCAGAGACGTATACAGCGTCTCTACGTCACTCTTCCTTAGTCCAGATATGGTCACTTCCTCTTCACTGGTTGGAAAAACCAAGAACATAAAAAATGTCCATGTTACATTATTAAACTTCTTTATTTAGCGTCCTGGTCACAGTTTTTATATCTGCAGAGACTGAAGGGTTCATCCACTACCTTTAATCAATCCTCTGAACCACTGACTGATGGTTGTATCACGTCTGCATTTCTTCATAATAAAACTTTCGATAGCTTGACTCCACTTCCTGTCCGTTCCCCCACTCGGTTCTCCTCAGGCCGGACGAGGAGCTGAAGCCCCGGTGCCGCCTGGTTCTGGAGGAGGACGAGGGCTTCAGCGACTGGAGCCACAGGTTGGAGAATCGTAGTGAGCGGGAGGTGCTGCAGGGCTGCAGGGCCGGGCGGCAGAGACCTTCAACACAACGGTGGAAACCACGGCCTGGAGAGGAGAAGCGGCAGGAGGGTGAAGAGGAGGAGGAGGAAGAGGGATGTGAGGCCGGGAGGAGCCGTCGGTCACAGGAAGAAGCTTCAACGAGACCTCCAGAGAAGGTGAACCGCCCAACGGGTCCAAACAGACCATACAGGCTTTCACATGGAGCTCATCTTGTTCTGGACGTGTCTGATATTCGGAGTTTGGATAAATTGAAATTGAAATGTGGTTCAGTTCATTCATCCATTCACGTTCCCCTGAAGATGAACGGTAGTAAAAATGTACTTTCCGAGCTTAATATTAAATATGAACCGGCTTTCTACCCGCTTTGCTTTTGGTCTGTCTAGGTGTCCGTCGACAGAAAGGAAGTCAAGATGTCATACAGCTCAACGGTCTTCCTGTCACATGACGCCCGGCCGCAGCACGGCGTGGGCCAACCGGACAGGACGTCCTACCTGGTGGCGGGGACGATGAGGCCGCGGTGCGTTTGTCTCCCGTGTGTCTTTGCTCTCGTTTGTCTTTGTCTCCCGTTTGTCTTTGCTCTCGTTTGTCTTTGCTCTCGTTTGTCTTTGTCTCCCGTTTGTCTTTGTCTCCCGTTTGTCTTTGTCTCCCGTTTGTCTTTGTCTCCCGTTTGTCTTTGCCTCCCGTTTGTCTTTGTCTTTGTCTCCCGTTTGTCTTTGTCTCCCATTTGTCTTTGCCTCCCGTTTGTCTTTGTCTCCCGTTTGTCTTTGTTTGTTTTGTCTCCCATTTGTCTTTGTTTGTTTTGTCTCCCGTTTGTCTTTGTCTCCCGTTTGTCTTTGCTCCCGTTTGTCTTTGCTCCCGTTTGTCTTTGTCTCCCGTTTGTCTTTGCTCCCGTTTGTCTTTGCTCCCGTTTGTCTTTGTCTCCCGTTTGTCTTTGCTCCCGTTTGTCTTTGTCTCCCGTTTGTCTTTGTCTCCCGTTTGTCTTTGTTTCCCGTTTGTCTTTGCTCTCGTTTGTCTTTGTCTCCCGTTTGTCTTTGTCTTTGTCTCCCGTTTGTCTTTGTCTCCCGTTTGTCTTTGTCTCCCGTTTGTCTTTGCTCTCGTTTGTCTTTGCTCTCGTTTGTCTTTGTCTCCCGTTTGTCTTTGCTCCCGTTTGTCTTTGTCTCCCGTTTGTCTTTGTCTCCCGTTTGTCTTTGTTTCCCGTTTGTCTTTGCTCTCGTTTGTCTTTGTCTCCCGTTTGTCTTTGTCTTTGTCTCCCGTTTGTCTTTGTCTCCCGTTTGTCTTTGTCTCCCGTTTGTCTTTGTCTTTGTCTCCCGTTTGTCTTTGCCTCCCGTTTGTCTTTGTCTTTGTCTCCCGTTTGTCTTTGCCTCCCGTTTGTCTTTGCTCCCGTTTGTCTTTGTCTCCCGTTTGTCTTTGTCTCCCGTTTGTCTCTCGTTTGTTTTGTCTCCCGTTTGTCTTTGTCTCCCGTTTGTCTTTGTCTCCCGTTTGTCTTTGCTCCCGTTTGTCTTTGTCTCCCGTTTGTCTTTGTTTCCCGTTTGTCTTTTCTCCCGTTTGTCTTTGTTTCCCGTTTGTCTTTGCTCCCGTTTGTCTCTCGTTTGTTTTGTCTCCAATTTGTCTTTGTCTCCCGTTTGTCTCTTGTTTGTCTTTGTCTCCCGTTTGTCTTTGTTTCCCGTTTGTCTTTGTCTCCCGTTTGTCTTTGCCTCCCGTTTGTCTTTGTTTCCCGTTTGTCTTTGCCTCCCGTTTGTCTTTGTTTGTTTTGTCTCCCGTGTGTCTTTGTCTCCCGTTTGTCTCTCGTTTGTTTTGTCCCCCGTTTGTCTTTGCTCCCGTTTGTCTTTGTCTTTGTCTCCCGTTTGTCTTTGTTTCCCATTTGTCTTTGCTCCCGTTTGTCTTTGTTTCCCATTTGTCTTTGCTCCCGTTTGTCTTTGTCTCCCGTTTGTCTTTGTCTCCCGTTTGTCTCCCGTGTGTCTTTGTCTCCCGTTTGTCTCTCGTTTGTTTTGTCCCCCGTTTGTCTTTGTCTTTGTCTCCCGTTTGTCTCTCGTTTGTCTTTGTCTCCCGTTTGTCTTTGTCCCCCGTTTGTCTTTGTTTCCCGTTTTTCTTTTCTCCCGTTTGTCTTTGTCTCCCGTTTGTCTCTTGTTTGTCTTTGTTTCCCGTTTGTCTTTGTCTCCCGTTTGTCTCTCGTTTGTTTTGTCTCCCGTTTGTCTTTGCTCCCGTTTGTCTTTGTCTTTGTCTCCCGTTTGTCTTTGTTTCCCATTTGTCTTTGTCTCCCGTTTGTCTTTGTCTCCCGTTTGTCTTTGTCTTTGTCTCCCGTTTGTGTTTGCTCCTGTTTGTCTCCCGTTTGTTTTGTCTCCGGTTTGTCGTTGATGCCGTGTTTGTATCCTGAGATCCAGACGGCATTTTGTGAAATAGTCATAAAATGAAATCGAGTGGTTTTCGTGTCGCTTGGGTTAAAAATAATGTCAACGGACCCACGAATGCATCCACGTGACCGAGCAACAGTCTAAACCAGTGATGCACTTTATAATATCGACAAGTATTGGTGGGCGGAGACGCTCACATTGTGGTTCAATGCTCCTGGTTTTGTTGCCTAAACCTTACTGTTGACTGTTGTTTATTGTTGCCTAAAAGTGTTGGTGGGTTTGTTGCCTAAATCTAACGGTTCTTTTTTGTTGCCTGAACTTAACTGTTGGTGCTTTGTTGCCTAAACCCAACTATTAGTGTTTTGCAGTGGCGGGCCGTGCATTTCCTACCTAGGCCTGCTGTCTAGTATCGTATCCATAAATACGCGCATGACGGGGTGCTGTCCGGCGCGCACCCGCTGTTGCTGGTTTGTTGCCTAAATCTAACTATTCGTGGTTTTGTTGCCTAAACCTAACTGTTAAGAAAGTTGTTCCATGGTACACAGAAAAACCTGGACAACATTTCATGACTATTTTACGAACTTGCGAGAGACTGTTGCAAGATCTGAACATGCTAACTCCTCTTAGCCGTATCTTTACCAATTTATTAACCAGTTAAATCATCTCCTTCGCAGCGGCAGGGCCTGCAGGGTGGAGCAGCAGGAGGAGCAGCAGGAGGAGCAGCAGGAGGAGCAGCAGGAGGAGCAGGAGGAGCAGCAGGTGGAGCAGCAGCAGGAGGAGCAGCAGGAGGAGCAGCAGGAGGAGCAGCAGCAGGAGGAGCAGCAGGAGGAGGAGCAGCAGGAGGAGCAGCAGGAGGAGCAGCAAGAGGAGCAGCAGCAGCAGGAGGAGCAGCAGGAGGAGCAGGAGGAGGAGGAGCAGCAGGAGGAGCAGCAGGTGGAGCAGCAGCAGGAGGAGCAGCAGCAGGAGGAGCAGCAGGAGCAGCAGCAGGAGCAGCAAGAGGAGCAGCAGCAGGAGGAGCAGCAGCAGGAGGAGCAGCAGGAGGAGGAGGTCCAAGAGATGCAGGCTGCCCAGCAGAAGGAGTCACGTGAAACCCGACGGAGCTCCAGAGATGAAGATGAGGAGGAAGAAGAAGAACTGAGCTTGACACAAGAAGAGAAGGAAGACCTCCATCTCAGGAGGGAGGAGCAACACAGAGAGGAGGAAGAGGAGGAGGAAGAGCACAGGATGCCAGACAAGGTTTGCTTTTCAATAATACTGCTACTAATACTACTAGTACTACTAATACCTCGACTGATACTTTTACTAGTACCTGTCATTTTTACCCCCAGAAAAAAAAGATGCCATTTGTCAGTTTGGTTGATTTTTCCATCGTCCATCATCTTAGACATCAAATATGTTTTAATCTACCATCCAAATCACCAGAGGATGAAGTTATTAAACTATTTATTACATTTTAAACTTACTAGTTTAGAGATTCCCTGGATTTGAAATTTGTGGTTCACCAAGGAAATGGTGAACCAGGAAAACAGATGAATTGTGCTGCACATATTCATGGTCCCCAGAGGACGAATCTTAATGTTTCTGTTGACTGGATGACATTAAATATGAACGTGTAATCTGATCCCCATAGAATGTACTGACTACACTCGGGGTCCCCAGAGGAGGAGCCGTTTCCTTTCTGCTAACTTTATTAGCGTCATTTAGCATCATCCTCCGGCTGAACTGTCAGCTCAGAAGATCTTCTGTGATTTGTTGAGCACATTCAGACTCCCAGGCAGATATTTTTTTATCCTTTTTATACATTTACATTTCCCTTTTCATAATACAAGTACTCTGTTTTCTTGTTTTTAAGGTTTCTGTTCCCACCAAAACACAGCGTGTAATTCTCAGCAGCAAACACGTTGAATCCATTTCCTTCCTCGTAAAAAAAAACATTTGCGAAGCTTATTGTTCTGAGTTTGTTTTGTTTATGAGCGCGTTAAGCAGCAAGCGCCGGCCTCCGCTGACGCACTGCTGCGTTCACGAGGCGTTACCGCCACATGTCAGGGGAAGAGATCCGCATGAACGCATCATGTCACGTGCACATGCATCGTGCACGTGCATCGTGCACGTGTACATGCATCGTGCACATGCATCGTGCACGTGTACATGCATCGTGCACGTGCACTAACCAAACAGGGACCGACTTCTTTAAATTAATTCTCCATACAAACCATTGCATATGGCTGCAGAATTAGTAACATTAGAAACAAGCTATTCATTAAAGCTACCACGCTGTTTTCTTTACAACATATTTGCTCTGTTCTATCAATATTATATTTAATATTGCTTTTATCTTATATTATTGTTGAGTAAATGTATCCCATTTTTATGCATGTATCATTTTAATTGTCTGATTCATAAGTGCTTCATTGCAGTCCTGAAATGTTTTAATCCTGTTGCAACCATGTAAAGCAACTTATTTATGTTTTCAAGCGCTGCATAAGGTTTATTATATTATTATTAGTGTTATTGCAGAATACCTCTATCGTCCACGCGTGCCTCCATCAGGACAAACCTTTCCTTTTTACGATGAAAATACTCCAACTGCTCCTTCCTCTCAGCGTTTCATAACATTTAATCGAACACACGCTTGTAGGAAAACTCACAGTTCACGGAATCTTGGCTTCAAACCTGAAACTAATAAAAAGTCCAAAGAATGCATGTTTGGACTTTCGGGTGTGTCGAAATGTAAGACGCCGTAACAAAGTCCTGCTTTTAGCAGCAGAGCGTCTCATTGGTGTTCTGCCACAAACCAGAGGACAGGTATGGAGGTTATAATGTTTAACACAATTAGATATTTACTACAATGTTTATATTGACTTTTCCCGATTGACCCGACTCCTGATGACACGGTGGTGTCTGTTGGTGTCTAGAGTCTGACGCAGAGCAGCAGGAGGAGTGAGGAGGTGAACAGAAGAGCTGGAGGAGAGGAGCCGCTGAACTACGGCCCCATGAGCCCCACGTTCAAGGTACCTCATCGGACCAGAGAGAGAGAGAGAGTGTGTGTGCGTGTGTGTGTGTGTGTGTGTGTGGGGGAGGGTTCAATAAAGTTTTCTCCGATTCAAAGAGCATTTTGTAAGGAACTGTGGTGATGTGTTCAGGCTCTGTCTCACTTCCAGGGAGGGAGTGGGAATTTTTTGTGTTGGCCGAGTTGATACGATTTCTCGAAAATCCTGAACTAAAATAATTATAAAAAATGCTTAACTTCACTCAATCAAAGCCAAACTTTGCTCAGATACTCCTGACATACAGAGAGCTATGTTATATATTATTATATTATTATTTTGAAGAAAAAATAACATTTAGTTTTCTTTCTTCTTTTTTATATATATTTTTCTTTTCATTTTCTGTGTACTAATATACCACTAACACATATATGAACTTATTATATATGTTCACAAGGGTTTTCTGTATATTATAGCTTTTTAAATTATTCAAATAGACCTTGGGGTTGAGGAGATATTCTGTATTTAGTTGAATGCAAAACCATTCCCCTCTTGGTTACAATGGAGATAATAACATATCTTCAGGAACAATAATTCTGACCTCAACTGAGGGACTTAGTTATGATAAATAAAACAAAATTATTACCATTTGTTTAAAGCGACAGTGACGTAGTGACGTGTAGAGACCTGTCAATCACCTTATAGCCCCGCCCTAAAGCATGCCCTGCTCATACCTTCTTCTTCTTCAGTCTTCAGAGTGACGATGACTCAATGTGATGATGTCATGTTAACCGTGTCGTGTCTCCTTCCTGCAGAAACTCCTCATCCAGTTCTACCCGGTAAGTCTCGTCACTTGAACTCGATGCTTCACGTCCGAGTTCTTCTCCTGGTCACTTGGTCCGGGTCGGGGTCAAAGGTCACTTTGGTCCTGCAGTAACCTGCAGCCTCTCTTCACAGGAGGAAGTGAACAGCAGAGTCTCAACGGACGCTAAATGCTCGGTGAGTGCGGCTGTAGACCTACGGTCAGGTCTAATAGCTGTCATGTGTTCAATTATCTGCCAACTATTATGATCATTCTTACTATCATTTTGTTTTTAAATTTAAAAAAGTCTGAATCACCTGATTCCAGCTTCTTAAATGTGAATATGATCTGCTATCTGAGCTCCTATGTGACAGTAAAATCATAACTTATGGAGTCTTGGAAACATTGATCGACATTTCTCACAATAGTTTTTTGACCTTTTATAGACCAATCAACTAATCGATTAATAGAGAAAATTAATCGACAGATTAATCATTAGATGTGATTAATAATGTTATTGTTATAATGTGTCATTATTGTCGGATGTTTTATTCCATTAATTTTTTTGTATAATGTTTAATTGTCCAATTTTATTTGCCTCATTTCTGAAATGTTTTAATCCTGGTTCAACCATGTAAAAAAAAACGTAATAAATATGTGGAATATTGTCACCATTATTATTAGATGAATAAAGTAATCAGCTCGTTTTAATCGGGTCTATGTTCCGGGCTTTTAGGGGTTTTCTAAAACCATGAAGGGAACAACCTGCAACGTTCTGCCGGTTTGTGGCTCTGAACTTTAGCACAGCGTCAGTTTTAATCACAGAACGTCTTCCTTCTTCTCCTTTAGATCATAGAGAGAACCGAGTCTCTGAGGAAGAGGTGAGTGTGGAGGGATTTAAAACACTATATACCTGAAATGTTCCCAAACATAAAGACTGAACGTGGCTGCAGGGATGCAACACACCTTGTATTCATTAAACCTTTAGGCCCTTTCCTCTAAATGTCATACCCAAACTAAAAAGGGTGTATCTCTGCAACCACTAGAGCTATTTGAATAATGTTGGTGTTATAATAAAAGGTATACATGTGAGATTTTGTTCAGATGTGTAAATATCAGTCTATATGTTACTGGTTAAGAGTAAATTAAGATGACACACAGAAAAAATGAAAAGGTTTCAGGTCCGCCTAGAAAAAAATCACTTTCAGGATGATTATTTCTTTGAAATGATGCAGCTGTAAGGTCCAACTCTAACCCAAATCATAGCTCAATATGTGAACATTCTCTAACCCAAATCATAGCTCAATATGTGAACATTCTCTAACCCAAATCATAGCACAATATGTGAACATTCTCTAACCCAAATCATACTACAATATGTGAACATTCTCTAACCCAAATCATAGCTCAATATGTGAACATTCTCTAACCCAAATCATAGCACAATATGTGAACATTCTCTAACCCAAATCATACTACAATATGTGAACATTCTCTAACCCAAATCATAGCTCAATATGTGAACATTCTCTAACCCAAATCATAACACAATATGTGAACATTCTCTAACCCAAATCATAGCACAATATGTGAACATTCTCTAACCCAAATCATAACACAATATGTGAACATTCTCTAACCCAAATCATAGCACAATATGTGAACATTCTCTAACCCAAATCATAGCTCAATATGTGAACATTCTCTAACCCAAATCATAGCTCAATATGTGAACATTCTCTAACCCAAATCATAGCACAATATGTGAACATTCTCTAACCCAAATCATAGCTCAATATGTGAACATTCTCTCAGCAAAGGTTGACTTTGATAAAGTGAAGCAGAACAAAGTTAGAGAGGGTTTAGAACAGAGAACATTCAGGCGAGGTCGCATTGGGGCCTAATAGCCCCAATGGACCCATTTGGCCCATTGGGGCTATTTGAATGCTATTTGAATGTTCTCATGTACCAAACCATATATTTCACTTGTATATTACTTATGGTGTTCAATACATCCAGATACAGCAGTTTGGGGCTTTTTTTCATAAAACAAGCTATGATTTACAGTTTTATATAACAATCTCTCAGTCTGGATTGGAGTTTAAAGGGTTCAACACGACGCTCATGCAGCAGCAGATTCCTAACAGAAACATTTACGTTCCTCCATTCTTCTGAAGCTCCGGTAACGTGAAGAAGACACTTCCACCTGTTGCCGTTTCCAAGATTGACAGGAAGCTGGAGCTGTACGCTCACGCCCTCGAGGTCAAACCCCACCAGTTACTCTTCTTTTCACGGCCTTTCGTCACAGTGTTTTAAACCTGAACGTCCCGACTCTCATGTTGTCTTTGCGCAGCTCTCCACACAGGAAGGCCGCTCGGGGACTCAGGCGCTGACGGACCTGACGAGTCCCAGCGAGCCCGTCTCCTCCAAGAAGAGCCTGTTCGAGGCCGGAGAGGCCTGGAGCCAGAGCGCCGGCCCCGGCACGCCGTCTAAGGTCTGCCAGACCCGATGGATGAACTACTCGTCGTTTTGAGGAAGCTTCACGTTGCACGAGGTAACGTTTCTTCTTCTCTGGCTCAGGATGCAGATGCTTTAAAAGTGGGCGTGGCTAATCTCATCAACCAGTGGGTGAAAGGAGGTGAAGACGGGAGCAGGTGCAGCTCGCCCTCCAGACCGCCGGTAAATTAAGATTTTAACTTTTTAACATTTGGCCCAAAATAAATAAATCACAAAGCATATTTTCCACAGCGACTGTTGATTTCTGCGGGGTTTTTTTTTAATAACTTAATTAAATGTTCAACAAGCGTTCGTCTCTCTGTTCCTTTCTGCCTCATTCAACCACAACGAGCATCTTTTCCTCTGCTGTAAATCCTCAGTCAGTACAAGTCTGCCTCCCTGTGGCTGCATTCAGGGACACCAATAATACGTATAAGTCAGTTTCACTCTTCTAGCTTCAATAAAGGAAATTAAAGATTTCATTTTGCACATTTAAAACTGTAAACTGATGTTATTTTATTTACTGGTCGTAATCTTTCAGCATCTTTACTACTTTACTTTACTCTTTCGGCATCTTTACTACAAAGATGAGTGGGATGACGACACTGGGTGTTTAAAGTGGAGTTTTGGTTGAATGAGGACGAACTGAAGCTGCCGATTAAACGTCTGAAGTTTCATCGCCTGTATTTCAGGAGAGCTCTTCTGGTAAAAGATATAAGTTCGTGGTGACGGGTCACGGCAAGTACGAGAAGCTCTCTGAGGACTGTGACTGCAGGGAGGAGGCACACTGCTCGCCAGGTGAGGACATTCATCCATTCATTATATCATTCATTCATGCATTCATTCATTCTCTCATTGGGGATTGTAATAATCTACGATAATGTTTTTATATTGTTCAAAACTAAAAGAAATGTTACTTTTATTGAATTACTTATTTTCTCATTCACTTTAACACCATCAGCTAAAACTTGACTCGTCTTCAGTTAGATTTAGTTTTTATTGTTTTTCTGCACCTCATTCTAACTTTACTTTAATGTGCAAAACTGGTGTAAAGTCATTCATCTGAAGAGAAGTTATAGATATTAGAGACTGAATGATGCTTTGGGATTTCATTATTTTTCCTTTCTATTCAAAAGATGATTTTTTATTTGTATTTAACCAACAAATGACCAACAAACTTCATACCAAAAATAAATAATGAAATGTCATGACATACCATATTTTTCTTATTGTCAATAAATCTAATTAAAAGGCCAACAATAAAACAACCTATTGAAACGGATCAATGAGCTTCACTGTTGTTTCTTCATCACCACCAACAAACACAAACACTCTCTCTAGCACCAAATGTGGATTCATCCGCTGCTGAAAATAGTCCCCAACAAATATTCTATTTGCTCCTGTTTGAGTAACGTTTACCAAACTCCACCGTGACCAGATGTTTTAGGAAGTTATTTCATTTCAAAGAAAAGAAAAGAAACTATAGTTAGTGATCTTTTTTTGTGTTCATAACTGTTCACCTTTTTAAACCTTCAGTTCTTTAGTTCTGTTGAAGCTTTATTTTAGGGGTGAATGCTGTGATGAAAAAAGAAAAAGAAACACAAAACAAGACTTTCCCATTTCAACTTTATGCATCTTTTAGAATCGCAGAGTGAACAAACACAGTTCTCTGATTGGCTCATCACCTAAAACAAATGTCCCATCATGATGGTCGTCTTGGGTTAACAACCATTTTTAAACTCCTGAAATAGAGACAAAAAGGGTCAAAATATCAACAACATGCAAACATACGCTACGGCAGCACCAGAGGCATCCAAAGCATATTGCAGGCATCTTCATTATCACCACCATCACCATCACCATCATCATCATCATCATCATCATCATCATCATCATCATCACCATCATCATTTGTTTGGCATTCTTTGGCATTCACTTCTACATCCTATTACAATCTAAACTCAGGGACAATGTTCACAAGTTCAGGACGATCCACCACAAGGCAAGAAATTACAGTGTTACACTTAATATTGAAATATTGTTCTCAAATCATCAAATTTGCATGAAAATAATGGATCTCCAACTTTCATAGTGGACTAACAGAAGAAACTTAACTGAAAAATGAACATTTGTCCAGTTCTTTTCCTGCACACTGGTGATACGATGACACAATAATTTGATTTTTGGGGATGAGTTTGGCAAGCGAATGCTGTGAAGGTCTCAAAATAACCCCCAAAAAAGCAACAATTATGATGTCACTTTTCTCCCAAACATGCCAACGTTCTCACTGGGACAGTGCAAACATGCTGACGCCTAATAAGTAACGTTTAATATCACGGGCACCATCTTTATTGCATGATTAAATACATGCAACGTCCACGATCCCAATTATTGAACTAAAAATGGTGAATCCCGTCGACCAAAGTCTAACATTCATAATCAAAATCTATCAGCAATACATTTTATGTGGTGGATCAAGCGATCTGACCTTACTTCCCAGGAGCCACTAGAAACAATCAAACTAAAAGTTGACCGTCGGACCTATAACCCTGTGCAGACACTACACAGTAACACCATACCGACACCAGAATAGGATCCTTTGGGTATCGTGATGTTTTTGTCCATATTGCCTTCCATACACCCGACTTCCTGAACCCTAAATCTGCTCTGACTCGACTCAACTATGACTCTTCATCCATCTCTGTTTTTCCCCGTCTTTCGAAAATCCATCTGCCCTGTTGTTCCAGGAATGTGAAAGCCCTATTTATTACAGAGATTACAAACTGCCTACCAGCGGTGTACACTAAAAGCCCGTTTAGAAAAATAGAAAAAAAGGTAGAACATGTCAAATAAAACAATCTTCTCTCGATCAAAGTGTCTAGAGTACGTGCATTCAACATCTAGGCCATCATCAAATGAAACAAGAACAATCTGACAAAGCAGAGTTGCACAGCAATGCTCCTTTCTTGCTTTGCATTATCTATCTTGCCAAGTCACATTCTTATTTTATTTTATTTTATTAAAAGTGCAAGGATTCCCAAAGTGTGTATTAATGTAACTCTATTGTTATTATTTATGACATTTAATAGCTTTACAAACTAACTCATAGACATATACATCCTAAATAACCACAACTGATGAAAATATCAGAAATGTAAGTACTTTTTATTTGATAGTTAATCAATAAGCAATGAACTGTTCAATCCTTTCCCCCTCAAGAATAATCCTCCTTACTGCAGCCCTGATTCATACAAGTAACCTAAACATGAAATAAATCAACAAATTGTTTCGTCTTTTTTCTTCCAAATTTCTGAAGTTCTCACACCTTTCTGAGATCATTGCATCTTTCTTTCTTTTTCACTTGTCATTTATCCCAAACATACTTCATACCGGTTCAAGTTAAATATCTGTAGTTTTCGTTGAACCAAATCCTCGCGCCTTCCTGTTGAAGTCCTTGTGTTCGTCCTCCTGCGACTTGCGTTTTATCAGCCCCTTTTCAAACACCGCGGCTATTTTCGAGAGCGGCTTCTCTGCCGCCTCTTTCAGCTTTCTGGCATCGAACCGGGGGCTGTACAACAAGATCGGCAGCCGGCTGACAAAAGAAGGAACGTCTCCTTGATTGTCTTTAGGTTCCTGTTTCTTATCCGGCTCTTTCTTGTTGGCGTTGATCTGGTGCATAATTCGGTCTTTGGTGGAGAACATCTGAAAGAGGAGAACGTCCCACATCTTAAACCCCTTGAGACTGTCTTTGTTGTCAGCCACTTCCTGATTAGCGCTTTGGTCTGCTGGTGACTTCTCAATAACCTGATCTGTCTTCTCGACCTGAGATTCGGCCTTCGGCGCTGGAAACAAAAGTTCCTCCGGCTCAACGACCATGTGTTTCTTGAGCCGCGTCCAACCGCTGAGCTTTCCCTTCAGGCCCTTCGGCTTCTGGGCCGCTTTGGGCTCAACGGGTAGACGGGAGGCCTTCTCGTCGTCAGCAGTTGAAGATGCAGTTGATGTCGCTGACTTCGTGGAGGGTTCGACCGCCGGGGCCTTCGTCGGCACCGCTGTAGCTTTGGTCCTCGGAACGTCCTTGTCTTTGAGTCCAGTTTTTGGCTGAGATGGCGGTGACGTTCCTCTGTTTGGGGATGGAGCTTTGACTGAGACTGAGGCCTGAGGCAGAGAGGCAGGAGTGGCAGAGTCAATCACAGCGGCTTTAACTACGGACGGTTTCATGACAGTATCTGTTGCTGGCTTTGCGGGGGAAATATTCTCTACTGGTAGCTGTGTGGAAGTCTGAACGTTACTGGTGCACGAGCTAATCTGGACTGGATCGGGGGAAGACTTTGAGGATTTTGTTTTTACAACTGAGGGTTTTGTTTCTACAGGTCTTGATTCTACCTGCTTAGTGGGAGGTTGTGCTTTTAGAGTGGGTTTACTGGTTAAAACAGGAATGGCAGATTGGATGGGAGCGCTAGTTTCAGCCTTCAGTGAGGAGGCTTTTCCTTCCTGACTGGAATTCGTTCCTATGTTTGTTTTTATCTTTTGCATTTGGGAAAGTACTTCTACCTCCAGGACTGAAGGGCCCTTAGTCGTAGGTTTTGAGATATTCTCCGTCATCGACTTGGCAGACGGCTGAACAGTGCTAGTAGGTGTTTTATTTCGAAGAGGTGCAATGGGATTGTTTGTCTGTTCTTTCATAAGGACCGAAGAAGGTTTCTTTTCTGTAATATGGTTTAAAGAGACTGAAGTTTGAGGAGACAGGGACAAGGTTGGAGAATAACTTTGAGTCGGTGTATTACGCAGTCTTGCCTCTGGTAGAGGGGAGCTTCTTGTTGAGCTCCAAGGTTTAGTTCCTCTAGAAGGGATGCGTGGAGCTTTAGCGTGTCTGGTGGCTTCAGCAAGAGGTTGAATATTAGAGGCAGTGTGGTTATTTAAATGAGCGTGTGAGATGGCATGGGAAGTGTGGATGTTGGTTTCTACAGATGTCTTTGTGTTAGTGACAGATTGCCTAAACTGTTTCACTCCAGTCTGAGAGCTCACTGAACTAACAGAGGTTTGAACTTTATCTCCAGACAACGTGATTTGACTGGCACTGGTTTGCTGTTCCACACTGTTAGCCATGACATAACCAGAGGAAGAGGAAACCGTTGTCTCCGTCTTAGACGTTACAAGATGCGTTGTCCTTGTAGGGACACTCGCTACAGATTCATTGACTAAAATTGGCTGAACGAAAGGTGATTGTTCTTTTACGGTGGATTTAGTTGTACTTTGTGATGCAGATGTCTCGGTTGATCTGTGCTCAGCCAGAACGTTGGCTGCTTTTGAGTTTTTGTAGACTCTTGTTTGAGCAATAGGGCCAGAAACGGGTTTTGCACTGATGGCTGCAGGTAGACTCTCGGGTCTGTCTAATCTCAGCTGAGGGCTTTTTGGTGTGACATGCCTCATGGTAGGGCTAGACGGCATGGTAGTTTTACAAACCTGCGCAGTATTATATGATGGTTTAGTCACTTCTGGGTCTGTCTTCATTGGCATAATGGATTCTATACGAGGCGTGTTGGGGACGTGGATATTGCTGTCTGAATTGGAATTGTTGAATTGTTGGACTGTGTGAATAGTCTCTAAACGTCCTGGTTGTCCAGGTGAGACAGAGTCTGTGGAGGACTTACTGACTGTTGGCAATACTGGAGACAGTCTGTTTGCACCACTCAGCACTGTGTTCCCTTTTAAAAGATTAGAAGCTGGTCTTGATTCAATACTACATTTGGTCTGAATGTTTTCTGCTATAATAGCTCCACTGGGGCACTCTGTGGGTGTATTCCTAGTTAATAAATGTACTCTTCCATTGGTGAGTTGTGATTGCAATTCTGTGTCTACTGTTGAGTTGCCGACTGTGTTAGTGTCGATATTATTATAAGCGGGGAGTTTAGGTTCTGTATTAACTTGACTTGACGGTATCGTGTCTTTAACAGAAATGTTATGGCTGGTTCCAACTACTTGTGTGGACACTACTGTCGCTCTTGAGTTTGTGTGGAAATTTGCTCTTTGAACAACGTTATCTTGGCAACTGGATGATATGCTACTCTGGGTGTTTAGAAGTTCATTCTCAAAGATTTTGGTGAGCTTTTGGGGCTCTTTTGTGGCCACATTGCAGGTCATATCTGAAGGGAATGCAATGCCTGAAATGTTGGGTGATTTGGTTGCAGTGACAGACAGGTCAGGTAGTTTGGTTTCTGTGGTAGGTTTGCCCACTAAGTTACCATTAGCAGCCGGTGTATTTGGTGCACTTGATGCTTGAGAAGTGAGACGTTCTCCAGGCAAATAAATCCTGTGTCCTACTGTTTGACTATTCCTGTGATTTTTAGTTTCAGCGCAAAGCTGCTGCATGGATTTTGTGCTGTGTACAGCTGCAGATACCGTGCTGCAACTATACTGTGCAGAACATACAGATGCTGTGACAGGCTCGTGTTGCAGAACTGCTCCTGTTGTAGCGGTAATTGATTCTTTGTGGAATATATTTGAGAATTGGGGCTCAGTGTTTGTTTTGTCACGGGTAAGTGTGGTATTACGAGCCACAGAAGGCAAAATGTTCCCCATGTTTGTTTTATTGGGTAGAGTAACCTCGCTGCTCACTTTAATGTGCTGATTAACTTCTTCACTTGGCTTATGTGAAACCACTTCAGCAGCCACTTTACTGGGCGGCAGCGTTTCCGAAACCAGTTTGATGGCTTGTTGTACTCCTAAGGTTAATGCACCATTTATGATGGCATTCCCTGAGAATTTGGGCTCTAAATTTGTGGCAGGAGACTGAACAACCAGGTTTTTACGATTGGCTGGGTCTTTAACAGGCTTGGCAGTGATTTGGACATTGAGATCATTGGCTGTTGATGAACTGACTCCACCGGGAGTTTGGAAAGACTGGACCGGGGATATCTCTACTTGTCCTGACTGTTGTTTGGCATTTGTGACCTTGGATTCTCCTCTTGTCTGTTTTTTCTCAACATTACAAGCTTTCTCTCTCCCTTTTAAACTACGCTGTGTTTCAACATTTAGTTTTACTTTCATTAAGGGTGAGGAAGAACTTGACAGACCTTTGCTATCAGTCAGACATGGAGTCGTATTTTGCGTTGCCTCTATAGAAAATAGTGCCACACTTTGTGTATTTGCCTCACCTGCTTTATACATTGGTATTGGATCCTCAGAGTATGAGGCTTTTGGTGTGGATGCATCACTTGTGGATTGTTGCATTGTGTTCTGTGACAAGCCAAGGGGGAGCTCAGGTTTTATTGTGTCCACGCTAGATGTTTTAAGTGATTGTATTCCAATACTTTGAGCTGCAAACTGAGTTTCCTCAAACACATCTTTGCTACGTGTGACGATCCGTTCAGCTGGAAGCTCAACATCCTTTGGAGGTTTTAAAATGTTAGGATCAGAAACGTCCATCGAAGACGGAAGATCTTGTTGTCCATTGATTTGTAGTGTTGCATCAGACTGAGCCACGTCTGACTGCGTTTTGTTTGAAGAGGTCTCATTGGCCCTGGGGGTTGCAGGGCTGTGATGGGAAGCTTTAGTCCTTATCCCTCCATAGGCAGCATACTCAGATGGAGTGAGCCCATAATATGTTGATCGTGATTTAGGCTTTGAGGTCGCTAATGACATTTGACTCTCCAACAGTGACGACAAAGACTTGCGTGCATCGACCGCAGGGGGCCGATGAGGGGTCGACAGGGGACTTGGACTCGGTGGTGCTTGCATTGAAATCACAGTCGTAGGGTTGAGATTTGCAGAATTTGGTACAGTAGAAAAAAATGATGGAACTTTCGGCAAAAACGAAGCCTCACTATCAGAAACTTGGTTTGTTTGTATTTTTAGGACGACTGGTTCTATTAGTGTTGGTTTTACCACAGCAGAGTCAAGTGCAGTCTTACTTGATGCCAAGTTCTCTCTTGGGTACAGATCAGTATGATCAACGCTTAGATTTATTGTACTCCTTTGCTGTATCTCCTCTATCTTTTCATAGTCGCTGGCTTGTTTGATACCAGTAATGTGATTAACATCAGTCTGCTTCAGTTCTTCCGCGGCAGCTGAAGGTTTACTTATTACGCTTGTTTGAATCCCCGATTTCTGTCTCGGAGCTTCGTTGGGAATTGCAGGAGCTTGTGGATCTCGGAAGGACTTGAAAGAGGCAAATAAAAGTGGGTTAGGTTTGGATATTTCGATAAAGGGAGTTGACACTCGAGCTGGGGTAGAAGAGGGAGTCCTGGGTCTTCCACATTGGGACATGGACGTATTCCATTTCTGATCAGATTTCACCACTGTCACTGCTGTTTTCTTTCTGTACACGTCAGATACCGATGCTCCCTGGTAGCTTGGGTTTATTGCCGTAAGGTCCTGGATGGAGGGAGGTTTAGAGATCTCATAAAACGTTGCCTTCGATGTATAAATCCTGCTTTGTAGGGCGTCAGGCTTCGTCTCTTTAACTGCTTCAACAAGGGATATTTTTGAGGCGGTTATCTCGGGGGACATCTGTCTGGGAACAAAGTTGCCATTACTGGTTGGTCTGGCAATCCAGGACGACGTCTGGCTCTGAGGGTTGTCCCTTAAACTGGCGTTTGTCTCCCTCTGGACAAAAGGTTGTGTCTGAGTGTTTGGAAGTGATAGCAGCGCTGGAAGAGGAGGTAGGTCTGTAATCGGAGAAGGTGCCGGGCCTGGGCCGCAGTTGGGGGCGGCTGGAAACAGAGTCAGGCTGTGAGTTGATATTTTAGTGCTGGATTGCGACACAGCGACCGGAGGAACTGTTGTGATTGACCCATGGGAATTTGGAGTCATGTTTAAATTATAAGCGGAGGGAAGAGTCATTGCTGGAAGCCGCTCAGGTGTTGGTAGGGGCATCATGAGTGGAGTCACGTCATCGAATAGAAAAGAGGAGCACTCATACAGCGGAGCCACCTGCTCTTCAGAAGTCCTGATCTGAGCTATGTAGGACTGAGGGGTGTATCTGCCAGATAGGCCGTAGGGGCTGCTCCGAGGATGAGGGAATGCAGATGCAGAGTCATCATAGAGGGATTCAAAGGGGAAACTGGACACTGACGGGTCCGCATCGTAGACCGAGTCCGGCGACCCCGGCGGGCTGGACTGGTCGCTGTGCTCGAGGTCCGTGCTTGCTTCATTGACAGGCGACAAACAGGATCGAAAGGGGACGGGCGTCTGGGAGAGGCTGCCTTTTTTCTTGGCCCTCTTCTTCTTGAGCTTCTGAAGCCTGGCATTGTCTTTGCCTGGTTTTGGCAGTAAGGGCGGAGGATACTGCTGAGAAAGGTCAGGCTCCAGCCCATTAACGTAGCCGACTTCCATCAGCATTATCAGACCCCTGCAAAACAGACGAGACACATCAGACTACGGCATATAATAACAGTCAAAGTATTCATCAAAAGAGGCCTGCTATGCAAAAGTTAGTTTCATCAGATTTGCTTGATTACAAAAACAAATGCTTATAATATCATTTGTAGTCAGAGTGTCCCCAAAAAAGTCAAAAACTGAGCCCAGATCCAGCTAAATGTTTCATTACGCACCACGTTGCTGTTTTTGGCATTTGCTTTCACAGGCTGTGAATTATAATATTAATATATCGGGGCAGGTATTTGGCTGCACGGTGGGATGTTCTCTCTCGCTGAGCAGTTGTTGGAAACATTGAGGCGCTTTTGTTCCATTACAGAGTCGGGGCCAGAAAATACTTTTAGCAGCTGGTCAAATAATCTCTGTTTGTTTTATCGTGGATAATGGTCATTAATTGTGTTCGTATAACAAGTATATAATACGTTTTTTTTCTCTCCTCCTTTTCCAGCTGGACAGTTCTACGAAGACTTGTGAAACACATTTTGAAGACTTTTGGATGATGGAAACGTTGATCCTGCACAAACCTTAGCTACTATCACTTCTTTCATTCTGTTTTTCAAGGTTGGAAATGTACTTAAATCCTGACATTATCTCATGAAACATCATTTTACAAAAAGCAAATAGTGAGTCTTTCTTTTCATTTTATTTTGTGAATAATAATCTCAGCCGTAGTACTTTTTTTTTCTTACAATGAAATAACTCCAATTAAAAACATTTGTGATGTTCAATTCCTCATTACTTCAGTTCGAGAGTTTCTCTGTTTGCTTCCTTTGTCATTCACTGTGTAGGCGAGCTCATCATTGCTTCTCCAGTGTTCCCAGTGCAGTGTACTCAGCTGTGTACTGGTGCTAATGGCGTCTGCAGCTTTGGAAAACTGTGAGCTCTCGTCACACCGGGCTCGTTAATAGGTTTTCAAAACTCTTAATTGGGTCCTGAAGATGCTGCGTGGCTAAAAGAAGCGTCACTGTTGGAAATAGAAAGGCATGTGAAGCTGTTGCTTGTGGAGAGGCTGCTTTGAAACGATGACAAACTACTTATGGAAATAGTCTCTCAAGGAGACAGTCGGATTTAAAAATGACCTCTGCGGGAAATAAAAGTGAACCCAGAGGAGGAGGATTGACACGTATGGGAGGGTGGCCAGCTCAGGGGGGGAGGACTTCTTCTGTCTTTACAACAATACACAAACTATACGAGGGAGGTCAAAGGTCAGGAGCATAATTAACTGACAATAAATGTAACACACGCTCCTTCTCCTCCCAGGATTATAAAAGACAAAGAAATGTTTAGTTTCCAGTTTGAGCTGCTGCTGAATCTCGACATGCATGATGTATACAAACAATAATTCATATTAAAATGTCACATTTTTTGCTCCCTTCACAATATACATTTACCTTTTTTTAAATAATTTTACCAGAATCTTCATAATTCAGGTAAAATATCTACTCTTCTTGGGATCCGTACAAAAAATTATATTTAATAAAATCCAAACCCAAAAAAGGGAACAAAAACAAAAGAAAACAAACTGTGCAAGCAAACTGCACAAAAAAAGCCAACAAAAATACTACTTTTATTTTAACAACAAACTAGTCAAATATTTCAACAAAAGAAACAAAAAAGCATCAACAATAAAACTGTTAATAACAAATGGCAAATCAAAACTGGAAGAAAAAAAAACACAAGCAAACTACAAGAAACAATAAAACTGACAATAATAACAACAAATAACAATCTGAACAAACAAAAAGCACAAGAACAACAAGCACACTACCAAAAAAAATAACAATAAATAACTCAACAATGAAACCGTTAATGAAAAGAACAACAACACAACAGCAGGGATTGTTCTCTCCGTCTGATTGTCGGAGTTGATCTTTGGTGGCGACACTAGAAAAAGGTCCACGTCCTAATTTTAGACCGAAAGGAAATAAGAGCAAACACCGGCCAGCTGACACCGAGCACCTGCTGCCCGCCGTCCCGCGCTCGCACCAGTCTGCTGGAAATCAAATCCCCCGGGCCCAAATCCTCTCAGAGCTGCGCCGACTGTGAGCTTAGCCTCGTGTTTCTCCTTTAACATGTGGATATATGTCATGTTAGCACCACTTGGGTCTGAGAGAAGCAGGGTTATTACACCCAATGGGATATTTTCTGCAAGTTTGACCATCTGTTTTATAAAGCATAAAAATACCTCCTGAGATATGTCACCGCTCACTTGAAATTTAAACAATGTTTGGCTGGTTTTGAGCAAATGTTAACATGGATCCCTGTCGTCAGAGTGACTCCTGCAGTGACAAGGAGGCCAGCTGACACATGAGAAGTCCCCCTTTTAAGGCTCTGGGGTTGGATATCTGGGAGGCTTCCACTGGAGCAGCTCAAAAGAGGAAAGTTTAAGATTAGCTTTGGGATAAAAGTGTGCCATGACCTCAATCTATCCGGACCTGAAGAACTCGATTAAACAAAATGGAGGGCGAGCTCTTTATTAATCTCACCTGAGGGCGGGTTGCTCGTGCTCAGACTGCAAAACAAACCATTTATTAACAAGGAGAAGTGGATCCAAAGGCCAAGAAAAGAATAATAATCAACGGGCTGGTGTGCAGGGTTAATCGCTGCTAATATCTATCGTGCAGAAACATGTTTTAAAAACTGCTCTGCAAGCTCTTCCTCTCCCAGAAAAGCCTCGTCTGATATGCATCATGCGTTCAAGAGTTCCGACCGTGCACACATGCATCGATCAAATTCTACGCGGGTTAGCGCCCCGAGCCGGCGGGTCAGCGCCACTCTGCGGTACCACCAGCTGGTCAATCAACAGGCACACTTTGAGTCTGACTGGTTTACCTTCGGCGAGCGGCTGTCGCGGGGGACAAACGGCTCTCTGCTTGTTAATCCTGGCTCAGAGTGCCACAGGGCCACACATCCTGAAGTGAACTGAAGCCTTGGGGAGCGAGCCACCGTGCCCGCGGACGCTCCAAAAATAAAACCGTTCAGTGTGTGCGTGTGCGTCTGTGTGTGTGTGTGTAAGTGTGTGTGAGTGTGTTGCAGGGCGGACAGATGGGGGTTTCCAGGCCACCTGAGATGGCTGAGGTGCAGCCCCTACAGGCGGCCGGAGGACACCTCCACCTGAGGGGGGAGACGGTCTTTACCCGACACCAACAATGGAGGGTTCACTGTTATAACCCAGCCCAGGTGTAGTTTACCATTACAACCTCAAACACTGTTGAGAAATTCCCAAACTGTGATAAAGCTCCATTTGCAAAATGTCTTTTAAGGTCACAAAGCATTTTTCTTTCTCCCAGGTTTATTTGACGATTTGGGAATTCTTGTGACGATATTATAAGCTTCCTGTTTATTTATTGACTTTGAAGCCACTTTTTTTACGGCGAAGATAAAAGTTTGCAGAGTTTCTCTCTTCTGTAAATCAAGTGTCACTTTAACTAGTAAAACTTTACTTGCTGTGATGATGGAGTAGGTGCTGATCAGCCTTGAGGCACGTCATGCAGCAGCAGAGCCATTCGGGGCCCTCTATGGTGCAGCAGCAGACGGGCAGTATTTTTACGATATGTATCCTTGTGGCATAGTTTTGTGTATTCTGTAATTTGTATTTATATGATGAATATCAATAAATCTCTTGCTGGCCTCAAGCAGTTGCTCAATAATCCCTGGAGATCAGACTAAGCATTGACTCCACTCATTGGCCCCTCCTCTAAACCAGCTATTCTGATGCTGAAGTGCTTTAAAGTGACTTAAAAGTGAGCAAGAGGGTGACTCTGGTTGTATAGAAGTCTACGCTTAATGTGTTAAAGCTGCATTCTCTCTACTGACCACCAGGTGGCGACTCTTCTGGTTGTATAGAAGTCTATATAAATGACTCTACTTCTCTTGATGTATTCCCTCAGTAAACATTGTAAACATGAGTTTATGTCTCAATCTCTAGTTTCAAGTCTTCTTCAATACAGCATGATGTTCATTTAGTAAATGATGGTCATTTAGAGTCAACGGTTAACAAAGTTATGATTTATTAAACATGCATCTCTTGTAAATGGTTGGTTTACCTGTTTAACATCATATAAGGTGATGTAAAAATGGTCAAGAACGTTTTCTCTTCTCATGGTTCATAGTTGTGAAAGTTTGGGATGTACTTAAAACTTCCTCTTGCACTATTGATTAAAATAAGTTTTGAATAGTAATTTGTCTTAATGCAATCTAACTCTCTTTTACAACTTACCGGTTGAAATGTTCAGAATCTTTAAAGGTGTTTTAATGGATTTTGGCCTCGGAGAGAGACAACCAGCAGCTTAGCGCGTTGCTACAGGATGTAGCGTGTTAGCAAACACTTATCAACGTTAGCATCCATTAGGGTTTCCTGTTTCTGGCCACCTGAAGAGTTTAGGTGAATATTGTCTCTCCGTTTAGCTAAGCGTTAGCGTTAGCTTGCATTTCATCGTCAATACACCTCCCTCTACCGACTGTTGATGCTTGTTAAGCTCGTCTGCACGTTCTCACTCGGAACTCGATTACCGTCGCTCGCTCAGTGGCGCCGCGAAGGATGCAAATGTCTGATGGATGCAAGCCGAGACGACTATCGACCACACACGCTTTGATCACACATCGATTTAACAACGTAGTGCTTCATCCTCTCGTCACTGTGTGTGAAAGCACATCGCTATCTTCAGACGAGTGACAACTTTGTTGGGATTGTTTTCTGCCAGCAGGAGTTAGCCAGCAGTTTGGCTAGTTAGCGTGCTTTGCTGCTACACTGGTGACAGAAAATAAGCCCAAACAGTCGATGATCTTCTCATCTCTCTTGTAGATTCCAGCAAGTTACTGTTTATTTACAAAGGGGAATACAACCTGCTACTTTTGTATTTAATTCCCCACAAAAAGTAGAAAACACAAACATTCATAAGATACAATATTGCTGAAGTTCATGACATGTCCTCAATGACAGATAATATTAGGAACATTTGTATTCCACATCTGAAGACGTACTGCATATTTAGAAGAAAGATTTAGCATTATACTCACATTTTACACAACGCCACCTGCCTAAAAGGTGAAAAAACGAAAAAATGACTCTGGCTCTTATTTTAGGAAGGTGACGACATGTAAATGTGACCTGCATGGACTACATGACAGTGAAAAGAGAGAGAGAAAGAGAGAGAGGATTTCAGTCTCAGAGACACACTTTGTAAACTCCAGGTCTTCCCTCCATCTGGACCGCCGCCCCGTTCCTTCTGCAGAGCACAAATAAACACAGTATGGTAACTAATACCTACCTAACTGAGACCTACCTAACTGATACCTACCTAACTGAGACATACCTAACTAATACCTACCTAACTGAGACCTACCTAACTGATACCTACCTAACTGAGACATACCTAACTAATACCTACCTAACTGAGACCTACCTAACTGATACCTACCTAACTGAGACCTACCTAACTAATACCTACCTACCTAACTAATACCTACCTAACTGAGACCTAACTGAGACCTACCTAACTGAGACCTAACTGAGACCTACCTAACTAATACCTACCCAACTGAGACCTACCTAACTAAGACCTACCTAACTGAGACCTACCTAACTAAGACCTACCTAACTGAGACATACCTAACTGAGACATACCTAACTGAGACCTACCTAACTAATACCTACCCAACTGAGACCTACCTAACTAAGACCTACCTAACTGAGACATACCTAACTGAGACATACCTAACTGAGACCTACCTAACTAAGACCTACCTAACTGAGACATACCTAACTGAGACATACCTAACTGAGATATACCTAACTAAGACATACCTAACTGAGACCTAACTGAGACCTACCTAACTGAGACCTGTGACTGACGACACAGGAATCTACTCCAGGAGTCGGCACAGTCTGACTATTCTAAACCTCTGATTCAGTTGTTTGTTTATTGGATAATTAACCGGGCTCAGCTGAAGCCACCATCGACAAGCTGCCACGGGTTTCTCTGAAAGAAGCTATATATAAATTGTGTTTACCCCTCAATTGTGTGTTTCCATTGTTCCAGAAATCCCATTAAAATTGACTGCTTGATGGTGAGTTTACGGCTCCAGTTCTATTATTATTATTAGACAATTATTCTGTTACCGTGCACCGACTGGTTGACTGACCGGTTGATGAAGTGTCTGGCACACGCACACACACACACACACACACACTTTCCTCTCCATTGTCTGGATGCCAAGCTGATGTGTAACCCCCCCACACACACACTCAGCCTTCTATCACCGTAAATTTAGCAACAGAAGCTTCTCAGCTGCTCCTTTCCAAAACCTGAGCCCTCCTCTTCCATCCGCAGTATTTCACCCATCTCCTTCTCCAGGGTCATGCCTGCCTCCACACATTAACATACAACACACACTCTCATCCCACAGCCAATAAGGGCCTGATGAGCTCAAGTATCACTATAACACAAGGACTTATTCTCTGAGCGGAGCCCTGTGGTGTCTTACAGACCTTCGTCCCCATCGCCCGAGGAGCTGCTCTTCCTCTTCAGAGGTAAGACGACCAGCCGACCCGTCTGAACCGCACACTTCCTCACTTTGTGTTTTCTCCTTTTAAGCCCCAAATCAGCTGGTTGTTTTTGTTGCGTTTGTGGAGAAAAGAGCCGACTCAGGTGTCGTGAGAGATCATCGTCTTCGTCGTCTTGTCGGGCCGTGACCCCCGGGAGGCGAAGACGAGCTAACGCTGCACGCCAAACGCGTGTCTTTTATGTTCGGGAGAGTAAACAGTCGGCCTCCAGGGACGGAGTCCAGTTTCCCCGACTGCAGACTGATTGAACGGGTTCATAAAAATGACTTTATGTAATAGAATCACGTGTTTATGTACCTTTCAAGCAACAAAACAGGAGCGGAACTATTTTAAGTGATCAACGGCGTGTGATTTATTGCCAAATGTTGTATCACACGAGAGCAGTTTGCACCTCCACTCTCTGTGAGGCCGAGCTGTGAAGCTGTCAATCCAGGCTGGAAATGGATTTCACTTTGCTCCATCTCATTAATTCGGTGTCATTATTTTTTCTTTAATCTTGAATACATTTAGGTCCAGTTGCACTAACATCTGCTTTTTAAATATTGTGGCCTTGGATGTAAACTGTAACCGGCTGAATTGTCCAATATGAACCCAACCATAGAGGTTGTTTACGCCAGGGATCCGGCCCGCCAGGGGGTCCAGTCCGGCCCGCGGGATAATTGTTAAAATTGCACACACAAAAACAACAAGTTGGAACTCAAACCACTGATCCTCTGATTGTAAGACGGGCATAATAACCATTGAGCCACAGTCACAATGGATTGTAGCACTGACTTTACTAAAGATATTGCAGATTCAGTGGGCTGATGTCTGAATTTTTGGTCTTTATGTTTCTAGTTTATTGTAGAAATACCTTAAAATAGAGTTTGTCATCCAAAAACCTTCACCAATGATTTAAACATAGAGAAATATTGTCATTATGTATGCGTTATTATGCTGTGATTTTACTGATCCACTTGAGATCAAAATGGGCAGCATGTGGCCCCTTCACTAAAATGAGTTTGACACCCCTGGTTTACGCTCTCATGCCTCGAAGAAATGCAGATTTATATATTTGTAACATTGTTTTTGGTTGAAAATTGGAAAATCTTTTTGTCTTTCTGTTTGCACGTAAACGGACGAGCAGCTTCATCCTCAGATTTAGAGTTTAAATTCTGTGTCTCTTTCAGAATGACTACCATCTCCTTTATCTCTGTGCGTATAACAGAAACTGAAAGATTTGCCTCCCTCCCCCCATAGCCATCACGGTGGACTTGAAAACAAAGCCGACACCTCTAAAGTTTTGGGATAGTGATGACACATAAGTTTGCTGTCAGACGCAGAACAAACATCCATCAGTCTATAAATGCATCTTGACATTTCGCTCTAAATCCTCAGAGTTTCAGTTTCAGAGGAGACACTTCTTCAGCGTTCGGCGTTCTCGCGCTGAAGAAGTGAAGCGATCAACCGCTAAATATACGGACGTGCTGAAGCGTCGGTATGCACTGAGCGAACGCCGGACACACAGAGGTGTCGGCTCGGAGTCGATCAAAGAGACGGTTCGGTGGCGAGGCGGCTGCCGATTGGCTGCTGGAGCGCCGAGGATCCTCCCGCCAGACCGAGCCGAGGGATTAAAGCAGCTATTTGGACATCGTTCCTCAGCTGATGGGTAGAAATAGGATCCAGAGATAATCCTCCGAGTCCCCTGCAGCTGTGCTCGCCACTAAGTGTGAAGGACTCGTCCAAAGACACTTTATATAAATATACAGTATGTATCTCAAATGTGATGTGTAGAATATACAGAGCAGAAAGCCAACCGCATTGTCTCCAGCAGAGCTGCTCCTCGTCCTCCTTTTGGACCTGGGAAGGATGCTTCCTTCAGTCAGCGAGACCTTGGAGGGATTAGAGTGGTATTTCCCCAATATAGGACTGGAGTTTGGCGTTTCTTTATGAACTGGAGAGCTGGACTTTTAATCCGGGAACGAGGTCATAGTTCAACGCAAATGAAGCCAGTTTTTAAATACATTTACACAAAACAGTTTGAACCTGCCCCGTCTCCTCACAGTTATATTCCCATGCAACCGACTTGCATTGGGAATTATGTTTTCAAGGAAATGAAGTATCACAAATACGTTTTTTAAAAGTCCGAAAAGACAGGAGGTTCTTGGACGGGACGACTTGAGATATAAAGTCAAAGTAACAAAACCAAACGAGAGAGAAGCTTTGAATGTCAACGAAGTCCTGACTGTTTGCTGTCCTGGCTCCTCGATGGTGGAATGAGCTCCTCGTTGACATCAGGACAGCAGAAAGTTTCTAAATCTTCCGCCGCAAACTAAAAACACATCTTTTCCGACTACACCTTGAATAAAGAAAGTAGCACTTCAGTAGCACTTAACCCTCTGGGATCGATTTTACATAATTTCTTAAATGCACCTTTTAAAGGCACTTGCATATCAGATACATACCCCATTTGATGTGTTACATTAAAAATTGCAGAACAATCTCAGCTCTCTATATAATGAGGCACCATTGTCCTAAGACACAAGTGTAAAGAGATAATATGGCCCTAAAGCTGAAAAATCTAAGCTCTATTTTTGAAATTCTTCATATCTCTTGTGAAAACATAACTTTACTCAGGTGGTCGAACTGTTTTGGTGATGGAAATTGGTTTACCAAAGGCCTTAGGTTCACAAAAGCAGTTGAATATATGAATAAAATGGTAGATAAATATAAATAAATGTCTAATAGTAGAAGTAGAAGTGTTGTCTGTAACTACTTTCACCAAAATGAGAAAGGGACTGAGATAAAATGGGACTGAGAAAAGAAAAGAACATTACAACAGTTTTTGTTTTCAAACAAAATATTTACTATACATTTGAGTCAAAATATGTACTAAAAAGAAAAATGAACTATTTACTATGTTTACACAATGTGCATGTTTCAGTTTCGTTGGTCCGGCAATGCGAAGAAACAACTCAATTACATGTAAACGTCCTTCTTTCAAAATCTTAGTTGTGTACGATTTAGTGACATCTAGTGGCGAAGATGCAGATAGCGAGCACCAACATGACCCTCAATCACCCTTTCCAACCTGTTGGAGAACTACGGTGGCCCTCAGGTAGCGATATGCCTTAAACTAGGAGTTACCTGTATCAATACTCCGCAAACAATTGCTTTTAAACATACATTCAGAATGGGATTATAATTTATATTTAAACTATACCTAAATAGTGTTTATAGAGATGCTACAGTTATGTTTACTACAACAGACTCACTATATGAAGTCATTAATATCGTGCTGCGCTTGTGTAGACAAAGCGGTGGTGGTCGATTGAACTGTAGGTTTCACTTTTGTTTACGTGTACGCGCTTGTTGCACAGATGTGTCGATAAAGTATTGTCTTTTCTCTCGCTTAGGTATTATTGCACGTTCACGCCTTTAATTACATGAGAAAAACAGAACTTCTTGATTTTACGCTTCGGGTTTTGCTTGGAATAATCTAACGAGATATAACATGTGGATCAGTGTGCTGGTAGGAACATTTTGTTGAACAAGGCTAGTTGTTTTCCCCTGTTTCCAGTCTTTATGCTAAGCTAAGCTAAGCTAATTGTCTCCTGGCTTCACATTTACTGTACAAATATGTGTGGTGTCGATCTTCTCGTCTAACTCTTTGCAAGAAAGCAATTTTAATAGAAAGTTTAATAATATTTGTTTAAGAGAGTAAACTAAAGTTTGGTGTTTTTCCAGCTGGACAGATATTCTAATGGGGATCAAACTCTGAACCTTTCTTCCTCTCAGCACAGTCTCTCTGCTGTTATCTCAGAGGCTCTTTGTTTTCTCCCTCAGGTGTGAAGTCTGCTGTCAACATGTCCGACACCGAGGAACTGTAAGTGTCAACAACAACACACACTGACGTCACGTTCATTAGTTTCACTTTGATTAGCTGGGTTTTCATGTTCGATTGATTTGTGAATGTCTTTCATATTTCAGGGATCAGCTCGAGGGTAAGTGACAACCACCGGGTTTATTTATTATGTATAAAAACAAAAATATGCAAGCTTCGTTGAGCTACCTCAAAATGCTTTAAAAATATTGTAATATATATTTTTTTATGACTTTGTATCCACATAGACTTATAATTTATCATAATAATTCTAGAGACTGTGATTTCTCAGAATATGTTATAATGGCCGCAAATGTGCAGCTACAATATATTAATAATTTTGTTTACCATATGTTTTGTATTTATTTGGATATAACTATTGTAAAAATATGTCACATATTAATGTTTTCATACAATTTAATTACAATTTTTAATAATTTAACTATGATTTACATCACGGTCAGTTTAGAGAGTATTTAAAATGTAATTGTGAAAATGACGCCATCTTTCTGTTCCTCCTGACGCCTCGTGTTTCCCAAACAGAAGAGGAGGAAGGTAAAGACGACTGAATCGATTCCATATTTAAGATCTTTTCTCTCCGCTGCACTAATTTGTCAGCTGCCTGATTTCACCCTTAATTTGAAGTGTTTTGACGGCGACGCCTCCTCATCATACAGGAAGCGCTAACATCTGCACAGATGTTATTTCAGTCGTAGTAGGAAGTTTGTTTATTTAACTTAAAAAGGTGACGAAAGTTAAACACGCCAGGATCTGCTTTGTTGCTTTATTTACCTTCAGCTGCATTAAGGATAGCTTTTATATCAATAAATGTTTTATTTTATTGTATTATCTCTTGACTAACACAGCTGTCGATCAAACACTTCCAAGTTAAGGGTGACTTTTTTTTCTTTCTGACTGAGCGATGTTTTGAATCACATGGTTGAGGAAAACCACGATGTGAGAGAGCTTCCAGACGCTCTCCACATTTACATTTTCTCGGCATGTGACATGTTTTTACGCTGTCGTCCGTTAATGTCACATCAATGCCGCCGTCATTGACCTCATTCACGCAACGGGCATATTTCCAACGGTGGAGGTGGGAAACTACCAAGAAACTTCACATTGATCACAATGGTGGAAACTAGGGAGGAAACGGGGCGAGACTGGGTGAAATGTTAAGTTTATCAAAATAAAAAGTTTTCTTTTAAGGTTATCATACAAAAGGTAAATTATTTTACATTCTTGAAACCCTTGAATCGTGTTAAATTAGCTTAGATAACTTAATAAACCTGCAACACTCCCCATTAGTAGCCCCCATTACAGCTGACAACCAGGTAGAGCTCTACGTTAGCTCAAACAATCAAATTACGTTAGCTCAAATTACGTTAGCTCAATAAGGACAAACAATCAAATTAGTTTGAGGGCCAAATCAAGGAAATTATGTTTTCTTTTATTGTGTAACCTCAAATCTTAATCTTATTTGCAGCAGATTAAACAGCAAAAGTCATAAAAGCAAGTTTCATTTCACAAAGAGCTCTCTTATCTGCATCAACAGAGATTCTGCATAAGACGATGGCGTAATTACGTCAACCATTGGTTTGTGGGCTGCGGTTTTTGAAGCATCGAGCTCAACATTTTGGTCTTTGCCATCTTGGTTTCTGACCGTCGTCATTTAGTTTTTGGGCATGGGATTGAGACATAAACTCATGTTTACAATGTTTACTGAGGGAATAAATCAAGAGAGAAGTAGAGTCATTTATATAGACTTCTATACAACCAGAGGAGTCACCCACTGGTGGTAAGGAGAGAGAATGCAGCTTTAACACATGAAGCATAGACTTCTATACAACCAGAGGAGTTGCCCCCTGGTGGTCAGGAGAGAGAATGCAGCTTTAACACATGAAGCATAGACTTCTATACAACCAGAGGAGTCACCCCCTGGTGGTCAGTAGAGAGAATGCAGCTTTAACACATGAAGCATAGACTTCTATACGACCAGATTATTATGAAAACACTAAATTTGAAAAACAAGAACCAGAGTTTTCACTAAACCCATCAAAGCAATCTGTAGAGTAAAAACTTAAAATACGAATAAGAACCTCTAAACAAAAGAAGCACTTCAAAACATTAAAAGACGACTACAAGTTAAATAATGGGAGCGATGTTGCAGGAAAACCAGCAGTGAAAGAAAACAATCATCAGTTCCATGTTTTTAATTCAATGATTGCAACTAAACGAGGGACAAATTATCGCCCATGCCACGTCTTAGATCCATATTCTAGAAGCAAAGTAGCTGCTCTTCAGGAAGTTTCCCACCTCAACAGTTCAATATGGCTTCGGTGTGAAAGGTCAACTGACTCCCTCTCATCATCATGTGTTTCTCTCTCTCTCCAGCAGCTCTGTCCATCACTCACCCATCCATCCTCTCTCCCTTTCTCTCGTAACTAAAGTAATCTCTCACTTTATGTCATGTCTGTGGTCTTCATTAACGGCCTTCTCCTCCGACACCCTCCCTCTCCCCGGCGGTTTTGGTGCATGCTGCGTGGCCCGTAGCCCAGGAGGAGGTAGTAGAAGTAGAAGTAGCCCCTGAGGCGGAGGCCCAGGAGGAGGCAGAGCCAGAGGTAGAGCCTGAAGCCGAGCCAGAGCCAGAGGACGCGTTCCAAGAGGAGGAAGGTACGTGGCTCTAGCGGACCGCCCACCGTTCTCCTGCAGGACCGACGGGTCCTTCCAGCATCGACACGCTGCGCAACATACCGACCGGGGCACGCTTAGGCCTCACGTTTTACATGTTAGGGCCTCCTGTGTTATTTCTGTAGATATGTTTCATCCAAAATGAGCTTTCGCACTCAAGATTAGATTATCTTCAATTGCAGCGTTGATAAAAAACATTAAAAAAACATCCCTGGGCTCATTTCAACAGCAGTTGCAAGACACATAGAAACTGGTTTGTTGCGCAATCGCAAGCAACCCAACTTCCCAGGTTTCACAAACTGAAACAAACTTTATTTTTTTTATTTTTTTCAGATTCAGTCCAACTTCTGCATTTTTCCATTGTTTTACAATTCTAAGCACATTTTGTCAAGTTTCTTATCATGTGGTGGAAATTACCATCGCAACAATTTTAGCAGAAAATTATAAGAAACGTAATGAGTGTCAATGCATTTTGACGTAAAAACAACATTGCACTTTTATAAAAAAAAATTATAATGGAAGAAAGTGATTCTATACAATTAGAAAACAAAACATCCTTTTAAAGTGCTCTAAAGGTAGCTGTTAGTTTTGAGATGTCTAACTGTCTGTTCTTGCCACATTCGACTTATTCGTGATGTGAAAACCAAAAAGCTCGGCGGGTCGGCGCGGCATGACGAGGCCGGTGTGTGTTGTTCTAACGAAGAAGCCTGAAGTGCCTCTCGGTGTCTTCGGGCTCCTTGGAGCGTGCACTCTGCAGCAAACGTCCGGGCTTTGCTTCGCGAGATGTCCACACTTATTGCATCATCACCATCAGTGTTAGTGTTGCGCACAACAAACAAAAACATGTTGTCCTGTTTCCAGCATTGCGGCTCAGTGTGTTTTGAACATGTGAATCTGAATGCTGAAAGGGAGAAGAAGAAAATCTGCTGCTTTTACATGAACTGTCTTCTTCTTCCTGTGTTTGTGTCTCATTTTGGCAAACTCAGAAAGGATTATGGGTAATATCGGTCATGTAAAAGCTTCTTCTTCATCTTTCTTTCCATGAGTAGAAGAGTGGGACTGACATCGATCCCCACTATTCACGTCTTCCATGGAAATGTTTTGTGTTGTTTGTTTCAGTTTCTTTATGATCTGTGCAGACGGGTTCCCTCAGACGGGTTCCCTCAGACGGGGTTCCCTCAGACGGGTTCCCTCAGACGGGGTTCCCTCAGACGGGTTCCCTCAGACGGGGTTCCCTCAGACGGGTTCCCTCAGACGGGGTTCCCTCAGTCACTGCAGACGTCCCGCCTCACCGTCCGCTTGCTGAACTAACGCTTCGAGTTCGCTGCTTCAGCAGAATGCGTTCTATAGACCTCAGTGTAGTCCTGGTCCTCTATAGACCTCGGTAGTCCTGGTCCTCGATAGACCTCAGTGTAGTCCTGGTCCTCTATAGACCTCAGTCTAGTCCTGATCCTCTATAGACCTCAGTAGTCCTGGTCCTCTATAGACCTCGGTAGTCCTGGTCCTCTATAGACCTCAGTGTAGTCCTGGTCCTCTATAGACCTTGGTAGTCCTGGTCCTCTATAGACCTCAGTGTAGTCCTGGTCCTCTATAGACCTCCATCAGTAACCAGACCACCAGAGAGAAGATGGTCTGGTTCTACAGAGTTCTTCTTAAAGATCTTCATCGGGGCCACCGGGTCGGATTCTGGTGAAACCAGATGACATCATGCAGGGTCACCAGAACCTCCTTCAGCTCAGACTCCAGCAGAGACCAGTCCACCGTGGACTAGACCCAGATCCAGTAGAGACTAGTCCACTGTGGACTAGACACAGATCCGGCTTCACCAGCAGGCTTTAGTCCAAAGGGGGCGCCAGAATCAACACAAGAAACTGTTGAAAACTGCAGACTCAATCCGGGAGAACATAACGTAGTTGAGAGTGCAATGGAGTTGTTTTGGGACCAAAAAGTTGCCGGAGACAGATTTACCTAAACCACTGCGTGTTTGGTGAGAAATCCTCTCCATGCTAATTCTCACACAATCTGTCCGTAAAGTATCCAAAAATTCAAAAGGATTTTTGCAAAGGCTGTTATTTAAGAATATAAACGGCATTATTATTGTGTTATTAGATGTTGTGGACGTGCGAGCTGCCCGCTGTGTTAATGCAGAATGAACGCATGACGGGACTTCTGCAGTGGCTGCCTGTTTACTATTATTATTATTATTATTATTAAGATTAGAACATGGATTTGAATACATGTGCTTCCTAAGCTGAGCCGCTCCACCACTAATGGTTTCTGTTCTGCTCTTGCTTTGGACGCTTTGCTGCATGCAGACGGCTATGAAGAGGAAGGTATGTTGATGTCGTCCCTTTCGCACCTTTTCCACACATGAACAATGTCACGCTTTGTCTCGCTGGTCTTTCCGTGGAAAGAGAGACGCGGGGGAACATTTGCAGGGATGCAGAAATGCTGAGTCGTGTGTTTTACGGGTGCTCATCTCTGCTTCTTCTCTTCTTTGCATGATTGCGTCCTGCCAGTGGACGAAGGAGATCAAGATGGTAGTTTGTATTTCCTGCTGATTCGCTGTTGCTTTGCCTGCGTTTTTTCTTCTTCTTCCCCGTGTTGTCTGCTGTTTAGTTTTTTTCAGTGTGAGGGTCCCGTGAAAAAACAAAACAATATATATGTATATAGCTAATCACAAACTTCGCTCACTGTTGACATTTGTGTTGTATTTATTTACCACCAATTAACAGTAATTTACCGTCAACCTCCTTGTTGTGAAAAGTGTGCGATGAAGAAGATTAAATAGTTTTAGTGGTGATTATTCATTGGATTCCTTTGGTTTGATTCACACACTAATGCACAACAAATTAACACACACTAGATAGAATGAACCAGGTAACACTGTGTACTCACAACACTTCAAACACAAACACAACGGAGTCGTTGATCTCCTGGAGGTGTGAAACAACATGGACGCCCCCTGATTAACCAGCAGCCTTTTGCTTTTTCTTCATATTCTGGTTTTCTAACGCGTTCTCTCTCTTCTCTCTTTCTGTTCCTGTTTTAATGCTTAAAAAAAAAAACAAGAGGAGAAGCCAAAGTTCAAGTGAGTACCTTTAAAGCTCTCTACTGACCTCTGGTTGTGTAGAAGTCTATAGAAAATGACTACCGTAAAAGTCGGGTTACGAGCCGCTACTACCTTCGGTCAGTGTCCCCGTTAGCTCCCCGCTGTAGCCAGCTGGGGCTCCTGCTAGCGCTCCGTCACTTCCCCGCTAACTTCCGCTAGCTCTCTGCTAATTTCCGCTAGCTCCCCGAAAACCACCGAAGGTAGCGGGACCAGGCTCGACACCCGACTTGGGCAGAGGGGACGCGGGCAGTAGCAGCAGCAGTGGCCGGTAGCTAGCAGCAGCACTATCTAGCAGCAGCGCTAGCTAGCAGCAGCGCTAGCTAGCAGCAGCGCTAGCTACCGGGGACACTGACCGGAGGTAGGAGCGGCTTGTAACCCGACTTTTACGATATATAATATTTTCCTTCGACAGACCGTCCGCTCCGAAGATCCCCGACGGAGAGAAAGTGGACTTTGATGTAAGTTTGATGTTTTTGTTGACTGACGTTAATCCAGAAACCCGCAGCGCTGGAATATAACTCAGTACATTTACTCAAGTACTGCACTAAGTACAACATGGAGGGAGAGAAACATTGCAGCTAGTACTTGTTTATCTTCATCTGATAGCTTTAGGTACTCAAAATGTTTAAATTGGCAACAGTTTTGATAATTGTTTCAGTACCTTTGCTGCCTTTTGGATCGTTAGTTGGACAAAACACCAACGGGTTTGGAGCCCTTTGGTCCGGTTTGTTAGTGACAGCCGTCTCCCCTCACAGGACATGCAGAAGAAACGTCAAAACAAAGACCTGGTGGAGCTGCAGTCGCTGATCGACGCCCACTTCGAGTGCAGGAAGAAAGAGGAGGAGGAGCTCCTCGGCCTCAAAGACAGGATTGTGAGATTTTACCCAAACAAAAAATTGATAACATGCATGTATATATATTAGCAACAAACTGAACATGACAAAAGAAGGAGGGGCTTGTCCCTCACAGGGACCCTTACTACTGAACAGACTGTTTATGTTGTTCCCTGATAAAAGACAAATGTTTATTCTTCAGCATGATATTAAGCTGTTTTACATTAGAATAAAATAGTCTATAACATCTGAAAATAAATACAATATTTAATTGAATAACCAGTCATATAGAAGCATTAAAAAAATAAAATATATCTTTTTTTTCTTCCCTAGCATATATTTTTGGTTTATATACTGTTGTTAACTTGCTGTTGCTCCAGAGGGCCTGTTATATTGTTCTGATAACATTACTTTAAAATAAAACCGCGCAATATACTAGTTTTTACTTCATTATTGAATAATCGCGATTAATCGCAGAAAAATCATGCGATTAATCAGTTACATTGTTTTCAACTTTTCCCAGCCCTAATATATATATATATATATATATATATATAATAATTAATTTATGCACTTGGCATTATATTATATTTCTTTGCGTTTTCAGGAGAAGCGCCGCAACGAGCGAGCCGAGCAGCAGAGGGTCCGAACCGAGAAGGACAAAGAGCGGCAGGCCAGACGGGAGGTTCGAGTTCAAACCCCTTCGCCTTCATTCTTTAGATTCATGGACAGCGAAGAGAGTCACTCTCAATGGATTCACGCTCACAAATACACAACAGTGGTTCATGCGTTTTGGATCTGCACCTTATTGTTATTTTAGACTTTTTAATATTTACTTTCTTCACAACTTGAAATGCGACTGCTGCACAGGTTTTATTTGATCTTATCATTGTATCTTCATTGCATATCGTATCTTATATATATTATATTATCTTATCTTATTTTATCTTATCATATAGTATCTTATCTTATTATATCTTATCTTATTTTATCTTATCTTATTGTTGTATCCTTAAAGCATCTTATCTGATTTTATCTTATCTGATAGGATCTTATCTTATTTTTGCATCCTTATTTCATCTTATCTTATAGTATCTTATCTTATCTTATATTATTTTATATTATCTTATAGTATCTTATCTTATAGTATATTATCGTATTGTATCTTATAGTATCTTATCTTATCTTATAGTATCTTATCTTATCTTATAGTATCTTATCTTATCTTATAGTATATTATCTTATCTTATAGTATCTTATCGTATCTTATCTTATAGTATAGTATCTTATCTTATAGTATCTTATCTTATCTTATAGTATATTATAGTATCTTATCTTATAGTATCTTATCTTATAGTATCTTATCTTATCTTATCTTATCTTATAGTATCTTATCTTATAGTATCTTATCTTATAGTATATTATCTTATCTTATAGTATATTATCTTATCTTATAGTATCTTATGTTATAGTATCTTATCTTATAGTATCTTATCTTATCTTATAGTATATTATCGTATCATGGTATCCTCATAGCATCTTATCTTACTTTATCTTGTCCTGTAACACAATAAAGGGTTTGAAGCGTCTCTCTGACCTCTTTCAAGTTTAAAGCGTGTTGCACGTCTCACAGCAGTGATGTCACAGAGTACCGAGTACGTCTCTACATCACCAGTGAGATGTTTATGAAATACATTTTACAGGCTGAGCGTCAGAGGAAGGAGGAAGCCGACGCCCACTGGAAGTCCGAGGCGGAGGCCAAGAAGAAGCTGACGCTGAGCAGCATGGGGTCGGGCTACAGCAGCCACCTGCAGAAGGTAGGGGTCTAGACCGCCGCTTCCTCTTCCTGCAGAGCAAGTCACAGCGTGCTGTTTGTGGCGTTCGAACCGGTCAGATCTTCTTCTTCTTCTCTCTTTCTAGGTTGAACAGAAGAGAGGCAAGAAGCAGACGGAGCGAGAGAAGAAGAAGAAGATCATGTCAGAGAGATGCAAACCCATGAACGTGGACGGCTTCAGCGAGGACAAACTGAGGTGACCCGCACGCGGCACGGAAATGTCCTCACAGAGATGTAACAAAACTGCCCGAATATGTATTTTTTTTAGAGAAAACTAAGCAAAAGAGACGATAGAGCAATATATGTAATCGTTCAGCGATGTGCTGGTCAGATTCTCCTGTATTTGAGGTATTGTGTGTTGGGCTACATGCATTGTGTATGTATGTGCAATACTGTATTTGTTATACTATTAGCATTTACCTACTTTTTTTAGTATTAATTTTTTTTAATTTTAATTAAATTTTTTAGCTTAAATTTAAGTTATTGTAATTCTGTGGAAGGGAGGACCTCGCAAAGTAAGATTTCCATTGTACGGAGTAATAACTGTGCTAAATATCTTGAATCTTGAATTCCGGCTTTGGACATTTTAACGCCGTCACCGAGGAGAATAATGTTTTTTTTCGCCACATGCAAAACTTCAAAAGTAGTTTAAAACAAAAGCGCTAAACAAAGAAAAGTTTAAAAATACGATTATTTGTACTTTTCAAGCTTTTGCCGAACTGTTCCTTGAACGTTTGGCTCCTGGTTTGTGTTTTTTTTTCAGGGAAAAGGCGACTGAGCTGTGGCAGTGGCTGCACGACCTGGAGGCCATCAAATACGACCACTGTGAGAAGCTCACGAGGCAGAGATACGAGGTCAGTGACCCAGGATGCATTGCAGGTCAACACTCCAGCAGCACTGGGACGATTAAAAACTGTTTCGTAAGACTAAAGTATTTCAATACAGACAAAGAAAAGCCGTCAAAGACTAAAATGTAAAGTCAAACCCATTGAGTGTAACTCCAAGACGTTTTTAGGCCCCACGGCATGCAGCTTTTTTTTTTAGAATATGCTAAAAATAACACATTTTAACTGCTGAGTTTTTGCCCCAACCTGTCAGTGATTATCACAACGTCGTGTGTCTGTAAAGCGGAGACTCGTTGCACACTTTTATTTTGAATTTAGTTGTTTTGGGCCTTTAGTTTGCTTCAGTTGTTGAATCACAGATGAGATCAAAAAGAAGACTAAACTCCATTATTTATTTTTTGTGTAAATCTCACGTTAACACTCTAAGTTTTATGCAAACAGGAGTTTGAATTACTGCACATTGTGCTCATGGACTGGTATTTTAATGAATGTGTAAAAAGTTGCCTCAATCGGAGATCACAGAGTGCTGAAGGTGTGCAGGGAGACCCGGTGACCCGGCTGTTTGTGTTCCAGGTCGTGTCTCTCAGAAACCGCATCGATGAGCTGCAGAAACAGTGAGTCTACTTTATGATGTAATATAATCAGTAGTGGAAGAAGCGTTTATATATTTTACTTAACTTAAAGTCACAGTAAAAAAGTACTGGTGAAAGTCCTGCGTTTAAACTCTTACTCATGTAAAAGTACAAAAGTATTAACGTTAACAAAAGTATTAAGTAGAATGACCCATTTCAGAATAATGTATATTCAAATGTGGGATTAAAATGAATGCATTCATTATTATTGTAGCTGGTAAATGTGGAGCTGATCTAAACTACTTTATTCACTGCTGGTTAGTTTAATCTTTAATAATATCGGTTGGTTTAAACCTAATATAAATAATAAATCTACAATTGAACTATTAACTAAAGATGTCAAATAACTGTAGTTTATATATATTTTTTACCTCCAAATTGTACTTAACTACGTATTTCTTTTTACTAATAATTTCACCACCAATTACGATCATTTATTTACTTGTTTTGTTTTTTATCTCAAAATATCTTCCTTCATTTTGACATCAGTTTGTTTTAATGTAATCCTGATTAATCTTTTAAATAATGTATAACTTTTATTATTTACTTTTATTTGTATTTAATACATTTACTAAATATTTTATTTACAAAATTATTATTTACTAAATAATAGTACGTATTTATTAAATGTAGTTGTTTATATTTAATTTAATTTGTATTAAATACATTTAATTATAATTATAATTTTATTAAAAATATATTATTATCTATATATAATGAATAATGAAGGTGCATGGTTGTAACTGGTAGTTCTCTGTCTGGACACTAGAGGGCGACGGAGCTCCAATAAACCGCTCCACGTTTATTTCTCACCCTGTGCTTTGTTATATATTTAAAATATTTGTAAATATCTATCCAGCTATAATATTCAACTCACAGCCACCATAAAGCATCTCTGTGCACATCTGATGCAGTTTTTTTGCACTTTTGCGCTTTGCAGCAGCAAGAAGGGAGCCGCCGCGCGCCGCAGGAAGTGAGCGGCGGCCGAGCGCCGGTCGGCCCGATAAGAGGCTCCTCCCCTCGGCCGCAGCAGCGGCTCGGACCCGGTCGACACCCGGACGTCCCAGAGTCTGCTTGAGGAACTCAGCGCTAATAAATACATTTTAAAAATGTCATTGTTTGATCGATCTCATTGATTAGCTTCTAATAAACAGTAGGTTCATGCAGTTACGCTGTCTTTTCTTTTGACTGGCATCTGAAGGGAATCATTTATATTATGCATTATATTGTTGTGGACCCTACATTTCATATTCCATATCAATAGTCTGCTTTGAAAATGTTTGACAGTACATTTTTTTTTTTAAGTAAAAATCACATATTGTACTAGTTTACAAGTACTTTTATTCATCAGGTATTGTGCAGCGCCCTCTAGAGGTGACGCTCAGCTGACCCTCCAGAAAAGATGCATGTTGAATGTGTAAACTTACCTGGTGAGTTTGGGAACGATATATAAATATATAGCAGGGAAATAGAATGAAGGATGAGGTCACTCATAAATAAAAATAAAAAAGAGACAACAGCGAGCCGTTAGCGGTCTGAACGGAGATGACAGCTCATGTTTACACATTGTGGTGCGTTCAGGCTCCAGACAGGGAGAAGGAGAATTGAGAGAAGGTAAATTACAACGTTATTGTGATGTGTTCAAATGTTATCCCAGTATAATGGGACAGAGAGGCGGAGTGGACCGGTACAATTGAAGTGTGTCCTCCATTGCACCTCAGATAGTCGTGTAAGTGTAAGACAAAAGTTGAACAGTGTCACCTGGTGGTGGTTTGTGTTATGACACACTGGGAGAGAAAAGCCTGATAAACATGTAAACTTTCTAAATTTTCTAAATGTAATACTCAAGGTTATTTGATTTAGAAAGTGGTGTCTCCACATGTATCCTCCGAGTATGGCGTCCTCACGGGGCAACAAAAACAAGTGTGTGTGTGTGTGTGTGTGTGTGTGTGTGTGTGTGTGTGTGTGTGTGTGTGTGTGTGTGTGTGTGTGTGTGTGTGTTATTTTGAAGCATAAATATTGTCTGTGTACATTTTTTTATTATATTTTCAGAGTGAGGGATTAATAAAGTACTTGTTCTTGATCTTTTTACACAGATAACTTTCTCCTGTAAAGTAACTTTACTTTTACTCCAGCAGAATATTCTCGTACTCTTTCCATCTCTGATCATAATTCTCTGACTCAAACCGTTTGGATTCTACATGAAAATGTACATTTGAACATCGCCGTTTCGTCGCAAGCTTTCGATTACATCTCTTGGCCTTCATCCTGGAGTTTGCTAAAACAAATAATGACATCATTGTATCACGAGAAGTTATGAAGACGGATCGGATGCTGTTCCTTTTAGGGTAAAGGTCCCATATGAAGTATTCAAACCTACCGATACATTCATGTAGTTTACGTCTGCACCAACAAATGAGAATATTTGTTTACACGTTTGCCAAAAATCTGCCGTCACACTCAACCGTAGGATTTATGTTCTGATACTTTAAAGCTGCCTTAATCAATATTTAATACTAACGATGGATTAAAATATCTCTCTGAAGGAGTTCGATCATACTGACAAACTTCACTGTTTTAGTTCAGTCAATATTTGACGTGAATATAATTTAGCTGCATCACATGTTTGGAACAAATGAGTAAAAGATCTAGAAAGCTCAAATAAAACTCACCGGCAGTCGTTTCTCTTGGAAAATTAAGCTTTACGGTTCATAATCGAGGCTCAATTAATAAAATATAAGAGATATTAGACTGAATATAAATATGTATTTATTAAAATGCCATTCACTCATAAATAATATATAGAAACGTAATGACACAACAATCGCAGCATTCCTGTGTGTGTGTGTGTGTGTGTGTGTGTGTGTGTGTGTGTGTGTGTGTGTGTGTGTGTGTGTGTGTGTGTGTGTGTGTGTGATGTGAATAAACAGCTCTTATTTACAGATTTACAAAATGGTCCTCAGTTCTCATTTCTTCAGCAGAAATAAGTCATAAAAATATATATTTTTCCCTCCGATGAGATTATTAAAACTTAACAGCAGCGTTCGCTTCGTTCAAGAAGCTAAAAACTGAAGAAAAACTGGACGCAGACAAAGTTTTTGTGGAACGCGAGTCCTAGGTGCGGCTCCTTCAGCACCTGGAGGACCTGGAGCCTGCAGGGCTGCTCTGAGGCGACCCGGGGCCCCGGGGGACCACGCTGTCCCCTGGAGGGGCCGCTGCCGGATCCCTGCTGATCCGCTCCACGATGCTGGACAAGCAGTCCAGACTGGAAACCAGCGACGGTTTCCTGCTGCTGGAATCTGTGAAGAGAGAAACGTTTAGTTTCAGCTCGGTCGGATTGAAGGTTTTTATTTCTTAGAAACGTCACGGTGTCCGATCATAGAGGTCATAATGAAGAAGAGTGACTGTCACAGCTAGAGTTTGTGCTCTTCTTCAAAAATATATATTTTTTTAAATATTTGTTGCCATATCCTTTTCCAGACTAATCTATAAATCTAATGTTCTCACACAACATTTAACATATCTGATATCTGTGGTTGTATAAAGTCTGGAAGACTTGAGTGATTGTTAAATAAAACTGTAAATCATAGCTTGTTTTATGGAGAGAGAAAAGCCCCAAACTGCTGTATTTGGATGTATTGAACACCATAAGTAATATACAAGTGAAATATATGGTTTGGTACATGAGAAAAATTATAATGTCACAGATGTGTGCAAATGCAAATGTTGGAGTCCTCACCTGAATGTTCTCTGTTCTAAACCCTCTCTAACTTTGTTCTGCTTCACTTTATCAAAGTCAACCTTTGCAGAGAGAATGTTCACATATTGTTCTATGATTTGGGTTAGAGAATGTTCACATATTGTGTTATGATTTGGGTTAGAGAATGTTCACATATTGTGCTATGATTTGGGTTAGAGAATGTTCACGTATTGAGCTATGATTTGGGTTAGAGAATGTTCACATATTGTGCTATGATTTGGGTTAGAGAATGTTCACATATTGTGTTATGATTTGGGTTAGAGAATGTTCACATATTGTGTTATGATTTGGGTTAGAGAATGTTCACATATTGTGCTATGATTTGGGTTAGAGAATGTTCACATATTGTAGTATGATTTGGGTTAGAGAATGTTCACATATTGAGCTATGATTTGGGTTAGTGAATGTTCACATATTGAGCTATGATTTGGGTTAGAGAATGTTCACATATTGAGCTATGATTTGGGTTAGAGAATGTTCACATATTGTGCTATGATTTGGGTTAGAGAATGTTCACATATTGTGCTATGATTTGGGTTAGAGAATGTTCACATATTGTGTTATGATTTGGGTTAGAGAATGTTCACATATTGTGCTATGATTTGGGTTAGAGAATGTTCACATATTGTGCTATGATTTGGGTTAGAGAATGTTCACATATTGTGCTATGATTTGGGTTAGAGTTGGACCTTACAGCTGCATCATTTCAAAGAAATAATCATCCTGAAAGGGATTTTTTTTTTTATAGGCGGACCTGAAACTTTTTAATTGTTTTCTGTGTGTCATCTTCATTTACTCTTAACCAGTAACATATAGACTGATGTTTACACATCTGAACAACATCTCACATGTGTACCTTTTATTATAACACCAACATTATTCAAATAGCCCTAGTGGTTGCAGAGATACACCCTTTTTAGTTTGGGTCTGACATTTTCGAGCAGAGGCCTAAAAATAGGTTTGTTTTCTATTGGTTAAAACTGCATTCTCTCTAGTGACCACCAGGGGGCGATGTACGTTTTGTTTTTTTTTAAGAAAAAAAAGTACAACTCAAAAGAGAAATGTCAGAAATGAGTCATGTAAAAGAGAAAGTGGCCACATGACCAATGAACTCTGACCGTCCGTGTGGCTGCAGTACGAGCCGTCGCTGTTCTCACTTCTGCTGGAACACGGAGACACGAAGTCCATCTGGAAACAGATCAATGCAGTCCATCAGGCAACGTGATTCATGTTTGAAAACAGATCTATTTAATGCATTGTTCTCATCACTCAGTTTAGTTATTTTAGTGATACGTTTGTAGTCTGTAATTTTCATCACAACTTGCACATCATTTCTATTCGTCATTCTATGTTTTAGCATTTAATTAGCATTGTTAAATGGAAAAGGGACTTAAAATGTTGATCTGCTCCACTTTTCTGCTAATTCCTTATAAGTGCAACAAAACAAGAACAGAAATCGTGCATTTATTTCCATTCTTTCTTTTTAAATAAAACTAATTACTTTCAATGCTTGAAACTGACAGTTTGGTGTAAAAATATAAAACATATTCTTGACCTATCAAATTAGATTTTTCTTAATTTGACTCCCTGGTTGAACACGTATGAAAGCAGTGTGGCCGAAAGAAGAAAGAAAGAAAAAAGCCAAAGGCATTCCAAACATGTCCCGAGGCGGCAGGCGGACGCCCAGCTGTTCCCGGGACTCACCGCGCCGTCGGAGCAGTTGGAGCGGGGGCTGCAGGCGCCCGAGTCCCCGCCGCGGGGCCCCTGCTGCGGGTAGAAGCCGCCGCCGCCGGCCCCGCGCCCGCCCCGCAGCAGCGTCTGCAGGGACTCGATGTAGCTGATGGCGTTGCGCAGGATGTCCACCTTGGGCAGCCGCTGGTTGGGGTTGGCGGCCGTGCAGCGCCGCAGCGTCTCGAAGGCGTCGTTGACTTTCCCGAGCCGCCGCCGCTCCCGCATGGTGGCCGCCTTCCTCCGGTCCTCGAGGGACGTTTTCCTCTTGCAGGCCTTGCAGGCCCAGAGCAGGCAGCGCCCCGTCTGGTGGAGGCCCCCCGGGGCCCTCACGTGCTCGTCCTCCTCCTCCTCTTCCTCCTCCTCATCCTCCTCCTCCTCTTCCTCTGCCACGGGGACGTGGTGGTGGTGGTGGTGATGGTGGTGAAGAAGATGGGCCTCCGGTTTCAGAAGGCCGGCGCTCAATAGCCGGGAGTCCAGGTCGTCGAAGAAGTTCATGTCTCCGGTGCTGAAGCAGGGGTCATCGTAGAGGTCGTCGGCCGAGGAGAGAGGGAAGGAAAGGTCGGACAGGTCCATCGGGGCTCTGCAGGGGGAGAAGTTCCCGAAAAGTTCCTCAGGTGGAAGGAAAAGGTCCGCTCTTCAATAAAAGAGAGAAGGTTTCTCCTGTCAACGTCAGCTGACTTCAAATAAATAAAAAGCTCTTCAGAGGAGCGGAGAGCGCTTAAAGGGACAGTCGGTGTAACTTCAGCTGCCTCGGCAGGCTGGTCTTTATAAAGGAGTCCGTGTGGAGGCGGAGCCAGGGTGTCGCCGGCCAATGATCTGAGGGTGTGTGTGTGTGTGTGTGTGTGTGTGTGTGTGTGTGTGTGTGTGTGTGTGTGTGTGTGTGTGCATGCCGGTGTCACTGAGGTGAAACTCTGCAACAAAAAGGAAGCAATAAAAAAGTCCACCTTAACAAATCACTCAGTCGGCCGTTGATTCTTCTGATGTTTGCCGATAATTATAAAAACTAAAATGACTCTTTGAGGAGTTTTAACTCCTTTTTCAGCGAAAGGTTTTGAACTGGAAAGTTAACTTTTCGTCACCATTTCACCAGATATCTTTAACCCATATATATATATATATATATATATATATATATATATATATATATATATATAGTCCTTCTCCTCCACTGACGCGTCAGTGAATGAAGTCGTTCAGCGTTAAATAAGAACAACTTTCCTGGTGTTGGTCGTTTGTGCACCGAATAAAATGATCTAAACTGTGATGGAGGCCGCTGGGTAGCGTTAGGGTTAGCTGTTATGGTTAGCTGTTATGGTTAGCTGTTAGGGTTAGCTTCTAGGGTTAGCTTCTAGGTTTAGCTGTTAGGGTTAGCTGTTAGGGTTAGCTGTTAGGGTTAGCTGTTAGGTTTAGCTGTTAGGGTTAGCTGTTAGGGTTAGCTTCTAGGTTTAGCTGTTAGGGTTAGCTGTTAGGGTTAGCTGTTAGGTTTAGCTGTTAGGGTTAGCTGTTAGGGTTAGCTGTTAGGGTTAGCTGCTGGTTATTTATTTGTTTAATTTTTCAGAGACTTTTGTGGCCTTTCATTCTGTGAAGTTGTTTACGTATGTTTTACTTAGCTTACGTACTTATTTTAAGCACTTACATTTGTATTCATTTCGGGTTGTTAGGGTTGATAGACAGTAATTGAGTAAACTTTTTTTTTAAACATACAAACGGAAGAATAATAATATTAATAAAAAGAAATACAAACAGGAAAAAACATTGATTTATGTGTGATGTAAATGTGAACTTCAGCAGTGACGCTTCCGCAGTTATTTGAACCCAAACCACCATCTAAACCTGACTCAGCAGTTTTGTTGCTTTAAGTTCATTCTGAAAAAGACTGCATTCATGCAACGACCGGAAAAATCCAAAATTATGTAATAATGACTATTTACACACCTTCCCATGAGATTTATTGTTGTGCAATCTGATCCGCCGTCTGCCACAAATATATTAGGAATTCATTGAGTAGCAATCCTCAACTATATGAATATTTCCTTATTAATGATGTATGATATTCATATATTTCAAAGTGAAACGTCTCGTTGGAAACTGAACTTATTTTCTCTCGTTATGATTGTCATTCATAATTATGGGAAATACAAACGCTGATAGAATTAAATAAAACAACACGTTTGTATTATTAATGTGGGTGTTTAACATAATTTGTCAAATAGGTGAAATTATCTCAACTCACAGACTGATTTTGTTTGTTTGAGGTGCTCGTTTTTTTTTTTTTTTATCTTTAATTTTATATTTGATCTACAACTACTTAAGAGTCCACTGCTAACATCTCAATTAAATTGAGACACAAGAGGCAAAACATTTTCATCCACAAGTCGATTTAGAGTTTTTTTCTTCCACAACACGTCTTCTTTTAGACGAGTGGAAAGAAAACATCTCAAAATACACATTCAGGGGTTTATTTTACTACTTTGTGTGCTTGCGTCTGTAGGTTTATTCTAATGCCACCCAAATATACCATTACATAATGCCTCATTTGAGTATTTACACATAAGATTTAATAAAACTTGTAATACAATAAATCCTCCTCTTAACGTCAGTGATGAAGTGGTGAAGTTTCATGGTGATATCTATGAGTTCATGTGTTGACCCTCTTCACCTGTAGAGTCTTCATCATGATGTCATGTCACTAAACTTCTCTTTAAAGGACGTTTTCTCTCATGAGTTTGTTCTCAGACTCTGATCCAGAAATCTCCACTTCAGCAGCTCTTACATCACCAAACTTTACTCTGTCATTCCTACATATATCCTGAGGGTTTATGCAGAGGGGTTTGTTCACAACGCATTCATAACCTCATTTATACACATTTATTAATAAAAACATGGAGGAAATAGTTTGTTGTCAGCATTTTGAATTTGATTTTAAACATTTGAACCAATGTTCAGATGTCTTTCTCTAAATTAATAAATAAAAAAAGGAATTCCTTATTTGCATATTTATTTATAGTGTGTGTGAACGTGTTTACTTACTTGTTGTCTTGTAGAAGTGAACGTGTTTACTTATTTGTTGTCTTATGAACGTGTGTATTTACTTGTTGTCTTGTAGAACATGTTTACTCATTTGTTGTCTTATGAACATGTTGACTTGTTTGTTGTCTTGTGAACATGTTGACTTGTTTGTTGTGTTATGAACATGTTGACTTGTTTGTTGTCTTATGAACATGTTGACTTGTTTGTTGTGTTATGAACGTGTTGACTTGTTTGTTGTCTTGTGAACATGTTGACTTGTTTGTTGTCTTATGAACATGTTGACTTGTTTGTTGTGTTATGAACATGTTGACTTGTTTGTTGTCTTATGAACATGTTGACTTGTTTGTTGTGTTATGAACATGTTGACTTGTTTGTTGTGTTATGAACATGTTGACTTGTTTGTTGTCTTATGAACATGTTGACTTGTTTGTTGTGTTATGAACGTGTTGACTTGTTTGTTGTCTTGTGAACATGTTGACTTGTTTGTTGTCTTATGAACATGTTGACTTGTTTGTTGTGTTATGAACATGTTGACTTGTTTGTTGTCTTATGAACATGTTGACTTGTTTGTTGTGTTATGAACATGTTGACTTGTTTGTTGTGTTATGAACATGTTGACTTGTTTGTTGTCTTGTGAACATGTTGACTTGTTTGTTGTCTTATGAACATGTTGACTTGTTTGTTGTGTTATGAACATGTTGACTTGTTTGTTGTCTTATGAACATGTTGACTTGTTTGTTGTCTTGTGAACATGTTGACTTGTTTGTTGTCTTGTGAACATGTTGACTTGTTTGTTGTCTTATGAACATGTTGACTTGTTTGTTGTCTTGTGAACATGTTGACTTGTTTGTTGTGTTATGAACATGTTGACTTGTTTGTTGTCTTATGAACATGTTGACTTGTTTGTTGTCTTATGAACATGTTGACTTGTTTGTTGTCTTGTGAACATGTTGACTTGTTTGTTGTGTTATGAACATGTTGACTTGTTTGTTGTCTTATGAACATGTTGACTTGTTTGTTGTCTTATGAACATGTTGACTTGTTTGTTGTCTTATGAACATGTTGACTTGTTTGTTGTCTTGTGAACATGTTGACTTGTTTGTTGTCTTGTGAACATGTTGACTTGTTTGTTGTCTTATGAACATGTTGACTTGTTTGTTGTCTTGTGAACATGTTGACTTGTTTGTTGTCTTGTGAACATGTTGACTTGTTTGTTGTCTTGTGAACATGTTGACTTGTTTGTTGTCTTGTGAACATGTTGACTTGTTTGTTGTCTTGTGAACGTGTTGACTTGTTTGTTGTCTTGTGAACATGTTGACTTGTTTGTTGTCTTGTGAACATGTTGACTTGTTTGTTGTCTTGTGAACATGTTGACTTGTTTGTTGTCTTGTGAACATGTTGACTTGTTTGTTGTGTTATGAACATGTTGACTTGTTTGTTGTCTCATGAACATGTTGACTTGTTTGTTGTCTTGTGAACATGTTGACTTGTTTGTTGTCTTATGAACATGTTGACTTGTTTGTTGTGTTATGAACATGTTGACTTGTTTGTTGTGTTATGAACATGTTGACTTGTTTGTTGTCTTGTGAACATGTTGACTTGTTTGTTGTGTTATGAACATGTTGACTTGTTTGTTGTGTTATGAACATGTTGACTTGTTTGTTGTCTTATGAACATGTTGACTTGTTTGTTGTCTTGTGAACATGTTGACTTGTTTGTTGTCTTGTGAACATGTTGACTTGTTTGTTGTCTTGTGAACATGTTGACTTGTTTGTTGTGTTATGAACATGTTGACTTGTTTGTTGTCTTATGAACATGTTGACTTGTTTGTTGTCTTATGAACATGTTGACTTGTTTGTTGTGTTATGAACATGTTGACTTGTTTGTTGTCTTATGAACATGTTGACTTGTTTGTTGTCTTGTGAACATGTTGACTTGTTTGTTGTGTTATGAACATGTTGACTTGTTTGTTGTCTTATGAACATGTTGACTTGTTTGTTGTCTTGTGAACGTGTTGACTTGTTTGTTGTCTTGTGAACATGTTGACTTGTTTGTTGTCTTGTGAACATGTTGACTTGTTTGTTGTCTTGTGAACATGTTGACTTGTTTGTTGTCTTATGAACATGTTGACTTGTTTGTTGTGTTATGAACATGTTGACTTGTTTGTTGTGTTATGAACATGTTGACTTGTTTGTTGTCTTATGAACATGTTGACTTGTTTGTTGTCTTGTGAACATGTTGACTTGTTTGTTGTCTTATGAACATGTTGACTTGTTTGTTGTCTTGTGAACGTGTTGACTTGTTTGTTGTCTTGTGAACATGTTGACTTGTTTGTTGTCTTATGAACATGTTGACTTGTTTGTTGTCTTGTGAACATGTTGACTTGTTTGTTGTCTTGTGAACATGTTGACTTGTTTGTTGTCTTGTGAACATGTTGACTTGTTTGTTGTCTTATGAACATGTTGACTTGTTTGTTGTCTTGTGAACATGTTGACTTGTTTGTTGTCTTATGAACATGTTGACTTGTTTGTTGTCTTATGAACATGTTGACTTGTTTGTTGTCTTGTGAACATGTTGACTTGTTTGTTGTCTTGTGAACATGTTGACTTGTTTGTTGTCTTGTGAACGTGTTGACTTGTTTGTTGTCTTGTGAACGTGTTGACTTGTTTGTTGTCTTGTGAACATGTTGACTTGTTTGTTGTCTTGTGAACATGTTGACTTGTAGAAGTGTGACCTCTCACGGCTCCAGATCCTCGGCGTGTTGCCGTGCGGCAGAACTCCTCTCAGCGTAATGAGGCGCTACGTTAAATTTAGCAGCTCGTGAAATCCAAGACGTGTGCCCTTTAAACTCCGGCTGCTCTCATTTGGGAATACCCCCCACCCCAGAACATGTTTTAATTATAAACTAAACTATTAGTTCATACTATTATTTTTATTGCATTAAAATGAGAGTTACATGAATTCTCTGCCAGGTGTTATGAAAGTGAGATTTTAATAATTTATGGAAGTTATAATGATAGTTCTGCACTATGAGTTTTTTTTTGCTACAAAACATACACACAGAAGAAGAAATGCAGCGTTTGAGTAACATTGTTCTCCATAAGTCACCATAGGGTTACTGTTTGTCTAATTACATCCTGCAGTGGTTTCATGTCTGCTTTAGGGGGCGGGGCTTACAGTGATTGACAGGTCTCTCCACCGCCTTGTCATCCGTATTTTCATTTAACAACTTCAACTCTTTTACTGTGTTTTCACTGCATGAAAGTTAATTCTAGCATTTTAGTCGACCTAAAAAAACGTCTTATTCGGCGTTCGGTCGTATTTAGCTCCGCCCTCTCGTGTCACTTCTGGTTGCAAAAAAACCAAGATGGCGACGGCCAAGATGCCGAACTCGAGGCGTCAAAAATGGCAGTCCAACTGCGTCCACTTCTTATTTACAGTCTCTGCTTCCTACTGAACACGTCGTTTTCTAAAGCAGCTGCTCACTTTATTTTGTATCTTTAGAGGATATTGTGTTTTTGTCGGGGACTATTTTCACCGGCGGATTAATCCGCATTTGCTGCAGTAGTGAGTATTCATGGCAGGAGGATAACAAATATATACGACCGTGTGTTTATTGATGGTGATGAAGGATTGATGTGTTTTTAATTGAGATATCCGGCTTCGCGTCACATCCACTGTTTCTTTTAGTGGCGTTTTTTTTTCAGGAGATTTGTTGGATTATCATCAGACGTTTCCTTTAATGCGTCTGAATAGAAACGTCTGGCTTCAGTTCCGAGGCAGCGAGCGTGATCACAGGCTCTGAGCCTGCAGTGTGATACTGGACATCTCAGTCTAAGGTTCTAATCCCGCATTAAACCCCAGAAGGCGCCGGACGCGACTCCCCGCAGCTGGAACATCAGCCGGAGAAGACATTAGAGCGAGCGGCCAATCGGAGGCGAGCGAGCAGGGACCAATCACGGACGAGCATTTGGAATAAATTCAAAATAATACTACCCATTTACCTTTATTTCCTTTTTTGTTTGTTTTCCCACTAAAACCAAGGTTATGAAATCCCACACAGCTACATGCGCCCTGAAGGTCACTTGAAGGTCACTTGAAGGTCACTTGAAGGTCACAGCCGGACAGGAAGTTCCCGAGGGAGTCTCCCATTCTGTTGCCTTTAATTTAACCAGAATCAAGGATATTAATCCACTTCTGCATCTCACTGCAACTTTTACTCTTTTTTTGTTGCTTTTTGACTGTTTTCTAATGTTTTAAAATGGATGTTCTTAATTGTTTTTAAATCTTGTTTTCTTCTGCCTCATGTTTTTTAATGCTTTTAATGGTTTTACGTGAAGCACGTTGCTCACCGGTCGGCCTCGCCCCCCCACAGCCTGTTCCTGTACGTCTGAGTGTGCGATGCCGGGAAGAGACACACCTCCTCATCCCACTTCCCTTTCTTACGCCACCGCCTTTGAATCACTCATATGAGACGAGTGGGAGGACGAGGTCATGTGACTTTAGACGTGAAGAGAAACCAAACAATGTGTCTTTCGTTTGAGAGGAGTTACGTGCTGATATCTACGAGTTCATTGTGTGTTAACTAACAAGGTTCAATTATTTTACGTTACACAAGACTTTAAACCAAAATAACTCATTTTAATCAAACTTTGTATACATTATCTGATGATTCTTGATTTTATATTTAATTTAATTTGAACAGCTTACTTACATTACTAAAAGTGATTCCTTCTTTTTGATGCATTCAGATAAGATAAGATATTCCTTTATTAGTCCCGCAGTGGGGACATGTGCAGGATTACAGCAGCAGAGTGGTAACGTGCACACAAGAGACACTTAGTAAAAATAAAATAGTGATTTAAATAAACAGTAAAACAAACTGTAAGGAATCCACAATAAGAATATTATATATACAGACAGAATAACATGTATTTATATTGCACCGGTTGAAGTGAATAAAGTGATTAAAGTATTTTTTTCGGGTCCTAATCTTGACATTTTAGTGCGGAGTATATTAAATTAGACATGTTGTGTTATAAATATATAAATATACAGAGCGGCTGCCCTCTACCGATGGAAACTGGGATATTAAAATCAAATTCAGCTTTTAGTTGATCTGGAGTCAGCGTTGGTCATCTCAACTCTCAGCAACCTCTGGGGTACTGTCCCTTTAAGAGAATATAAGAGTATAAATGTGATTTTTTATTTTTATTTCTTTTGTCAGGTTTGTTGCTCCAGAGTCACGAGAAAATATTAAAATCAAGACCACATAAATCAAGACCAAGACCAAGACCAGGACCGGGACCAGGACCAGGACCAGGACCAAGACCAAGACCAGGACCAGGACCAGGACCAGGACCAAGACCGGGACCGGGACCAAGACCAGGACCAGGACCAGGACCAAGACCAGGACCAGGACCAAGACCAAGACCAGGACCGGGACCAGGACCAGGACCAGGACCAAGACCAGGACCAGGACCAGGAACAAGACCAGGACCAGGACCGGGACCAGGACCAAGACCAGGACCAGGACCAAGACCAAGACCAGGACCGGGACCAGGACCAAGACCAAGACCAAGACCGGGACCGGGACCGGGGCCAAGACCAGGACCAGGACCAAGACCAGGACCGGGTGAGTCCCACACTGCATGACACTCACAATAAAATGTGACACACAAAACGCTCAGACACTCAAACTGATCTGAAAACAGCCACAACCCAATAAACACACACAGGGAAAACAAATGTTTCACCTCTTTTTTGCCATATATATAGACATGCATATATATATATATATATATATATATATATATATATATATATATATATATATATATGCATGTCTATATACTGTATATATATATATATATATATATATATATATATATATATATGCATGTCTATATACTGTATATATATATATATATATATATATATATATATATATATATATATATATATATATATATATATATATATATATATGCATGTCTATATACTGTATATATATATATATATATATATATATATATATATATATATATATACAGTATATAGAAATGCATATATATATATATATATATATATATATATATATATATATATATATATACAGTATATATACAGTATATAGACATGCATATATATATTCAATTCAGTTCATTTTGTTTAGCCCAAAATCACAAATTACAAATTTGCCTCGGAGGGCTTTACAATCTGTACACACACACACACACACACACACACACACACACACACACACACACACACACACACACACACACACACACACACACACACACACACACACACACGTCCGTGCTCAATCCAGATTCTCTTTCCTGCCTCTCCGTTGGTCTGAAGCTCTTAATCCCGTTTCCGTCTGCGGACGTCTCACGTTTCATTCAGAGCCTCGATGTCCACCGGGGGCTCGATGCCAGACCAGTTTATTATAGCTGGTACACGAGGGGCTGCATGTGGCACGGGTGTGTGTGTGTGTGTGTGTGTGTGTGTGTGTGTGTGTGTGTGTGTGTGTGTGTGTGTGTGTGTGTGTGTGTGTGTGTGTGTGTGTGTGTGTGTGTGTTGTTCTGTGTATTTATAGTGTGTGTTATTATAAACTCTGGTGGTTCATTAGACTGGAACTAGAATTTAACTTCAACATCGTTGATAAAATGTTGCTCAGGTTTGTTTGTCTCTAACACATCATTATTAAATGTATTATTAAATGTATTATTATATGTATATAGGTGTTAGAGACGAACACCATGTTATTATATGTACTAAGAGTTTTTAAAAACTGTTTTAAAATCCTCTGAAACTGAAAAAAAGAAAAGAAAAAAAAACATATTTTTATAAAACACGTTAAAGACATGACTGAAGCTGTAAAATAACTCATTGATCAATTTCATCCTGATCAATTGATCACCGGCCCAAGTGCATCTTTGTCATTTTTTCTTCCTCGGAAACATAAACAATCATCATCATCATCATCATCATCATCATCATCAAAGCTCCAACGAGAAGACCATGAAACCATCTTCTGATCCGACCTGCTGAGAGCGGACATGTCGGGACACGTAGACCAGGACGGGGGGTCCAGATGGATCGCAGCTCTCACACACACACACACACACACACACACACACACACACACACACACACACACACACACACACACACACACACGCTGTACCCCCCTCCTCAGTTTTATGACTCAGAGCAGACTGGCGGTCGTCTGGTTGACGAGTTGTTTCTCTCGATGGACAAAAGACACGACGGGTCCCTGAATGCCTCGCTATGCGTCCGAAAGTCCATGAAGGCCTCGCTGTGTGTCCGAAAGTCCCTGAAGGCCTCGCTGTGCGTCCGAAAGTCCCTGAAGGCCTCGCTGTGTGTCCGAAAGTCCCTGAAGGCATCGCTGTGCGTCCAAAAGTCCCTGAAGGCATCGCTGTGCGTCCGATAGCCTCAGAAACATTCTGTTTGGAGGGTGAAATCTTCGTATTCTTGTGTCTCCACTTTGGGAAAAGTTTTTTTTTACCTGCTAATCTGAATGCAAAGTGTTATTGGCTTTAGATTTAAGGTTCCAGTAACGCGAAGAAGTCATAAATCAGTGTTACGGTTATTTTATGTTTTTCAGAATTTTGATTCTTTTTTTCATTGTTTTATAGGTTTTCATTCTATCGTCTCATCAGGTTTCTTTCTTTCCGCAGTACATTAATGTCCCCAGCTGGAGGATTAGCACCACCTTTAATGGTGGAAACAAGAATTCATTTGAGTTTTTGTTCAGCAGATTTTCTGGATATTTGCTTATTTTATCATTTCAATGTAAACTTGACTAACTACCGGCAGACTCTTCATCCCGTCTCAGGGGACAGTGTGTAGAATGTACTGCTCTTACGTAGTTGGGTGTTAAGGTGCAGAGGAATGCAAAAGGTGGGGTTAAAAAAAGAAAACTTTGGTTTTAAGTACGACATATTGGCTAAAAATAGCTTCAACAAACCTACATGTAAAGGTAAAGGATAAACACGGAGAAACGGTGGGGAAATAACCCCAAAAATAACCAAGTCACCAGTCTGAGTGTCTCAGCGACGAGAGAGAGGAGGCGGAGCCTGACAGGTGTTCAACTTTACCTGTAAACAGACTGGCTGTCTGTGAGTTACTACTTTGTTAATGCGTACTAATTATTGGATGCCTGGTGTAGCGTCCGGAAGAACTTAGTCAACTTCTCTCGTTCTCTGAATTTATTTTCCTTGATCACAAGTAGAGTAACAAGCGCTGCAATCGCGATAGCAGGGAGTCGTCCAGTCAACACGCAGGTTGACCGTCCAAAAAACACCCGAACAGCCGGAAGGTCGGCTCTTTAATACACGGTTTTCCGTCATGAACATCTAACATCTCTAAGAGGAGGAGAATCGTGTCCTCATCTATTCTCACAGGGCTGGAACACAACGACCAGTCTGCTTCCCTAATGTCAACATACTGATAAACAGGTGTGGTGTTGAAGCGTGTGACTAACTTCCCTTGAGAACTGGACATTTCATAGACACAACCAACTCCAACTTATTATTATAATTCACAATTTCAGTGGTTAAATGTAACAAAGTACATTTACTCAAACACTATACTTAGTATTTATATTTTCTGCACATTTCAGAGGGAAATATTGTCATTTTTTTAAACTACCCAGCAGTGAATATTTGTTGAAACCAGCGACAACAATAACATGTTTATTAACACCTCTGCCTTCACTCCTCTCAGGGGTCAAAGGTTAAATCAATTCAACCTGCTGTGACAGAGCCTCCTCCTCCTCCTCCTCCTCCTCCTCCTCCTCCTCAAAACAAAAGGTTTTGATTGAAGCGGTGACAGCGATGACGTGTTTTATGAGCTTCTGCCCTGAAAGAGAAAGGAAACGACAGCGTGTCAAAGTCAAAATGTGTAGTTTTTTTTTACATTTTGTCTTTTTGCTAAAGTTTGCTAAATATCAAGAAGGAATATTTGTCGACTTGACTGGTTGAAATGTCAATTTTGACAAATTCTTGAAACATTTGCCAAACATATATGTTATATATATGTTGGTAACTATGCAGAACGTCTCTGAATCAATTATAGATTTAATTCAATGACTTTGTAGTTTTACATGTTCTGACATTCGTCTCCATCGAGCTCCGTAAGCTTTAAAAGTCAAATGGCAAACTCTGGAATTGTGGGTAAGATTGTGTGAAAAAAAAACAGAACTGCATTATGTAAAACCAGTGGTATGGTCCTATTCATATTTTACATAAATATAATAAGAAATGCAGAAAACAAGCTGACGATGATGATGATGATGATGATGATGATGATGATGATGATGATGAAGATTGAAAACTAGTTCAGTTGGTAGCTCCTCCCACTCTCAGCCGTCTCCACTTTGTGTCTTGAATTTCACTTGCACTAAAAAAACTGTCACACACACACAGCAGCCTGTGTGTGTGTGTGTGTGTGTGTGTGTGTGTGTGTGTGTGTGTGTGTGTGTGTGTGTGTGTGTGTGTGTGTGTGTGTGTGTGTGTGTGTGTTTCTGCAGCTGCTTTGAGCTTGTCAAGCTAAACGATCACTTTCCAGTAACGTCACTTTGAGACTTGACCCACAATGCATTTCTCTCTGGGTGGCATTCTGCTGGTCTCAGTAGTGCTGAGGCGATCTGGGGACCTGACTGGTTTTAGTGGGAATCCCTACTGGGCGTGTTGGTGGTCTATGGCGGTGTGTACTTGACTGACCAAACGAAGAAGAACATGCAGCTCTTAAAAATAAAATCTCAAAGATTTTGATTGAAAGATTCCATCGTGGTCCGTTATCGGGGACATTTTAGGGACTGTCCCTTTAAGCAGTGGAGCCGTGGGGGCTTTGGAGTTGGGGGTAGGGGGTTCAGGGGGTTCAGGGGGTTTAGGGGGTTCAGCTGTCGTAGCAGGATTACAGAGCAAGATGACTCCCTACCCGTCACCCCGTTACACACAACATGGAGGTTCATCAGTACAACGAAATAAACACGTCTGTCTTTTCTTTGTAAATGCAGATGGACTTCAGCTTTTAAACAATGAATTAAAACTTATTCTGTGCTTCGTATTCTTTAGTGGGTCCACGCTTCGTATTCTTTACTGGGTCCACGCTTCATATTCTTTAGTGAGTCCACGCTTCGTATTCTTTAGTGAGTCCACGCTTCATATTCTTTAGTGAGTCCACGCTTCGTATTCTTTAGTGAGTCCACGCTTCGTATTCTTTAGTGAGTCCACGCTTCGTATTCTTTATTGGGTCCACGCTTCGTATTCTTTAGTGAGTCCACGCTTCGTATTCTTTAGTGAGTCCACACTTCATATTCTTTAGTGAGTCCACGCTTCGTATTCTTTAGTGAGTCCACGCTTCATATTCTTTACTGGGTCCACGCTTCGTATTCTTTAGTGAGTCCACGCTTCATATTCTTTACTGGGTCCACGCTTCGTATTCTTTAGTGGGTCCACGCTTCGTATTCTTTACTGGGTCCACGCTTCGTATTCTTTACTGGGTCCACGCTTCGTATTCTTTAGTGAGTCCACGCTTCGTATTCTTTAGTGGGTCCACGCTTCGTATTCTTTACTGGGTCCACGCTTCGTATTCTTTACTGGGTCCACGCTTCGTATTCTTTACTGGGTCCACGCTTCGTATTCTTTAGTGGGTCCACGCTTCGTATTCTTTACTGGGTCCACGCTTCGTATTCTTTACTGGGTCCATGCTTCGTATTCTTTAGTGGGTCCACGCTTCGTATTCTTTACTGGGTCCACGCTTCGTATTCTTTAGTGGGTCCACGCTTCGTATTCTTTAGTGGGTCCACGCTTCGTATTCTTTACTGGGTCCACGCTTCGTATTCTTTAGTGAGTCCACGCTTCGTATTCTTTAATGGGTCCACGCTTCGTATTCTTTACTGGGTCCACGCTTCGTATTCTTTACTGGGTCCACGCTTCGTATTCTTTAGTGAGTCCACGCTTCGTATTCTTTAGTGGGTCCACGCTTCGTATTCTTTACTGGGTCCACGCTTCGTATTCTTTACTGGGTCCACGCTTCGTATTCTTTACTGTGTCCACGCTTCGTATTCTTTAGTGAGTCCACGCTTCGTATTCTTTAGTGAGTCCACGCTTCGTATTCTTTACTGTGTCCACACTTCGTATTCTTTAGTGAGTCCACGCTTCGTATTCTTTAGTGAGTCCACGCTTCGTATTCTTTACTGTGTCCACGCTTCGTATTCTTTAGTGAGTCCACGCTTCGTATTCTTTAGTGAGTCCACGCTTCGTATTCTTTACTGGGTCCACGCTTCGTATTCTTTACTGGGTCCACGCTTCGTATTCTTTACTGTGTCCACGCTTCGTATTCTTTAGTGAGTCCACGCTTCGTATTCTTTAGTGAGTCCACGCTTCGTATTCTTTACTGTGTCCACACTTCGTATTCTTTAGTGAGTCCACGCTTCGTATTCTTTAGTGAGTCCACGCTTCGTATTCTTTACTGTGTCCACGCTTCGTATTCTTTACTGGGTCCACGCTTCGTATTCTTTACTGGGTCCACGCTTCGTATTCTTTACTGGGTCCACGCTTCGTATTCTTTAGTGGGTCCACGCTTCGTATTCTTTACTGGGTCCACGCTTCGTATTCTTTACTGGGTCCATGCTTCGTATTCTTTAGTGGGTCCACGCTTCGTATTCTTTACTGGGTCCACGCTTCGTATTCTTTAGTGGGTCCACGCTTCGTATTCTTTAGTGGGTCCACGCTTCGTATTCTTTACTGGGTCCACGCTTCGTATTCTTTAGTGAGTCCACGCTTCGTATTCTTTAATGGGTCCACGCTTCGTATTCTTTACTGGGTCCACGCTTCGTATTCTTTACTGGGTCCACGCTTCGTATTCTTTAGTGAGTCCACGCTTCGTATTCTTTAGTGGGTCCACGCTTCGTATTCTTTACTGGGTCCACGCTTCGTATTCTTTAGTGAGTCCACGCTTCGTATTCTTTACTGTGTCCACACTTCGTATTCTTTAGTGAGTCCACGCTTCGTATTCTTTAGTGAGTCCACGCTTCGTATTCTTTACTGTGTCCACGCTTCGTATTCTTTAGTGAGTCCACGCTTCGTATTCTTTAGTGAGTCCACGCTTCGTATTCTTTACTGGGTCCACGCTTCGTATTCTTTACTGGGTCCACGCTTCGTATTCTTTACTGTGTCCACGCTTCGTATTCTTTAGTGAGTCCACGCTTCGTATTCTTTACTGTGTCCACACTTCGTATTCTTTAGTGAGTCCACGCTTCGTATTCTTTAGTGAGTCCACGCTTCGTATTCTTTACTGTGTCCACGCTTCGTATTCTTTAGTGGGTCCACACTTCGTATTCTTTACTGTGTCCACACTTCGTATTCTTTACTGGGTCCACTCCGTTCTCTGGTGGGTTATTTTTTATCATAATTGAAGTTTAATCAGAGATCAGACGAATGTTTATCTTTCATCAACGGACCGCGTGTTGTTGAGAATAAAAACAGAACATGACTGCGAGTAACATCCCATACAATGCTACCCACAGGGGGCGCTACAGTAACATTATATATATATATATATATATAACTCTGACATGAATAAAATGAAACTCTGTAAACAAGGTATTCATGAGCATGAGCCAGAAGTACAACAGAGGTCATGTGACCAGAATGAACAATAGATGTCATGTGACTATAATGAACAATAGATGTCATGTGACTATAATGAACAATAGATGTCATGTGACTATAATGAACAATAGATGTCATGTGACCAGAATGTTTATTATGTAATATTCATGGGCACCATAAGAGGAGCTACACACAGACCTTTTGTGAGAGAAAGAGGTTAAGAACAAGATATACTTTGACTATTTTTATTAATACTATTTTTTTAAGCATTTTAATAACACTATGACATTTGTTCACTATTAACATGGTTTTTAAATTACATTTCTATTGCACTTTGATCAAATACTATGCTATGACTTTTACATTTTTTTATTCTATAGTATGACTTTTTATGTCATTCTTTTGCCATACTATACTTTAATGACATTTTTGGCAGACGATATTATTACACAAGACATTCTTTATGTTATATTTATGAAAAGCTGGACTGGACCTGCTTTACTGTCGGTTTGTAATGATCACTTCCATGACGTGCGTTATGAGACGATAATGATGTTGTATGACATGCTGTGATGTCACTGTAATGATCTTCTCATGAGTCACAGCGTGACCTCAGCTCTGGTCCTGACCCCCCGCTGGGCGTCCATCACGGTGTGAGCGCTGGTGGCCTGGCGGGTCTGCATTTCGTGGGTTCGCGGCCCGGTATCGTTTCCCCTGCCCGTGCCAACAGGCCGCAGCATGTGAGACGCCATGTGTTCATGTGTTCATGTGTTCAGACCAGCCAGCCGGTCTGGAGTCTGACACACGAGAGGAAGGAGGAGCAGATTTACACTGCTGACTTCCTCCGATTAGCCGTCGTCACACATCTGGATTCCTACTTCATTTGATACTGAACACACATTAAAAAAGCACCTGCACCGTTTCATACGCGCCGAGAGTCAGAACAAAGATTCACACTCAAAGAGGCGTGTTTAACGCAGCAGGGCGTCGTCATCTAAAGCCCAGACGGAGACGACGGTTTAAAGGAGCAGCGGGCGCTCTGGAGACATCTAGTGGTGAGGTAGCAGGTTGCAGCCAACGGAGAACTTCAGTGAGGGAGAACTAAACGGAAAAAACTATGTCAGTGTTTGGTTTGTCCTTTCCGGGCTACCGTAGAAACACATGTAGGTATGATCATAAACATATAACTTGTAATAAGGTGAATAAAATATAAGGATTCTTATTTTCAGGTGATGAAGAATAAACTAAACAGACACCAACGCCAAACTTTCCTTGTTCTTTTTACTACTCAGAGTAAAGTCTCTCTTCAATTAATATGTATACATTGGACAGGAAACTGTCTGAAATAATCTGTTATAGAATGAAAATATAAAAATATGAATCATAATATCTTAAGACAATAATTAAGCATTTCATCTGATTTATTTGAGAAAATAACCTGCACTGTAATTCATACTTAGATGCATTCAGGAATGTTTAACATTTTACAGCTTTCACAGTTAACTGTCATTTTTTTTTAAATATAATATTCAGTTTAACAGTAACCATATAAAACAAAGTGCATGCCCTGTACGTCATATTACAGCATGTTATCTAATAAACGGAGCCAACAAGTTACATTTTTCCAGGCAATATTTATTGAAAATGCAAATGTACATTTTTATGATACAAATCCTCTTTAAATCAACTATCCAGGCGAATCGTGTTTTCTTATTAATATTTATTTTTTTAGATTTGTATACATCCTGCAACATTACAGTACAAAACGTGGCAGTCTGCAGGTACAGGTGCTTCTGTGTGACGTGAACAAATACAGTAAGGATTTATTCCAGAGAGAAACATGTATCTAGAACGCACCGCCATGCTCTCCTAATATACATATATATCTGTATATAAATATATAGATATATATATATATATTTTGTAATTGAAAGGATGGATTCTGTTCAGTCGGGTGGAATTCGTCTCTTCGCTCTGCGTTGTCGTCCATAAATATCAGAACGTTTGTGCTCTATCAAACTGCAATAAATAAATAAAGTGCTCCACGTACGGCTGGATTTAAATCGGTTAATACACTCTAGCGTTGATTATCTTAAGTATAAATCACATCACTGAATATACAGTTTATTATCTTTCTAAAAAGAGAAATATCTCAGAATCTGATATTGCAAAACATTTTTTAAAGTTATTTACAAAAACAAGGCACAACATGAGGAATTCTGATTTCCAAACGATGACGATGGGCTGAAGCTCGTTGGCTCCTCAGGGCTCGCTTCCTGATTGTCTGTATCGCGACCTCTTTTTCATACGCTTATGATACACATCTTTAAATCTTTTCAGTCGTGCACGTAGGAACTCGCTCAGAAAGAACCGGTAACTCACTTTGTGTTTCCTTTGCTGAACGTGTGTGTTCCTCTGCAGGCTGGCAGGGAGGTGGCGGTGCAGCGGCGTCTTTTAAAAGGTGTTTGTCCATCATTTTGACTTTAATGAGTTATTATACTAAAACTCCAGCTTTAAGACGGAGGAGGTTGCCGCCTGGTTTTGACAAATCAAGTGAGTATCTTCTAGAGTTACTGCGTCTTTAGCATGAAATTCCCTCTCGCCTCCTTCCTGGCTCGGCACAGACACAAAAAGAAAGAGGGAATTTTCTACTAAAACGATGATATAAGAATGTTTGCACAGAAAGAGGACTGTGGAGTTTTTCCTCTGTTAAAGTAAATTGTAAATTAAGAATAAAAATTCGCTGAACTTTTAATAAATTTAAATTAGTTTTGAAATAACAAAAAAACTCTCCAGGTGGCGTCGTCATAAGTAGGCCACGCTTGTCTTTTTGTCACTCTTTTGGATAGCAGAGGTCAAAGGTCACCTTCAGTGCCACGCAGTACCACCTCCTTGGCAGCAGAACGACTAACTGGAGCAGCGAGAGCGTCGCTCATGCAGCCCGGCCAATCAGAGCTCAGTATTCCACTCTCCCAACTTCCTAAAGCAACATGGCTGAGGTTTCTTCTTCCTCCTCTTCTTCTATTGTTTTGTGGTTATTGAGGATCCGATCGTGTGTGTGTGTGTGTGTGTGTGTGTGTGTGTGTGTGTGTGTGTGTGTGTGTGTGTGTGTGTGTGTCTAGGACCACTGGCAGGAGCAGTCGGTGGGCTCCTGGATGCTGTAGCTGACCCAGGTGGCGTTGCCGCTGCAGTAGAGCTGCACGGAGCGCCGCTGAAGCCCCGTCTCCCGGCAGCACTTGCAGAAGCGAGCGTACGTGTTGATGTTGTAGTTGTAGATGCTGGCGGACGGACACTTCCCGTCACACGACACGATGTTCACCTGCGGGACACGAGAGAGTCGGTACGGGTACGAGAGAACCGTTTGACCGCGACTCATCGACGGACTCGGAAACGTACCGGCCGGTTGCTGCGACAGTCGTTCTTCCTGATGGTCATCCTCACCGTCACCTTCTGGCACGACTTCCCGTCTTCTTTGCCTGTTCACGCGACAACAGACCAAATCAGTCGCAACAAAGCTGACGTTGAGAAATCCCAAAATAAAAGAAGTTGCGTGTGGAGACGCCAGGAAGGACAGGAGGCTGTAGATCATGCACGAGCTGAGTTAGATGAAGGATACTAATTATAGGTTTTATATAAAAGCTTTAACGTTAGGAAGCAGCAGAGGAGGAAGCTTCACAAATGAGACAAAACCAAAAATATATAAAAGAGCTGATGAGATGCTTTTATCACATTAACAAAAGGGCTTCAAACTAATATTTTCACATATCAATACAAATGGATATATAGATCAAATGAATGAAAAGACAGTTTTTTTGTAAAACATGCTCTGTCAACCTTTGTGCCATGAAAAGACCAAAGCAGAGGAGCGGTAACGTGGAGCTGCTATGTGCGGCGGGAAGATGTCAGCGCTCGCAATCTTTCTTTTTCTGGTCCGTTTCTTTTACTCCTGATTACCTTTGATCTGTTTCCTCTTTCACACAGAATGCAGCTGTTTTAGAATAAGTAATATACCTTAATAATAATAATTCTTAATATAATTCTTCAGATGTCTTCCCACAGTTATCAAGCCACTCTTAAAAAAGAACAAACTAGACATGTCGCTAGTCACTCGTGAATAATTATGGGCCGATATCAAACATCCATCCCACCAGAGATGGCTCTTGTTAAGGTTTTTATTTACATTCAGTCATAGTAGCATTAAATCTCAGTGCTGCATTAGACAAGATCAACAACAACTTATTACTGGACTGACAGTATTAAACTGGTTTGAATCCAGCCAAAAGGACTGGGACGGAAGACAAATACGACATGCGGAGTTCCCCTTGGCTCCATTCTGGGGCCTCTTCTGTTTAACATCTACATGCTTTCACTGGCTCAGATTGTGGGGGGAAAAAAAACAAAATAAGTTATTAATTATGCAGATGACACATACATTTACATAACCACATCAACAGGGGACCAAGCACTGAGTGAATGGATGGAGCAAATCAATAATTGGATGTTCTCTTTATCTCAAAGACAAAACTGAGTTTGTGTTTTTTTTGAGCCACAGAGGAAAAAGATCAAAAGTCAGCGCTCGACTTCAATCGTGAATGTTGAAAAAAAAACGACATACCAAGCCAGAAATCTTGATGTAGTCATGGACTCAGAAAGGAATTTTCAACAGCCACATTTTAAACTTGCTAATGAGATGTTTCTTATCGCAATGCTTCTTGGAAGTTGCAGTTTAGTGTGTTTTTTTCAGTGTTTTATAAGTGAATATCCAGATGATTCTTTCCGTGTTTGCACTGATGAGTCTATAATGGTGACATGCCTCACGCAGCAGCTTCAGTTTCCCACACAGCTGTGTTGGGTGAAAGGAGCCCCGACACCAAACCCACATCAGCATCTACCGACACATGCAGACGTCTACGCCCGACTACTGGGCAACTACCAACAGTACATTGTTGGCAATCAACAATGCACTGCCCAGACAGAGCGCTAAATGGGGAAAGAGTTTAGCTGTCGTGTACATGTACGTGATCCACAGGGAGGGGCGGGGGTACTGTCCTCTCAAGTGTGACTTCATCCTCGGCCTACAGAAAAGATCGTGTCCCCGCCTCCTTTCAGGTGTTAAAACCACCGTTATCCATTATCACGTCTTTTTAAAGATAATATAGCTAACAGCTCCGTGAAGCGAGGAGGATGCAAAATCTATTTTTAGGATAGATTTGAAAAAAAATCTACAGATTTTTCATTTCACAGAGACCTGAGATGAGAGCGCAGTTGAGAGGACTGTCCTGCAGGTTTGGTTGCAGTCAGACTTCCTGTGTGTTTGATCGTTTTCGTTTTTTTTTTTGGCGGGGTTTTGGAGGGAGTACATTGTTGAATATCAACAATGGCACAGACAAGCCTTGTTGTTTTTGGGTACCTCGTTCACAGTTTGTGTTAACTGTGGGAGTCAGGGGGCTAACGGGGAAGGGCAACAGAGGGAATCCAGTACCTGGTGGGATTGGTACATGAGGGTAAGCTGCAGCACAAACACCACAAACCCATTCGCATGTGATCAGATGCTTTTCAGTGACTAAACTACCGCTATCATTTGGCACTTTTTGAAAGAGTTATCTGTTGCCATTTGTGACTGAATTCACTGAAAAGCACGCTGACGGATCTCTCTGATCGGAATAAACAGCGGACGAGTTTAACAGAAGAACCGGGATGCGGCTCGGACAGCTCTACTCTAACTACGGCGCGCCGCTGCGCTCAGATCAGGTACTCACACGTCTTGCAGCATTCGTCCATGTAACTTACGACGGTTCCGCCGATCTGAGTGCAGAGAAGACACAAAATGATGAGAGAGTCTCCTTTAATATGAGAAACCCTGTGAGCTTGTTTCTTTAGAAGGTCGATGGCTATGTGTGTGTGTGTGTGTGTGTGTGCGTGTGTGTGTGTGTGTGTGTGTGTGTGTGTGTGTGTGTGTGTGTGTGTGTGTGTGTGGCATGCTGACCTTCATACACTCCGTCTCGTTGAATGGGGGGCAGCTGTATGAGTAGGAGATGAGTGTCGGTCCCGACCGAGTATCTGTGCAGTCAAACTTCACACAGTTTGATACCCAGGACTTCCCCGGCTGAAAACACACCGGCAGCATCAACTGATGTACTACAATACTACAGTACTACTACTACTACCACACTACTACTACTACTACTACTACTACTACTACTACTACTACTACGACTGCTTTTAGCAAACCAGTAAACAGGAAGTGGCCATATTTGTGCTGAGGAGGAGTGACGAAGAGATGCCCCCCCCCCCGTCTCTTGTAGAGACCTGTCAATCACCTTGTAGCCCCGCCCCTAAAGCGTCCCCTGCTTTATGGTCTGTTTGACTCTAAATGACCATAATTTATTAAATGAACATCATGCTGTATTGAAGAAGACTTGAAACTAGAGATTGAGACATAAACTCATGTTTACAATGTTTACTGAGGGAATACATCAAGAGAGAAGTAGAGTCATTTATATAGACTTCTATACAACCAGAGGAGTCACCCCCTGGTGGTCAGGAGAGAGAATGCAGCTTTAACATATGAAGCATATACTTCTATACAACCAGAGGAGTCTCCCGCTGGTGGTCAGGAGAGAGAATGCAGCTTTAACACATGAAGCATAGACTTCTATACAACCAGAGGAGTCTCCCGCTGGTGGTCAGGAGAGAGAATGCAGGTTTAACACATGAAGTATAGACTTCTATACAACCAGAGGAGTCGCCCCCTGGTGGTCAGGAGAGAGAATGCAGCTTTAACACATGAAGCATAGACTTCTATACAACCAGAGGAGTCGCCCCCTGGTGGTCAGGAGAGAGAATGCAGCTTTAACACATGAAGCATAGACTTCTATACAACCAGAGGAGTCGCCTCCTGGTGGTCAGGAGAGAGAATGCAGCTTTAACACATGAAGCATAGACTTCTATACAACCAGAGGAGTCGCCCCCTGGTGGTCAGGAGAGAGAATGCAGCTTTAACACATGAAGCATAGACTTCTATACAACCAGAGGAGTCGCCCCCTGGTGGTCATTTCCTACCTTGTAGAGAACCGTCGTCCCGTTCTCGTGTTCGTAGAGGCAGGAGATATTCTTACAAACACCGCAGCACGTCGTCTGGTCCTTCGGAGGAACGTAGATCTGGTTCTGAAATAAATAAATGATCTGAATACATTTGAGATAATCCACTAGAAGAATAGGATCTTTAGGAGACAGAAGTTTTTTTTCAGACTTTGTTGTCCAAGTCTGGTTAGTGTGTGTGTGTGTGTGTGTGTGTGTGTGTGTGTGTGTGTGTGTGTGTGTGTGTGGGGTCCTACTGGTTGGCAGTGGGCGGAGCAGTTGACGCTCCTGGTGCGCAGCAGGTGGAAGCCGCTCGTGGGGTCCAGGCTGCGGCTGCACTGCCGGCTGTGACACACGCCGTCGTCGATGTTCTCCACCAGAGTCTGACCCGGACGCAGCACGCCGCGCTCGCCGAACACACACACCGCCTCGCGCACTGAACACACACACACACACACACACACAGCCAGGGTCAGAGGTCACAGTGGACACAGGTTGTTTTTTTTTTGGGAAACTAGCTAAATTAAATTCACATCACCTTTAGTTAAAAGGTTTTTACTATTAAAGCATTTTGATTTCAGCTTCTTCTTCTTCTTCTTCTTCTTCTTCTTCTTCTTCTACGCTCCCTGTACGATGTAAGCCTAATATGTATTTGTGTGTTTATCCATTTTAATTGTGAATCAATGTTCATTCTTTTGGAAATATGAATCAAGTTGAAATAAACTTCATGTGATTGTTTGTCTCACCACACTTGTATCTTTTACAGGCGCACTGGTTCTGCGGGTCGGACGGGAAGAACCGGTCCAGCTGGGCGGCTTCTCCCTGAGGAGCACGAGGAGAACCACCAAAAAAAGCACATTTTCTTTAACCTTTGTTGAGCCACAAAGTATCAAAAACCAGAGAGCGAGAGAATACATGAATCAAAGCCACTGACAGAGTGAGTTGTATCCATGATATACAAAAAAAACACATGATTTAATATCGAAACAGACTAAATATTCAAAGTCATGACGTACCAGGCCACATTTTGGGGAGGCGATCTTTTCGCAGGAACACTCTGAAATCACAAAAAACGTGAATGTTCATCGTCTTCACACTTCAGCTGCGTTTGGGCTTTAAGGTCATTTTACGAAGTCGCACCGCATGTTTGGTTCGGACAGCAGCGGCTGGGACTGGACGCGGACGCCACCGACATCCAGACAGGACACGCGAGCAGAGGACACCTGTAGGGCTCACACACTGCACACACACACACACACACACACACACACACACACACGATGTTATGAAATTATATTAATACCAAACCAGGCAGCAAACCTCCGGTTCTGCAGTGTGAAGCCGATGCTTCATGTCTTAAAGTCAAACAGACCATAAAGCAGGGGATGCTGTAGGGCGGGGCTAAAGGTGATTGACAGGTCGACACCATCGGTTGCAAAAACAACAACATGGCCCCGAACGTAATTTGACTCTAAATGACCATAATTTACTAAATGAACATCATGCTGTATTGAAGAAGACTTGGAACTAGAGATTGAGACATAAACTCATGTTTACAATGTTTACTGAGGGAATACATCAAGAGAAGTAGAGTCATTTATATATACTTCTATACAACCAGAGGAGTCACCCCCTGGTGGTCAGGAGAGAGAATGCAGCTTTAACACATGAAGCATAGACTTCTATACAACCAGAGGAGTCGCCCCCTGGTGGTCAGGAGAGAGAATGCAGCTTTAACACATGAAGCATATACTTCTATACAACCAGAGGAGTCGCCCCCTGGTGGTCAGGAGAGAGAATGCAGCTTTAACACATGAAGCATAGACTTCTATACAACCAGAGGAGTCGCCCCCTGGTGGTCAGGAGAGAGAATGCAGCTCTAACACATGAAGCATAGACTTCTATACAACCAGAGGAGTCGCCCCCTGGTGGTCAGGAGAGAGAATGCAGCTTTAACACATGCAGCATAGACTTCTATACAACCAGAGGAGTCGCCTCCTGGTGGTCAGGAGAGAGAATGCAGCTTTAACACATGAAGCATATACTTCTATACAACCAGAGGAGTCGCCCCCTGGTGGTCAGGAGAGAGAATGCAGCTTTAACACATGAAGCATAGACTTCTATACAACCAGAGGAGTCGCCCCCTGGTGGTCAGGAGAGAGAATGCAGCTTTAACACATGAAGCATATACTTCTATACAACCAGAGGAGTCGCCCCCTGGTGGTCAGGAGAGAGAATGCAGATTTAACACATGCAGCATAGACTTCTATACAACCAGAGGAGTCACCCCCTGGTGGTCAGGAGAGAGAATGCAGCTTCAACACATGAAGCATAGACTTCTATTCATATATATATATATATATATATATATATATATATATATATATATATGTGTGTGTGTGTGTGTGTGTGTGTGTGTGTCCTCTGACCACACTGGTAGGCGGGGGCAGCAGCGGTCCGTGGTGTTGGGGTCCACCGTCAGCACCTCTCCGTCCTGGCACAGAGGCGGCGTCTCCGGACAGGAAGAACACACTGCGGTAGAAACACACACTTTGTTCACACGGCTTCACGCCAACCTGCTGATGATTCACCGGCATGTTACTGACTGCAGATGTGGGCGAGGCAGCAGCTGCCGTCGGCTCTGGTGGCGATCGGAGTCTGGTCGTCTCTGCAGGCGGGAACGTCCGACTCGCAGAGTTCAGGATCACACTCTGAACAACACAAACATCGAAGAAATAGTTCAAAGCTTCTGGGAAATGACTTTATGACTTTATGTATGTGGACGTCACAGTGTCATTAGAGTTCATAGCAAACATCTATGCACACAAGTTAAGTGTATATAGCGAAACGCTAATTTCCAACACCTGTCCACACCTGTTTTTTTTATATATATAATAAAATGTGATAAAAAAGAATAAAAAAGAGAATGCATCCACAGATACATACATAGATACACACACAAAGTAAAAGTGTGTGTTACAGGGGTGTTAATGTGTGAACAATGTTGTTTTTCTCTTAACCATAATTTAAGACCTTTATTAAAATTGTGTTGTACTTTCAGTTCCATTGCTCTGCTCCTCCAACAGAGAAGCCTTATGAGGTTCTGCTATATAGTTATTTATCTATCTTACATGTGAAAATATACCACTTTCATATCTGTATCATGAACATGAAGCAGGAGGACCTCAGATTAGCTTAGCATAAAGACTGGAAACAGCTAGCCTGGCTCTGTCCGACAAAGCCTCTCAAGGTCACTAACTAACACCTTAGAAATCATATATATATATATATATATATATATATATATATATATATATATATATATATATATATATATATATATATATAAAATAAAATGTAAAAACAAGTTGTGGTTTTGACTTCGTGAAACATTCCAACACTTTTCATTTTTAAACACATGAGATATAAGGACATTGTAATTGTATTTAATATATTGTCTAGTTGGGATCCTTGTGGTTTGTTTTTAAAGGCACAGTTTCTGAATTTGATTCTTATACAGTATTTATAAAAAACTAAAACTAATAAAAAGATGAAACTCTCCCCGACTGAGGAAACGTAAATCATCTGCGTTGCAGCCTTTGGATCCAGATGTAACGGTAAACATGAGTGCGTCCCTCGTTCAGTGAAGAGAAGAGTTTACCGATCAGAGGGAACTCACCACACACGTAGTCCGGGCAGCAGGAGTCCTGCCTGTAGTACGACACCAGCTTCTCCCCGTATTTACACCCAGGAGGGGTCAGGTCACACAGGCTCTGGTTACACACTGCACACAATAAACACACAAGACAACATGAGCCTCCGATGTCCTGCGGCGCTCTGGAAGACGCGTGAAGCTCGCGGCCTCACCGCAGACTCTCCGCGGGCAGCAGCCGGCGTCCTCGGCCAGGCTGATGAGCACCTCCGCGGCTCGCCGGCACACCGGCGCCGCCGCGCTGGAGCAGTCGTACTCCACGGGGGCGATGGAGTCGTTGTCGCAGCGGTACGTGCAGCAGGCGTCCCTGGAGGCCTTCCACACCTCGCCGTGTGCACGGGGAACGCCGGCGCTGTCGGTGCAGGCTGCCGACACACAACACACGCAATGAGCCCACGGTACAAAAACAACACAAAAGTAACAGTTCTGCTGTGATTTAATTTAACCCTTTAAGCACGGTGGAACCAGTTTTGGTTCCAGACTTTTGTTTCTTTCCCCCTGTGTTTGAGTCGTCGTAGGAACCCCAAATTAATTCCAATACTTGTGTTTATTGTATGTATTTGTTCAGCAAAGTCTTGGGAAAAAAATGTATATCTGCAAAAAAAAAAACTTTTAAAAGATATTTTGATCAAAACTATGAACATCCAGCACGATATGAGCAAGATTTCCCAAAAATGCCTCCTTGAGCGGTCACAGTTTTTCAAACTGTATTATGGTGCCCTAACAGCAGCCCACATACGAATAACACACCTTTTGGAAAGATTAGGACCTAAAGAATCAGAATGCAACAAAAATCATAATATATCATAGTAGAATACAACATTTGGGTGTTCAAAGGAGTTTCAGTCAAAAAACTGTTTACGTAAATACTTAAACTTAACGGTTACTTTAATTATGTTTCACACCAGATGTCTCTTCTCACAAGGGTTGAGGTATTGTAGTAATTTAAATGAAGTTAAACAACGATGTGGTTCCGGAGATAATATGTTGTTGTTTTTTGTCTGATAATAGGAGCAGGGGGATTTTCGCATCCTGTTTTTATTAAAGGACGCCGAAATAACTACATAATGATGTAGATTTATAAAAAGTCTGATTTCATGCTTTGTTATGGCAAGCAAACCACTTTTAAAACGCTTGTTTTCTGAATGGAGCTCGGATCAATCGGCGCTAGGCTACGCTAACGGTGTAGCTGCTCCGTCAACACTCAAAAGAACATCGTACACGTGTACATACGGCTTGTTTGTAACGTATGGTTCATACACGCACATTTATACACATTTTCTGTACTAGTATGAGGTTTTGAAGAACAGTTTTTTTCCTTCATTTCAGATTCAGCAACATCAGAATCAGAAGTGACGATGAAGAAGGAGAAACTCGACGCTGATGGACGGCTTTCACGAAATACGTAAATTCATTTTGGGTCTTTGCATTGACTTTGTATGTAATGTAAAATAGAAAATAAAGAGTATGCTTTAGGGCGACAGGCCACTCCTCCACATTCCAAATGTGGTCCCTTGAGTTCATTAGTTGCCGTCCCCAAAAAATCTCCATGGTATTCTCCAGGTTCCCTGAAACCAGAAGGGTAAACCGTCGTCTTACCGCACTTGTCCGGCGAGATACAGAGGGCGGAGTACGGCCGGTGGAGGAGCGTCCCCTCAGGGCACTCGCAGCCCTCGGTCAGGCCCGAGCACTGGTCCGGGTCCGGGTCCGAGTCGAAGTCGTGGTTGGGGCAGGACTGAGACGTGCAGGCCGGCAGACAGGCCCGGTACCGGAGAGCGCCGGGACACGAGAAGGCTGCAGACGGAGACACAAACACGTTATGAACACGTCACAAACACGTAAAGAACACGTCACAAACACGTAAAGAACACGTCACGAACACGTAAAGAACACGTCACAAACACGTAAAGAACACGTCACGAACACGTCACAAACACGTCACAAACACGACACGAACACGACACGAACACGTCACGAACACGTTATGAACACGTCACGGACACGACACAAACACGTCACGAACACGTTATGAACACGTCACAAACACGACAAGAACACGTCACAAACACGTAAAGAACACGTCACGAACACGTCACGAACAAGTCACGAACACGTCACCAACACGTCACGAACACGTCACGAACACAACAAGAACACGTCACAAACACGTAAAGAACACGTCACGAACACGTCACGAACAAGTCACGAACACGTCACGAACACGTCACGAACACGTCACGAACACAACAAGAACACGTCACAAACACGTAAAGAACACGTTACGAACACGTCACAAACACGACACGAACACGACACGAACACGACACGAACACGTAAAGAACACGTTACGAACACAACAAGAACACGTCACAAACACGTAAAGAACACGTTACGAACACTTCACGAACACGACACGAACACGACACGAACACGTAAAGAACACGTTACGAACACGTCACAAACACGACACGAACACGACACGAACACGACACAAACACGTAAAGAACACGTTACGAACACAACAAGAACACGTCACAAACACGTAAAGAACACTTCACGAACACGACACGAACACGACACGAACACGTAAAGAACACGTTACGAACACGTCACAAACACGACACGAACACGACACGAACACGACACGAACACGTAAAGAACACGTAAAGAACACGTTACGAACACAACAAGAACACGTCACAAACACGTAAAGAACACGTTACGAACACTTCACGAACACGTCACAAACACGACACGAACACGACACGAACACGTAAAGAACACGTTACGAACACAACAAGAACACGTCACAAACACGTAAAGAACACGTTACGAACACTTCACGAACACGTCACATACACGACAAGAACACGTCACAAACACGTAAAGAACACGTTACGAACACGTCACAAACACGTAAAGAACACGTAAAGAACACGTCACCAACACGTCACGCGTCACCAACACGTCACCAACACGTCAGAACACGTCACCAACACGTCATGAACACGTCACCAACACGTCACGCGTCACCAACACGTCACCAACACGTCACCAACACGTCATGCGTCACCAACATATCACCAACACGTCACCAACACGTCACGCGTCACCAACACGTCACGCGTCACCAACACGTCACCAACACGTCACCAACACGTCATGAACACGTCACCAACACGTCAGAACACGTCACCAACACGTCACGCGTCACCAACACGTCACCAACACGTCACCAACACGTCACCAACACGTCATGAACACGTCACCAACACGTCAGAACACGTCACCAACACGTCACCAACACGTCACGCGTCACCAACACGTCACGCGTCACCAACACGTCACCAACACATCATGAACACGTCACCAACACATCAGAACACGTCACCAACACGTCACGCGTCACCAACACGTCACCAACACGTCACGAACACGTCATGAACACGTCACCAACACGTCAGAACACGTCACCAACACGTCACCAACACGTCAGAACACGTCACCAACACGTCACGCGTCACCAACTCGTCACCAACACGTCACCAACACGTCACCAACACGTCAGAACACATCACCAACACGTCACCAACACGTCACCAACACGTCACCAACACGTCATGAACACGTCACCAACACGTCAGAACACGTCACCAACACGTCACCAACACGTCAGAACACGTCACCAACACGTCACGCGTCACCAACTCGTCACCAACACGTCACCAACACGTCACCAACACGTCAGAACACATCACCAACACGTCACCAACACGTCACCAACACGTCACCAACACGTCATGAACACGTCACCAACACGTCAGAACTCGTCACCAACACGTCAGAACACATCACCAACACGTCACCAACACGTCACCAACACGTCACCAACACGTCATGAACACGTCACCAACACGTCAGAACACGTCACCAACACGTCAGAACACGTCACCAACACGTCAGAACACGTCAGAACACGTCATGTCACTTTACTTTAGGTGACTGACATTTCAGCACCGAGATCAAAAGACAAGAGAGCAGAAGAAGCATTTAAGTTCAGTGAAAGCTTTTAGACTTTAAAAGCTGGCGTGAACAGATCTATGTTCTGCTGAACTTACCAGTGCACACCTGCATTGTCACTGCATCTTTTCTCATATTTAAGAACTACAAACTGCTGAAAGCTTAGTTTATATTCGCTTTAGTGAAGCAGAAAACAATTGAGCAGCTAAATCCAATTGTTTTAAAAGGACATTCAAACCTTCATTATTAATATATTTAATGCTTTTAATACTTACTTTACAGGGTTTGCATGAAGGTAATAAAATAGTGCATGAATATGAGATTTGAGTCTACAGATAATCTCCCTGTGGAGGTTTATGGCTTCTTGCCGATCTACAGTCTGTGTTCAACTCGCTGTCTTTTTGATTCCTCACAGTTCCTTTCGCTTGTCCGCCCTCTGGTGGCGAGGAGAATAATGCAGCGCGGTATAAACGTCTCCGTCTGCAGAGGCTCGCGACGATAAATGAGATATTTAACCGTATTTGATTTGGATCGCTCCCTGACGGAGTCACAGTATCATTCTCTTTTCACACAGAAGAGTCCCCTTACGGCAGTAGTCCGGCCGCCTCCACTCGATGCAGGTGTTGAATTTGTGGCAGGAGGCCACGTAGGCGGCCAGCGCCACACACTGGTTGTTGACGTACTCTGCATCTCGTACCCAAACCTCACAGAAGGTGCTCGGCGGGACCTGGAAACCAGAAACCAACAGGCATTGTATCAATATACCTCCTGATGACATGATACAGATGTTAAAGCAGACATTTGAAAAGATGTCTTTGCCTGAAGAGAAGTGAGAGAACAATAACGGCAGAAAAGGGCTGACAACGTGCCAAGAAACACAACCAGGGTTCATGCACATTCTGACCAATGGGTTTCATGACTTTTCCATGACTTTTAACCAAATTTCCATGACTTTTCCATGACTTTAAACCTAATTTCCATTACTTTTAACCAAATTTCCATGACTTTTAACCAAATTTCCATGACTTTTCCATGACTTTAAACCAAATTTCCACAAATTTCCACAGTAAAAAGTGAGTAAATGTAGTATTTAAACTAACAATGAGAATACAAAGCATACAGTAAACCTTAAATGACTCAAATGAATGAGACAATAGTTTGATTAAAAGAATAAACATTTATATAGATGCCTGTATGTGTGCCTGCTTATTTTTTGAGCGTCTTTCTTTTAAAAGCATATTCATTATTTCAAACTCAGCGTAAATGAACGACATGAACACATGAATATAACACATTTACATGACTTTTACTAAACTTTAGGGATTCTTTTTTTTTTTCAAGGACTTTTCCAGGCCTGGAAATAACCATTTAAAAATTCCATGACTTTTCCAGGTTTTCCATGACCCTGCACATGTTCACACTTTTTCGGGGTGTTTAGTTCAGAGCCTTCGTAGAAGCAGAGGAGCGTTGGTGGACGGGCGGTACGTACGAAGGCGTGGCAGGGGAGGAAGGCGTCGCTCTGCAGCATGAGCAGGCAGCCGGAGCAGTCGCTGGTGGAGCAGTTGAGCTCGCGGCTCCGGCTGTGGCTGATGTAGCCGGTGGTGTTGGGAACCTGCCAGCTGTCGATGAAAACGGCCGGATCCTCGCTGGCGCCCACCGTGGTGCCGTTGGCCAGAGTCAGGTCGTTTGTTGGGTCTCCGTCACAGAAACCTGAGAGAGGGGGGGGGGAGCGAAGATGATAAAACACATTTCATCACGTCTTTGAGGTCGGCCGTTTGTCCCGCCCCTCCTCCACTGTGATTGGGTAAAAAGGGACAATGACGAGCGCAGTGTTTTAACCAAAATTGGCAATTTTTTAAACTCTCGGCAACTAGAAAAAACAAAAGCCAGAGAGAGAGAGACGCAACTCCTCTGGTTGTATAGAAGTATATGCTTCATGTGTTAAAGCTGCGTTCTCTCTCCTGACCACCAGCGGTTGACTCCTCTGGTTGTATAGAAGTCTATGCTTCATGTATTAAAGCTGCATTCTCTCTTCTGACCACGAGGGGGCGACTCTTCTGATTGTATAGAAGTATATAGCCTGTGAGTTTATGTCTCAATCTCTAGTTTCAAGTCTTCTTCGATACAGCATGATGTTCATTTAGTAAATTATGGTCATTTAGAGTCAAACAGACCATAAAGGGGATGCTTTAGGGGCGGGGCTACAAGGTGATTGACAGATTTCTACAGAGACGTACACAACGTCTTTACGTCACTCTTCCAAATCACAAATATGGTCACTTCTGTTCACTGGTTGCTAAAATGCCAAGATGGCGACGGCCAAATCACCAAACTCAAGGCTTCAAAACATACGTCCACAAACCGGGTCCTTAAACCAATCGCACACTTACTGTACACATTTGTACGGCTTCATAAACACAATTTAATAATTCCTACATCCCTAAAGAAGAAATATTTAACTTTCATCGAAATGAAAATGTGTAAAAGTAACATTCCACAATGTTTTCCAACTTCTGTGTGATCGCTCCACTAAGAGGAAACTGTTCCAGTGAAAGGTGTGGCTGCAGGAGCTCTCACCGCAGAGCCCCATCGTGCGGAGCTTGTTGCCGGCGCTGTCGGTGTCGATCACCAGCATGCCGGTGCTGTGGTACCACTGCAGCTTGAGGCCGGCCGGGCTGCGGATCAGGTACATGTTGCCGGTGTCGTAGATCTCGAAGCCGAACTTCTTGAAGCGAGGCTTGGCGTAGCGCGCGTTGACGTAGAGCTGGGAGAAGACGTCGTCAAGTCAGTTGCGTTCATAAGCAAAGTGAAAACAAACATGTACGTCTGCTTCTTACCCTCCTCTGCAGCCGGTTGATGATGATGATGTGGTTGGAGTTGTGCGTGATATTGAGCGCCACCAGACACAGGTTGGTGAAGTTCCAGAGGACCTTTGGAAGGAAAGTCCGTCGTTAAACTTGGTTTGGTGATGTAAGAGCTGCTGAAGTGAGATTTCTGGATCAGAGTCTGAGAAACTCATGAGAGAAAACGTCCTTTAAAGAGAAGTTTAGTTAAATTACATCATGATGAAGACTCTACAGGTGAAGAGGGTCAACACATGAACTCATAGATATCACCATGAAACTTTTTGTTTTCTGAGATGTTATGTTTAAACATGCAAACGAGGCGTTATCTAACGGTAACTTTTGGTGAATTTAGTAGAAATCTACAGACGCAAACAGACAAAGTAGTAAAATAAAAACCTGAACGTGTATTCTGGATGTTTTCTTTCCACTCGTCTGAAAGAAGACGTGTTTCGGAAGCAAAATAGCTCAAAATCTTTGCTGCGTGTGACATTGACTCACCGGTGAGTCAGAATCGGCGGGACACTCCTGAACCAGGACGCTGACGGTCTCGTTGGGCAGCTGGGTCACGATGTAAGAGGCGGCCTTGTAGACGGCAACGCTGTTCCCGTCAAACGTGATGAGGTTCAGATCCGGGAACATGGAGCAGCGACCTGCAGCGCACGGGAGGGACGACAATGAGAACCTGAAAAGATCCGCCACGTCTTGAGGGAAACATCACCGGTCTGGAGAAATGATTCCCTCACATGGACACTCCCACTTTGGGCAGCACTTGTCTCCGTTGACCAGCACGGCGAAGCCGAGCAGGCCGCAGTTCGGGGGGTCGGAGGTGAAGGGGCAGCTCTGAGATTTGTTGAACAGGACGAGCTGGTTGTTGACGCAGATGTACTTCGTGCACTCATCGACGATCTCTGCATACGGAGGCTGGAAAACAAATGAAGGAAACGTAAAAACAAGAAGTGAAACAACAAAAAATGAAGATTGTAAGCAGGAAGGAAAACCAGTGTGTCTTAGAGAATGATCCAACTAAAAGCTGAACTCTATGTCAAATGTGGAGATTCATTTCATTTTGATCAAAATATTGTAAACAAGATTTTTCTGCCGCTTTTGACCACATACCATGGCCTTCTTCAGTGACTTCTTCAGGTGTCATCACGTGACTTACTTAGGACCAAATATTGGTCAAATGACGACCACTCAAGCCGAAAGGGACATTAAACTCTTCTATTTTAATTATTTATGTCAAGAACGGCACTTTGTTTTTAATTTTACGCAGCTCTTCTTCCAGACTTTCGAACGCCGTTTTTTTTACGCCGTATAAAAGCAGTCAGAAACGTGTCTGCCATTGTTAGGATGTGATCTGAGAAATTCACAAATAAATCATGTAAAAAGCAGTGTTTTAAAGTCCCTAAGTAGAGCGGCGTAAAAAGCTGCACTTTTTTGGTTAAAAACGGCCAAAAAATCATGTGAAAAAAGGAACGTTTAATGTCAGTTTTGGCTTTTCATACCACTCGTGTGACTGACGTGGCCATATGTTTTGTAATACTTGTTCTTGCACCTCGTACTTCTGTATCACATAAATCAACTTATCTGCTGCTCTTAAGGAGAAGAAACACAAGAAGGATACGTTTTGTGTGATAAAAGCAGCAGTTGGGGCTTTTATTTTGAAAATGTTTGGTGCACAGGATTATCAATAAATGGTTAGAAAACATGTATGAATAGAAAATAAAGCTTGTCCTGTTGCTAATTTCGAAATATGTGACTGAGGAGAGGATCAACCTACTGTGCACATCCTCGTAGGCGATACCGCGACGGACGTCGTCACCGTGGCCGTGTGTGTGGTCGTTTCCAAAGGTGTGTAGAGCGACGTCATTGCAGGAGGTGTCATTGCAGGAGGTGTCGTTGCAGGAGGCGTCATTGCAGGAGTCGTCGTTGCAGGAGGCGTCGTTGCACCCGGACTGGTGTGATGGACTCCGTCCTGCTCGGTAGTCTGGACCGAGGTGGCTGCTGGGAGCGAAGTCGTAGCGGGAACAGCGGGCTTCTGGGTAGAGATCAGGTGAGTGTCAGGCAGAGGCGTCGCCGGTTGCGACGCGGATGGCAACGCGTCACTCTCTTTGGTCGTCAGTGTTTTCACAGGTGTGGCTGACTCTCTGGCGGTTGTGGTGGGGACAGCTGTAGATACCGTGACTGTCGTGAGAGTGGGAACAGGCGCCGGACCGCTTACGGTGGCGAGGATGGGAGGCGACGGAGTGCTTACGGTAGCAAGGCCGGGAGGTACCGGAGTGCTTACGGTAGCGAGGCCGGGAGGCGCCGGAGTGCTTACGGTGCCGAGGCCGGGAGGTACCGGAGTGCTTACGGTGGCGAGGCCGGGAGGTACCGGAGTGCTTACGGTGGCGAGGCCGGGAGGTACCGGAGTGCTTACGGTTGCGAGGCCGGGAGGCGCCGGAGTGCTTACGGTAGCGAGGCCGGGAGGCGCCAGAGTGCTTACGGTAGCGAGGCCGGGAGGCGCCAGAGTGCTTACGGTAGCGAGGCCGGGAGGCGCCAGAGTGCTTACGGTAGCGAGGCCGGGAGGCGCCAGAGTGCTTACGGTAGCGAGGCCGGGAGGCGCCAGAGTGCCTACGGTAGCGAGGCCGGGAGGCGCCAGAGTGCCTATGGTAGCGAGGCCGGGAGGCGCCAGAGTGCTTACGGTAGCGAGGCCGGGAGGCGCCAGAGTGCTTACGGTAGCGAGGCCGGGAGGCGCCAGAGTGCTTACGGTAGCGAGGCCGGGAGGTACCGGAGCGGTTGTGTCAGCATGTTCGGTCGCGCCGGATGTGGCGACCGACCCGGCAGATGTTGGGACGGTCGCAGACGGGACGGTCGGTGGGCCGAGAGTGGTCGAGCTGGTCGTTGATGCTGGGGGCCTTGTTGCAACGGTAACCCTTGCGGTGATCGGCCTGGCGGTTGACCTCTCAGTCGACGTGATTCTGGGGGTAACTCTTGTCGTCACGGGAACCCTGGGAGTCGATCTGACGTCAATCGTCCCTGCGATGGTGGTGGTCGTTGTAGCCGGCGTAGATCTTTCCGTGGACACCAACCGGGTGGTGACTACGTCCTGGATAGTCGGTGGCCTTGTAACTGCGGTGGAGGTAGTCGTCTTGTGCGGCGGCGACCAAGACGGAGGCGCTGTGGTCGTAGCTCTTGTTGACACCTCCGCTCTGCCAGTCGCTGGATGCGTCGTCTCTGTAATCGGCTGCACAGCGACGGGTCTGAGCGTCGTGGTGAGGTCGCCCGGTGGAGCTCTTGTAGGGACGGTGGTGAGAAGTGTCTCAGGAACACCAGGCGCAGGTGGAGGCGATGGAGCCACCACGTCGTTCCTGCTCGTCGTTGCGGCAATCTCCGTGGTTGAGATTTCAGGAGGCGTTGTAGTTTTGGTTGTGGTGAACGCGGCAGCAGCTGACGTCGCGGAGGTGACAAACGGCGTTGATGTTACGGGAAGCCGAGGCACTTCGGTAGTTTTAGTGGAAGTGACTTCAAGGAGGACAGTTTTGGAGGTGACTTCTGGTGGCGTCTTCACTGTGGGGCTGGAGAGCGAGGCGGAGGAGGTTTCCCAATGCCACGGCTCGGATGGTACCAACGGTAGAGGCAGGATGTGTGGAGCTCTCTGCTGTCGGTAAACGTGGCACAGCGGTGGTTTCCGTTGGAGGCATTGGCGGTTCAGTTGGTTTTGTCGTAGCAGGAGGGCCTGTGGACACGGTGGACATCTCTAGAGGTCTGGAAGTTGTGGTCCGAGTGGTTTCCCCCGTCGTTGGGGCGGCGGTAGACCAGGAGGTTCTCTCTGCATAAGTCGTGGTGGTGGACGCGGGAGAAGTTGGGACGTCGGTAACCTTCAGCGGTGGAGGTGCAGCCGTTGTTGTGGAAACTCTCGGTATTTCAGACACAGTAGATTCAAGTATGGTCACTTTCTTTGTTGTGGTTCTCCAGTCTGTTGCAGCGGAGGCTGCAGTTGTAGTCGGTGCAACGTGGATTGGAGATGACGTTGGTATCTCAGGAACAGCTGTTGTAGAAGTCGTAAATTCAGTGGGAGTGGTGAGCAGAATCTTCTCTGTGGCACCAGGTGGTGATGTTGTTTCTGCACTTATCACAGGTGTTGTCTTACCGGTGGTGAAAGGTGCAACTGGTGTAACTGATTCTGTGGTTTTAGCGGAAGTGACTGTGGGTAAAGATGTAGTTCCTGTTTCGACGACAGGAGGTGAGATCGGCAGAGGTGAGGAGGTTACTGAGGCTGTGGTTGGTAAACCTGAAAGAATGGGTCTAGTTGTTGTTGTTGTTGTTGTTGTTGTTGTTGTTGGTAGAGTAAGTTGCTTCACTGTTACAGGCTTTGTGCTGGTGTCTGTTTTCACAGTGGTAGCTGAACTGGGAACAGTAGTCCGGTCTGTGACCGGAGCCGTCTCTGAGACCGGAGCAGGGCTTGGACTCGAGGCGGTTACAACCGGAATGACTGCTGCTGAATGCGTCGTGGCCTCTGTGGCCTCTGTGGTCGGGTGCACGACAACGGGAGGAGGGGTACTGACGGAGGTTGGCCCTTCGTCGGGGCTTGCGGTTGGTGCCACGGCGGTAGAAGGCTGCAGGGTCGTGGCAGCAGTGCTGGAGAAGAGCGGCTGCGGGAGGTCGGTGGGCTTGACGGAGGAGGTGACCCGGTGGAGAGCCGTGACGGCGGAAGGAGCGCTGCTCGTTCTGGACGTGACGGGGACCAAGGAGCCGGTGGTGGAGCTCGCAGCTCTGGGCGTCGACGCTGCGGCGGTGGGCAAAGCTTCAGTCGCTCTGCCGGTAGACAGCGACTCCTCCGCCTCCGGCCTGACAGCAGGGGGAGCTGTTGGAGGAGACGGGGGTCCTGATGTCCTGGAAGGTTCAGGAGCTGCAGAAGTAGAGACGGAGACTGGATGGGTCAGCTCTTCAGGGGCCGGCGGTGCTTCAGATGAGGTCGTCTGAGTGCTAACGGCGGGACTAGTGGTGGTGGTTTTACTGGTGGGAGTGGTGAGCGGAGGGGTGGAAGATGTTGTGGTGGTGGTGGTGGTGGTGGTCTGGAGGGGCCTGGTGGAGGCAGCAGTGCTCGTGGTGATTGCAGAGGTTGGCGTTACAGGCTGCACAGCAACTGGGCCCTTAATGCCTGAACCCAAACAACAAAGAGACGGGTGTTAGAGCGACGCTTCCTTTGGGTCTTATTTCATGGAGGGTTTGGTCTATTTTGGGCGTCATGCAAACTACATGATTTCTAAAGTCTATCTTTGCTGATTTAATGTTTTATCTGAAACTAAAAACAAGTTTAAAGGTCAAATAAGAGTATTACATATTCTCCCCTGATTTCTTTTTGTTTTCAACTTGACAATTTCCACTGTTGAGGACGCACACAGCCAGGTGAAGACCAGTAGAAGTATCAGTGATACTGCATTCACATGGACTCAAACGCTGGACGGCCAACCAGAGTTAAATATATTGTATATTATTGCCGCCCGTAATTTACAACCGAATGCTAACGTAGCTCGCTCACACCAGGACAAAGTTCTTTAAGTTTGCACTGGAATTTTAAGAGAAAGCTGCGTTTTAAAGCTACATTGCATTTCTGGAATTATTCAATATGATTTCACCGCAGCAACATATCGCCACACAAATCTCGTTTTGCAGTCCTGCTTGTTTGATTTTCCTGTGACTGACGTAGGAGGTGACGCTCGTCTGGCTGATTCCAAGTGAACGCAGCACGAGTCCATCAAAGGTAAAGGAGTAGTCGGCAACTTTGGAGAAGCCAGCGATGGTTAAGTTAGATTTTAGCAAATATCCTAATGAAAAAACCATCTCCCTGAACGTATGAACTACTGCTGGAGGACGAGTTCATGAGAAATTGGCTCGGTATTGTTTCCTTCTTTGCAGAATTTGTTAAGTTTTTTATTGCTGATAAACAAGATTGATGAAAGGTTGGTAGGAATAATTAATGAATAGGTAGGAACAATGTTTTCTCCTTCAAAATGTTGCTCCATGGAAAAACATCAAAGATTCGTTTTGATTTGACGCCATAATATCAAGTTATTGTTGTTATTGCACACTGATAAACAAGACGATATAAAAATGTCACTTAATATCAGAAAGGTTGCTGAACAGTAAAGATTTTAAGTTTCCCGTGTAACCGCTGCTCCAACTATCCAACCACACAACGTCCTAACATCTGACAAAAAACTCACAGTCTTCAGCGAAGACACAGCGGCGGGTGACCTCATCCAGGACCATGTGGGGGGGGCAGACAGGAAGGCAGCCCTCCACCCTGTAGGGAGAGCGACACAGAGCCATGAATGCAAACAAGTATTCAACCAATTCAAAACCCATCCACCCCTAGGTGGGTGAGCGATTGTTATATAAAACTGTAAATCATAGCTTGTTTTCTGAAAAAAAAAAAAAACTGCTGTATTTCAATGTATTGAACACCATAAGTAATATACAAGTGAAATATATGGTTTGGTACATGAAAAAATTCAAATGTCACAAATGTGCCCCAATGCAAATTTTGGAGACCTCGTGTGAATGTTCTCTGTTCTAAACCCTCTCTAACTTTGTTCTGCTTCACTTTATCAAAGCCAACCTTTGCAGAGAGAATGTTCACATATTGTGCTATGATTTGGGTTAGAGAATGTTCACATATTGTGCTATGATTTGGGTTAGAGAATGTTCACATATTGTGCTATGATTTGGGTAAGAGAATGTTCACATATTGTGCTATGATTTGGGTTAGAGAATGTTCACATATTGTGCTATGATTTGGGTTAGAGAATGTTCACATATAGTGCTATGATTTGGGTAAGAGAATGTTCACATATTGTGCTATGATTTGGGTAAGAGAATGTTCACATATTGTGCTATGATTTGGGTTAGAGAATGTTCACATATTGTGCTATGATTTGGGTTAGAGAATGTTCACATATTGTGCTATGATTTGGGTTAGAGTTGGACCTTACAGCTGCATCAAGTGATTTTTTTCTAGGCGGACCTGAAACCTTTTAATTTTTTCTGTGTGTCATCTTCATTTACTCTTAACCAGTAACATATAGACTGATATTTACACATCTGAACAACATCTCACATGTGTACCTTTTATTATAACACCAACATCATTCAAATAGCCCTAGTGGTTGCAGAGATACACCCTTTGTAGTTTGGGGATGACATTTTCGAGCAGAGGCCTAAAAATAGGTGGGTTTTCAAAAGGTTTTTAAGGCTATAAAACACACTAGTTGTTGTGAGTGAAACAGTTTGACTGGATTCAAACATCACGTCAAAAGTATAAATACAGTATAAATATGGTGCATGGATTATGTTTGAATTGGGAGCAAAGAGGAGGACGTGTCAGAGAAGAGTTCTTTGGTCAAGGTCTCACTGTGGGATGGCGCCGCAGGCTTCAGCGGACGGGTCGCTGCAGGTCTTGAAGCAGGGGACGACGCAGGAGTCGTACCTCCACTGACACCGAGGACCCGGCAGGGCGTCCGCGCTGGGGCCTGATGGGAAAAGACACTTTATTCTCTTACTTCAAGGTCGCGAGAAGGTCAAACATCGCTGAAGAATAACAGAGTTATTAAAGTCCAGCTCTGATCGGATGTGATCACAGCTGAAAGAAAACCAACACTGTTCTCAAAACTAATAGTGTAATTGTCTTTTTACTGTTATAATGTCATTAATTTGCTTTGTTTTTAGCGCTTTTGCTTCTACTGTTTCTGTTTTTACCATGTAAAGTACATTTGAGTAACTCTTAAAGCACAACACAAATAAAATGTATTATTATTACTAACACCCCTCTAGACACACCTGTTTTTCAATCTTTTTGTTTTGTTTTGGTGTATGTATTTCTTTTCTTTGTCTATTTTACGTATAGATTATGTACATATTACATATAGTGTAATATTTGCCAAAATTACACTATTTATCAGAGCCAGAAACACTAAAAACAGACATTATCGTCGGATTTCCAACTCTCTGATGTCCCTTGAACACATCATGTGTGACGAACGCTTTCCTCAGGAGAAGCAAAGAAACTTTGACTGAACTGAAACGTTTAAGGGCACTTAAAGGTTGGATATAAAGATTTCATTGTTTTCCAATATAAGAAATTTTACTTTTTCTTCTTTTTTTTTTTATTTAATGGCATCAAAGTGTTAAAATATACTCTCAATTAAACTGCTCATAAAGTGTTGATGCAAAACAGAAATGATGTTTTCAGAGCGGCAACGTGAAGGACGTAGAAACCCGTCAGTGTCAGCAGGAAATACGACCTGCTGTTGGCTCCCTGGCGTTCCTCCATTAGCTAACGCTGCTGTATTTTTAGCATCAGCGATTAGCCCGGCTGCTATCTGAGCGGAGAATGCAGCCAGAGGAGTCTCTTGACCTTTGACCCCTCGGGAGCCAGCTGGTCACTGAGGCTTAAAAGTATCCCCAGAACCTCGACGTGCCTTTCCAGATCATCTTCTTCAGATTTCACCAACAAACAAAACAGTGTGTTGATAGGAAACGTTTCCTCATAGCTATGATTTCTGTTTATTACAATAATGACTTCTTGTGATGAGACGAACAGGGTTCAAAATGATCTGCTCAGAAAGCCTCATTCATTCTTTCTGTATGTATGTATATTTTTTTGTAATGTAATTGAGCAACAACTCCTCGTTGCTGTGAAAACTGTGTTATGAATATTATTCGTCTGAATATTAATGAGGCAGGAAGTCGGCCTGTAAACTGGGATTTAAAACTCTACTATTTCACACGAGGAGAGAGGAGTCGAGGAAATAGGCATTAAACAAAAGGAGACATCTGTGCTTCAGAGACGTAATTGTAAAGCAACGTCCATTTAATTAAATTTTTTCTTTTAATGTGTTAAAATGTAAAATTTTAACACATCCGCAGGAGGTGGCAAAAATAGAGAAAAGTGCTTTCTTTTCATTTAATTTTGTTTCGTTTTATCTATTTATTTATTTTGTATGTATTATGATAATTACTATTTTTTATATATATATATATATTATTATTATTATTATTTATTTATTTTTATTATTATTTATTTTTTATTAATTTTTTTTACTTTTATTAATAAAAAATAAAAAATGTATTATATTTTTTAATAGTTTTCTCTTCATTCGAATTTCTGAGCCGAGGCAGTCGACAGTTTCTACTGAGGCTAAGAAACGTCGTTATTTTTGTCATCAATCTGTTTCGTTGCTGAATTAGATGTTTAGGGGGTGATTGACAGCCCTGTCACCACGGCAACACACTATTTAGCTGGAACACCCCGGTGCTTTCAGTGCGACCAGCGTAACCGCGACCGTAGAGGGAGCAGCTCGTGTGATGCGTTCGCTGCACGTCGGCCGTCTCGGCGCCGCTGACCTGTCAGCCGGAACAGCGTGGCCTTGCGGAAGCTGTCGGCGTGCCGGTACTTGAGCAGGTGCAGGCGCACCGGCGTGGCGTGCAGGAAGAAGCCCGGCTTGGCGTGGGACTCCAACGCGTCGTAGCCGGGGGTCCAGGTGTTCCTGTGGAGGACGAAGGTGGCTCCGTCCCAGAATGCATCGCTCCCCTCCCACTTGGACAGCCTCACCTGGCCGCCGGGGCCCGCGGACAGGAAGTAGTTGGGTCTGTCGGCCGCCTCGAAGGAAACCCGCGACGTGTCTGTGGAAAGAAAAGACGATATAAAAACACGCTTCCCTTTCATGCGCTGCCACCGCTTCATCCACTGAACCCTCCACGAGTGACGAAGACGCTTCTTTTCCTAACACTGAAGGAAGTGTAAGATAAAACTGTGAAGCCTCTCCACCAACCGCCTGGTGCATCAAGTCCTTCTCTCCACGAAGGACAAACATCAAGATGGAGTCACCTTTTTGCAAGATATGACTTTGAATTATGAATTAAAGTGGGAAAACTCTCCTCATCCGGCACGTGTAGCTAAACCTACAAATAAATAAAGCGCCGTTATTCGTAGATATCCCACAAAATCAATTTGTGTTTCATCTTTCAGCCAGGAGAACGCCGTTTTTTCCCCGCGTGAAACGAGAAGTCAACGTTGATTTATTTGTAACGTAACTTCAGTAACGGCACTTATTTTAACCCAAACCACGATCATTGTCTAAACCTAATAAAGTATTTCAAAATGTTTTCTTAAACCTAATAAAGTATTTTACGATCTTTTCTTAAACCTAACAAAGTATTTTACGATCTTTACCTGAACCAAACAATGTTTTTTACGATCTTTTCTTAAACCTAACAAAGTATTTTACGATCTCTTCTTAAACCTAACAAAGTATTTTACGTTTTTTTCCTGAATCAAACAAAGTATTTTACGATCTTTTCTTAAACCAAACAAAGTTTTTTACGATCTTTTCTTAAACCTAACAAAGTATTTTACGATCTTTTCTTGAACCAAACAAAGTGTTTTACGATCTTTTCTTGAACCAAACAAAGTGTTTTACGATCTTTCCTTAAACCAAACAAAGTGTTTTACGATCTTTTCTTAAACCTAAATAAGTACGTACGATCTTTTCCTGAATCAAACAAAGTATTTGATAAAGTTGTTTCCTGTGAAGACGGAAGTTTATTTTGGAAAGACTTTATACTTGTAACAAGCAGAAGTTCACGCGTGTCGCTGAACTTTTTGACTTCATACAAACTGTTGAGTTCGGAAATTTGGAAATTTTGATACAACCCTGAAACAAACATTCAATCTCCTTTTCGGGGTTTTCCCTGGAATGTTTTCAGGAAACTCTCGGCTCTGCTTTGTGTTTTAAAAAACTTCTAAGAGCAGTTTTGCTCTTTTAAAATATTATTTTCTCAATATCAGATAAAGTCGTGAAACTGAAGGCGAAGACTGAAGAGAGAGGAGGAAGAATTTAATTAAATTATATTTGTTAAGCACAATATCACAGTTCACACATTCACCTCAGAAGGTTTTACAATATATGACATCATCTCGGCAGAGAAGGAAAAAGTGCAGCGCAGAAGAAATAAAGAACCTCCGGGTCGGTTCAACAGAACCCTGCTGCGTTAACAAAGATGGCGTCTGAGCAGAAGCGACTCACCGTGCGGCCGCGCTCTGCTGAGGCCCGGCGTCATCATGAACTGCAGCAGGACTCCGGCGGCGGCGGCCGTGGCGGCGCTGAAGTTGCCGCGCTGCAGGAACACGGAGCCGCTGGAGCCGCTGGCCGCCAACAGCGTCGTCCGATCCCTGAAGGTGATCAGCCTGAAGGGACCTTTCCCCAGAACTGCAGACGGGAGGCCGCGTTAGAGCAGGCTAGTCCCACCGGCTTCACATCGCAGCTCAGAGGCAAACCTTTTGGCTCAGTTTGGGATGTTTTGGGGGTGTATTTTTCCAGCAGTACGGAGGTGAAGCTTGGAGAGGGGATCTTAGTGCGAATGTTTCTAAATCAAAGCTGTTCTAAAGGGACTCTGGCGCTCGGAAACACTACACTACTTTTGTCCACAGGGGTCGCCAGAATCAACACAAAATGAAAGTTCCCTGTAGAAACTTTAAATTAAATAAATTGTGTAACAGGAAGTAGCCTTTTGTTGGAAGTTGATGCCGGCGAGGAGACTCGCCGTACCAGCTTACCTTTGCCAAACTTTCGCCTTGGAGAGGTTTGATTCCTCAGGTCTATTTCCATATCGTCACCTTCCTACAATAACGGCCTGTGTCAAGAGTGTGACTTAGGCCATTTTATTTTGCCTAAGTCAAAAGACAACGTGACTTAGGCCATTTTACAAGATTTTTAATATGGCATTTTGAAGCTAGCATTTAAGCTAGCGATTTAGTTAGCATTTTTGCGAGCATTTTTGTCAATGCAAGTCTCACTGGAACATACTATTAGTAATCATAACATAATTTGACCGGTATTACAGTATGCCTGGTGTGCACCCCCATTACATTTGGTCAAGTTTTTTTTGTTTTCTGAAAAAACTGAAAAAATGACTTGGGCCATTATTTTATGAAGGTGACGTTATGATATCTTCACTTAAATAAGACTGAGCTACAGCCTCTTAGAAACAGTAGAATAACTGTTTAAATCTCGGTAATCCTGAAACACAAAAATAACACAAAATATCCCCTCCCTCCAGTTTGGGCTAATGGAGGTGGAAACAATCCATTTGCACTATTGAATATATATATATATATATATATATATATATATATATATATATATATATATATATATATATATATAACTATTATCAAGTCAGCCGGATCTATTTTAACAGCATCAACCAACAACCGGTTGATTGTCTGACTTATGATTTGAATGAAAAAACTAAACATTTTGAGCTATGAAAGTCTGAATGTCTGTGAAAACTCAAAATAAATCATGACCCACTTCTGTGTATTACTGTGTGTGTGTGTGTGTGTGTGTGTGTGTGTGTGTGTGTGTGTACCTTTGTTGTAGAATTCACAATCATACGCTGCAGAGAGAAGCACAGAGACAGTTAATAACAACAATAATAATAATAATAGTTATTGATGTTAAAAAGTGCTTCACAATCAAGAAAAACAGGCACCAGTTTTTAACGAGGCATATTATATATTAATAAAATATGATTATATTATTTGTAGTGTTTTATAAAGCGCTGTTTAAGTAATGAATATTATTAGAATAACGTTTATGATTAATGATCACTTGAAACAGACCACATTTCTACTCAAAAAACGATAATACAAAATCTGGTTTTAGACATTTATTTACATTTATCTACCATTTTATTCATATATTTTACTGCTTTTGTGAACCTAAGACCTTTGGTAAACCAATTCCCATCACCAAAACAGTTCTTCCACATGAGTAAAGTTATGTTTTCAACAATTTTTCAGCTTTAGGGCCATATTATCTCTTTACACTTGTGCCTTATCACAATGGTGCCTCATTATATAGAGAGATGAGATTGTTCTGCAACGTTTGTATGTATCTGATATGCAAGTGCCTTAAAAGGTGAATTTAAGAAGTGATGTAAAATGGAGAAAATGACCCCAGCGCCCAGAGGGCTAAAGTGAAACTCACGGCACAGAGACGGCGAGCGCCAGTCCAGGGCGACGCCCTGGTGGCAGCAGCGCTGGGCGTACGCCGCCACGCTGCTGCAGAAGCACTCGCAGTCGCCGCCGCGGCTGCAGGCGCACGTGTCGGCGAGGCAGTTCATGTAGAACCAGGTGACGTCCACCTGAGGAACGCACACATATTGATTCAGTTATCTCTTTGGGAACTATATATATCTATTATATCTAATAAAGAGATAACTAAATTAATATTTATTGTCATGAATTATTCATGAATTCTTATTTCGTTAGGGATTTATCCAAAATAAAATAAATTACAAAAGATACAGATTATTTCAAATAAATAGATAACTAAAGAAATATTCATCAAAAAATTATATATATATATATATATATATATATATATATATATATATATATATACATATCATATATTTGATATGTATATAAATATATATACATATCATATATTGTATATATATGTATCATATTTTTGAAATATTCATCAAAAATATATGATATGTATATATATATATATACATATCATATATGTTGTATTGTGTAACTTGTGTGTAATGTTGTATTGTGTAACTTGTGTGTTCTTCTTGTGTGTAATGTTGTATTGTGTAACTTGTGTGTAATGTTGTATTGTGTAACTTGTGTGTAATGTTGTATTGTGTCTTCCATCCTGTACTGTTGTGTTGTGTTTGTTATGACCTGCCAAGGGAAACAGATGCAAATTATCTGAAGCTTTAATCTGGTACTGTGCATCAAATGGTGACATTTATGTTTGAACTGTACATGATCCCCTTTAAATAAAGATAATTTAAAAAATATATATATTTCTTTTTTTTATACTAAACAAATATATATTTATACATCCATCAAGCGTGATATTTGTTTGTTACTGTGAAAATCATCATAGTCTTGTATTTATAATATTTTCAGTATCAAACACTGGCACAGATTTGTTTTCAGATATTTAACTGTAAAAACACGCAGGTCTAAGAAGTATCCGCTGCAGTACTGGTACTCACCACCGGGTGGCAGGCCTGGAAGACCTCGCTGAGCAGGACGCCACACTGACGCTTTGCAAACGGCTCTCTGAGCGGACTGAGGCTGCAGGGGTGTCTGATGTCTGGACTGTTCACACACTGAACACACACACACACACACACACACACACACACACACACACACACACACACACACACACACACACACACACAGTTGGGGTTGATTACAACGTTCTAGAGGTTAAGTAGTAAAGCATGAAAAGCAGCGGTGGAAGAAGTATTCTGATCTGTTTTTCTACTGACTAAAAGTACTCATACTACAGTGTAGTATTAGTGCAGTGTAGTATTAGTAAAATACTGCTCTACTAGTAAAAGTCAAACACTAAATTTGGAGATCTGGACAGAAAAGGGATATGAAAAATGTAAAAGTGAAATAGTGGAGTAAAAACTACAATATTCCCCTCTGAGATGTAGAAGTATAAAGCTGCATCAAATGGAAATACAAGAAGGTAATACTACCTTCAATGTGTACTTACCGTAAACGTTGGGTTACGAGCTGCTACTACCTTCGGTCAGAGTCCCCGTTAGCTCCCCGCTGTAGCCAGCTGGGGCTCCTGCTAGCGCTCCGTTACTTCCCCGCTAACTTCCGCTAGCTCTCCGCTAGCTAGCGCTGCTACTAGCTTGCTACAGCAGGGACACTGACCGGCCGTAGGAGCGGCTCGTAACCCGACGTTTACGGTATGTACATTATTCGTATATTGACTTTGTATATTACATTGATGAAAAGTATTGCCGAGCTTTATTTAGGGGTCGAGGACGTTTAGCTGATGAGAATGTTTGCGGCGGTGATCGGACAAAAGCAAAAAGGTGATTTTCACAATAAGTATTAACATCATATCCCATCATTCCTCAAAGAAGTGTTGAAGAAGCGGAAGCCAAAGGAAAGGCTCACCTCCGCTGCCGTCCAGCTGTTCCCAAACTCCTGCGGCGTCGGGGAGTCGATGTTGTCCGGCGTCCGCATCTCGTTCACCGTCTTCGAGTCGAAGTTTCCGCACAACCCGCTGAGCTGCCCCTGAACACATCACTTCAATCGTTAATAACCTCAACAGCGTCTGATTCTGGAAATGAAGAAAGGTCCCGCTTTACCAAACAGAGAGGCTCTTCCTGTCGATCCTATTGAGCTTTGAGAGGGAAAAACAAACCATCTTCTCTCTGATGGTTTACTGACGGAGGTTTAAACTGGGACTGGTTCAGGACCAGTTAAAAGTCTCTCAGATAAAATAAAGAATTGTCGAGTCCAACTTTTTAACCGCCGTGGACAGGAAGTAGTAAAAAGCTCTACGGTAACTAGAGCGCCCCGCCGGCTGAAGACGACCATGCGATCCGGTGGAAAGCTCCCAAAGCAAGCGAGTAAGAAGACAGGGTTCATACACATTGTGACCAATGGGTTTCATGACTTTTCCATGACTTTAAACCAAATGTCCATGAGCAAACATTTAGTGAAATCTGGGTGTAAACAGTAAAAAGTGAGTAAATGTAGTATTTAAACTAACAATGAGAATACAAAGCATACAGTAAACCTTAAATGACTCAAATGAATGAGACAATAGTTTGATTAAAAGAATAAACATTTATATAGATGCCTGTATGTATGCCTGCTTATATTTTGAGCGTCTTTCTTTTAAAAGCATATTCATTATTTCAAACTCAGCGTAAATGAACGTCATGAACACATGAATATAACAAGTTTCCATGACTTTTACACAACTTTTTCTTTTTCAAGGACTTTTCCAGGCCTGGAAATAACCATTTTAAGATTCCATGACTTTTCCAGGTTTTCCATGACCGTATGAACCCTGGAAGAGTCCGGAGTCTGGACCGGCGTCCTACCTGCCAGCGGGGTCCGACCTGGACGTGGACGGTGGTCTTGCGGTCCCAGAGGACGGTGACGTCGTCGTCGGGGAAATGGACCACCGTGAAGAAGCCGGCCGGCCAGATGAACATCCTCTGCTTCCGGTCGATCACGCTCGACGGATTCTGCAAGAAACGAGAACCCCGAGGCGACTTGAAGACGATCAGCCGACAGAAAGAAGTGACAAAACCTCCTCACTCCTATATATATATATATATATATATATATATGAAAAGTATGAATAGAAAGCGCCTCTCACCGGCTCCCCAGAGTCTTCGTCGAACGCGATGAAGGATCTGCCGATGTTGATCAGCAGAGACTTCCTGCAGATCACGCCGCTGTCGAAACAGTCCACGTTCTCGGCCGTGACGCTGAGCATCGCACCGCCGCTGCTCTGTAGAGAGGAGGAGGCGCGTCACGCTGAGCACATTCCACCTGATATAATACGTGCACACTATTTGTGTTCATGCCCAATTTAGTATTTTCTACATGTATCGCTGCTTTTTTACTGCAGGAACCCAATTTTACTTCAACTTGATACTCTGTGAACGAACGTAAAGGCTGTGTGTGTGTGTGTGTGTGTGTGTGTGTGTGTGTGTGTGTGTGTGTGTGTGTGTGTGTGTGTGTGTGTGGGTGTGTTTTAATTCATTATTTTTCATTATTTTCTATTTTGTACTTTTATTATAATTTGTATTTCCTCTCATTTTTTACTTGAAGTCGTCTGTTAGCTCTACTTTCCTGTCACTTTCTTCATTACTATTGTAAACAGATCAACACACACACACACACACACACACACACACACACACACACACACACACACACACACACAAAATACTTGTTTGCTGATTCCTGTACATCATATTGTACATCAATAAAGTAAATAAAAAAACAAAAACGTGATGCTTGATAAAGATTATATAAATTATTGAATAAAACAATTCTACATTTTAAATCAGTAATCTCTTTTAAATCACGTAATGTGATGTTGATTTGTTCTTATTGTATCTATTGGTTTTATTTACTGTTTTGCTTTTGTTTTGCTTTGTCTGTCAAAGAACTTTGTAAACTCTGTTTTAAAAATGTTTTCTGTATAAATAAAGCTGTTATTATTATTATTATTATTATTATTATTATTAATATTATAAATCTGCAAAATCTTATTTTTGCTGCTTCCAGTGTTGTACAGTATGTCGGTAATGTAGAAAAAAATCTTTTTAAACTTGTTTTTTACCAGTTTAATTATTAAATTGGACACAAATAATTCACAATACTGGAAATAAATACAGGGGGAAATAGGGATTCTATTTGTAGTACTTACTTAAAGGCACTTAATATCTTTTTACTGTATTTTTAGAATAATTTTAGAAACGGCCAAAGTCAAGAGGCCCTTGATTAACTTTACCGACTGAAAAACGTCGGCCCCAAAGACAAAGTGAAGTGACTTAGTGGGTCTCTGATCGACCGGCTCAGTACCTTCACCAGGTAGACTTTGCATGCACCAACGTAGTCGAACAGCAAGCCGTCGAACGTCCGGTAGTGCCGGTCCCCGTAGGCCGTGCACATGGCCGGACACGGCCGGAACGAGCACTGGAACGTCCCGTGTTGGCAAACGCTACGAAGACAGCGAAGCGTCAGAGAATCAGCAGCAACTTGTTCCCACTTGTCCACGTCTGATGGGCCCCTCTTCAGTGAGGGAAAGCGGCCGGTGGATCGTCGACAAAAGGCCAAATCGTCGCCATTAGTCTGTCAATCTACGTCTCGAAGACGAGATGGAGGGACGGGAGAATGACTGGGATCGCTGGGAGAGAGTTCTCCTTTCAGCCAGCGATGAACAGTCTGAAGCAAAGAGTCGTACAAGGGCCCACTCTGTTTCTGTCCCCTGACAGCAGAGAATTATGGATATCAGGTGGCCGCTTTCGGCAACGATCTCAGCCTCAATCTCAGGATTCCACGCTTTCAGAAGAAATCTGATTTTGAAAAAATGAGCATCGCTGGTGGAGATTTGTCTTGATTATGGACCTTTGACTTGATTGACAGTGTGTAAGACAAATAAGTGTCTTATGATTTCAGACCCCAACCCAAAGTTTGCTATTGAGGCTTTCTGGGCTTGAATGGGCCCTTTGTGGGGTCTCGGACCCCCCAAGACCCGCCCCCCGTTTTTCACACACTGCTGACAGATATTGTTGGCGAATGATTGGTGGGGATTCAACTAATTTGTCAGGGCAATCCAATTAGTTTCTCAAATCAGATTTGTAAGTGTCCACACTGTTATCCGCAAGCGATCAGATCACCAACTGATCTGAACGCGTTGGGCCCAAAAATACTTTTTCCCATAGACGTAAATTGGGAAAGAGACGTCTTTAATTCAGCGGATCAACTTCTTAGTTTGGACACTCGATTAGCCGTCTATTTAGAATCAGTAGGTTCCAGAGTTATTGTCCTTCCTCCGGAACGAGAACAAGGCTGGGAGGCGGGGCTAAAGGTTGCCCCTCCTATGGGCCCCAAAAGGCAGAAAGATGTTCACAGGAATGTGTGGATTCACTTCCACACTTTGAAATCCTTCTTGAGCGAACCAGAGCCTCAGAAATACAAATCAAACACGATTGGTGAAAAACGTATACTTGATGATTAATAATGAATGCATGGACGTACCACTGGTGGCAGGGCGAGGAGACTCGGTCGCCGGGGTAATACTCCTTTCCTTTCCACAGGCAGGGGCAGGAAGCCGGTTCAAAGCACTCGTCTCCGTGCTTCAGCGAGCTGCAGGCAAACACAAACTTGTTAAAAGATAAAAACCTCTTGGCTCAGTGTGACGGGACGTAGCGGCCGGAGGTTCATATGATCTGGGCTCGTTTTCTTGGGTTGAGTCCCGCAGCTGTGGAGCTTTAATCTCACCGGAGGCCAAGATGTTTCAATCGTCCACGAGCAAGATGCTGCTAAAGTTAGCTTATAATACACTTTAAACAAACGTAAAGCTTTATGATCTGCTTATACCTCTGTATAATTATAGACAGAATGCTTTTTAACATCAGCCATAACACATTAATAACAGGGTTTATTCCTCATGTTGAGTTTTTAGCGTGAAGAAGTCGGCCATTTTATCTGAATAGAGAATAGTTGTTATTGCTGCTGTTTACATTCATTATGATGCAAATACATTTAAAAAAAAATGCACTTCAGGGATGTACAACTGTTTTCGTTTTGTTCATCGTGCGTTTTTTGCTACAACTGAATTCCGTTGTGCGTCCCCGTGTTGCACGGTGACAATAAATGACCCTTGAATCCTTGAAAGGCACCAACACCAACACCAACCAACCAAACCAGGTGGTGAGAACGCGTCCCACACGGACAATCTCCCGTTGTGTGAACCCGAGAATCCAAAACATTGTCCGAGTTCATATGAGGAAACGGTACAAGGACGTCTTGTAGTTCAGACAAACTGAACCAAAGACGACCGGCGGAGGCGAAGCCACTCGGATACGAATGCGTTGACTGAAGTCGTCAACGGAGCCAATGGAGGAGCCAATGGAGGAGCCAATGGAGGAGCCTCGTAAATCAGTTTCTATACAACACAAGCACCGCTCGGGGCTCCTGTGCTCCGTGATGAGGGGCCGCCCTCAGAGGCAGAGCCAACGCCGGCCGGCTTCCAGGGCGGCGCGATGCCAGCAAACGAGACGGGGGAGAGTTTCAGGGCCTTTGGCGACCCGCGGATGAAAAGCGGTAACACTCGTTAGCTACATGAGAAAACCAGACAATTAGGATTCTCAGAGATAGAGAGAGAGAAACCCTCTTTGTCCGGGACGCCTCCATTTGCTCTCCACTCTGCGGGGCGAGGCCGATAAGTATCTTGTAATATCCAGGGTTGAGCTACAGCCACTGGCGAGGGCCGCGGACAATGAAGCGACATGCTGAGCGGTCCTCAGGTTCATCTGAGTAGAGTTACACCCCAGATAGAACCGCGTTAACAGCTTCCTTTGTGCGACCGCCAAGCCGCCGTATCGATGACTCCGATCAAAGGTTCTACAATCGTTCATTCTCCCCGAACCTACGTGCACATTATGAATACATCCTCATGAACACTCAAGCCCTCGTTTGCGATTGTTGTTCCATCGGACGATGTTAAACAGCGGCGGTGGAAGACGGCGAGTGATGCATCCCTGAGCATCGCAGGTTTAAATAAACCAGATAACTAAAGCATGAACTGTCACACACTTTCAATAACCTTCAGTGTTTGCCTGTCTTTGTCTTTGTTTTTATTTTTCAAAACTACCAACTCGCACCTCATCATCTTCTGTAGTAATGTAGTGAAGCACGGTGGCAAAGTGTCTTAAAAACATGCATTCTCTCTCCTGACCGCCAGGGGGCGACTCTTCTGGTTGTATATAAGTCTATGCTTCATGTGTTAAAGCTGCATTATCTCTCCGGACGACCAGGGGGTGACTCCTCTGGTTGTATAGAAGTATATGCTTCATGTGTTAAAGCTGCATTATCTCTCCGGACGACCAGGGGGCGACTCCTCTGGTTGTATAGAAGTATATGCTCCATGTGTTAAAGCTGCATTCTCTCTACTGACCACCAGGGGGCGACTCCTCTGGTTGTATAGAAGTATATGCTTCATGTGTTAAAGCTGCATTCTCTCTCCTGACCACCAGGGGGTGACTCCTCTGGTTGTATAGAAGTCTATGCTTCATGTCTCTCCTGACCACCAGGGGGCGACTCCTCTGATTGTATAGAAGTCTATGCTTCATGTCTTAAAGCTGCATTCTCTCTCCTGACCACCAGGGGGAGACCTTCAGGTTTCTCAGTTTAGGTTTGCCTGAAAGTTCCTCACGCATTTCCTTTTTAAATAGTAGCAGTGAAACTATGGCATTATATAGAATTAAATATACCTAATATATCAACCTTGAAATCACCCAAAAAAAATTCTTAACAGTCAACAGTTGATGTTTCAAAAGTCAACCCGGGTCACAGATGAGTCATGTGACCTTCCTCTCGCCTCCCAGTCGTTTGCGTACGTCGTCACCGTATTCGTTTACAACACCTCCAAACCTCTCGGCAAAGAAGAGCTTCTCTACGGTCGTGCTGTAACCAAAACCAGGCGGTGGTCTGCTGGTGGTCCGGTGCTGCACCTGAAGGTTCATACGAGTTCAGCGGGACTGATCGTCACAGAATGAGGAATGAATGAATGAATGGATGGATGAATGGTCTACGTTTTAAACATAAACAAAGTGTGCCATTGTGGATGAAAACACAATGAGTTCTTCTGTCTGCACCGCGGCTAATTATTTCCCATTAGAGGTTTTTAAGTCCCGCTGCAGATGAATACCTTGCAGGTTTTTGGTTTTTTCTCCCCCTGTTTTTTCATGATAATCTTCTTGTGAAGTATATTGATACGACAGAGGGAAAACACAAGAATTGAAATAGTTCATCAGCTGATATCAACCTTTACGTCTGCCTCTCCTCTCACATCTACATCCAGGAAGTCAGTGCTAAAGCGGTAAAGCCCCGCCTCTCGCTTGATTTGATTGGCTGCCAGGGCAGAGCGTGACATCGGTGCGACTTTCGAGTTGTTCATGTTTAAACTTTCACGTAAAAAGAAAACGCAGCATGCGAGTGGAGTGTTTTTGATGCATCTGTCTTTATCTTTTGTTCTGCTGGAATAAACGCTCACAGATTGTAACGGCTATTTTAACACCACTTCCTGCTCCTGAGTACAAGCGTCAACTCCCCTGAGCGTCACCCACGACGCTGCCGATTCGAGCCAGAAACGCCGTGGAAACAAGTTATAAATATCCGACTGGCGCCTGAACCGTCGACCCGGTCGCCGTCAGGGAGCTGAATGAGACCTCTTTGTGCCCACGTTCACCCAGAATGAGCTCACCGACTATCGGGTTCCAGACGCTAAACAGCAGGAACACATGAATCACCTTCACCTTTCCTCTGGTCGGCCTTTATACAGCTGGGGGTTTATTTATTTATTTATTCTTTGCACTGTTTGTTAGTTAATTTAATATTATTTGTGTATATTTCTCTTATTATTATATTCTATTTTTGTAATATATTGTGAATTTTTTATTTTATTATAATTTTTTTATTTTATTTGATTGCTTAGCTGTATGTATAAATGCTGCTATAGCGAATAGTGGAAATGTTTTTTTTTAATATATTTATTTATTATTTGCACTGTTTGTTAGTTAATTCATTATTATTATTATTATTATTATTATTATTATAATTATTATTATTATTATTATTTGTGTATATATTTCTCTTATTATTCTATTCATTTTTTTATATATTGTGATTTATTTTTATATATTTATTATTTTTATTTGATTGCTTTATTGATTGTATGTATAAATGTTGCTATAGCGAATAGTGGAAATGTTTATTTATTTATTCTTTGCACTGTTTGTTAGTTAATTTATTATTATTATTATTATTATTATTATTATTATTATTATTTGTCTATATATTGTGCATTTCTCTTATTATTCTATTCTATTTTTTTATTATTTTATTGCTTGTATGTAATAAATGCTGCTATAGCGACTACATTTCCCCTTGTGTGATTAGTTTCTCCATTATTTATTACACTTTAACGACTTGAGTATTATTTGTGGTTTGCTTGCAGGACATAGAGCCTCTGTTGTCGGATCCCATCAGATATGTAATCTGTGCAACAGCGTCATAAGCTCTGATGCACATACGCACTGAGCATATTGTGATGAGGATGACTCTTGGTTGATGTCACAGAGTGAAACCGCTTAACCCTCCGTTCAGGGGCGACAGCCGAAAGGGATTACGGGGATCAGATGACTGTAATCTACTCCACGATGTCTGTGCACCTCATCGGCTCGCTGGGGGGATTTTTGTCTCCTACCGAGTATCAAAAATGATCCACGCTACCACAACAACTCATTCCACTGCCTCACAAGGCATTGAGGATTGGGTTGAGTCATCAAAACTCAACCTATCATCCTATTTCATTTATTTAAGTGTATTAAATACTTTCAACAATGCATGACTACAAATAATAATACAATTATAAAACAAATTATTAAATAAGTAAATCATTTCTAAATTAAAATTTGTAGTACATAAAATAATAAATATTAAATAAAAATAAATATATATATTATAATAAATAAATAATAAATAAATAAAAGATTTAAATAAAAAATAAATGATACAATTATAAAATTATAATAATACAATAATAATACAATACAAATGTAAATACATTTTAATAAAATATAAATGTAAATACATTTTAATAAAATTATAAAATTATAATAATAATAAAACCATCACTCACCCAGGAGGGCAGGTACATCCGGCCACGCAGGGCTCATGTGACGAGCAGGTGAGGTTGAGCAGGAAGGATTCGCAGGTGTGCTCGCAGGCCACGCCCCTTCCCGACAGGAAGCCATCCTCCCCCTCTGAGCAGTTCTGGTAGAGCTGACCAGCTGGACACAACATGTCTGTAGGAGGAGAAGAAGAATCACAGGTGAGTAAGACGACGTCATAAGAAGCTCCAGTTTTATTTTTCACCATCGGATTTCAGGAAGTAGAGACGCACAGATAATTCACTTGCATTAAGAAAAGCATCTACGAATACAAAAGCACAGTCTTTTCAAATGTTTCAAGTGAAATAAAAAAAAAGAATAGGACAATATGTGAACATTCTCTAACCCAAATCATAGCACAATATGTGAACATTCTCTAACCCAAATCATAGCACAATATGTGAACATTCTCTAACCCAAATCATAGCACAATATGTGAACATTCACTAACCCAAATCATAGCACAATATGTGAACATTCTCTAACCCAAATCATAGCACAATATGTGAACATTCAATATGTGAACATTCTCTAACCCAAATCTTAGCACAATATGTGAACATTCTCTAACCCAAATCATAGCACAATATGTGAACATTCTCTAACCCAAATCATAGCACAATATGTGAACATTCACTAACCCAAATCATAGCACAATATGTGAACATTCTCTAACCCAAATCATAGCACAATATGTGAACATTCTCTAACCCAAATCATAGCACAATATGTGAACATTCACTAACCCAAATCATAGCACAATATGTGAACATTCACTAACCCAAATCATAGCACAATATGTGAACATTCTCTAACCCAAATCATAACTCAATATGTGAACATTCTCTCTGCAAAGCTTGACTTTGATAAAGTGAAGCAGAACAAAGTTAGAGAGGGTTTAGAACAGAGAACATTCAGGCGAGGACTCCAACATTTGCATTGGGGCACATTTGCGCACATCTGTGACATTTAAATTTTTTCATGGACCAAACCATATATTTTACTTGTATATTACGTATGGTGTTCAATACATCCAAATACAGCAGTTTTGGGCTTTTTTTCATAAAGCAAGCTATGATTTACAGTTATTAGATGATTAAAGTGACTCACCGCTGTCTGTTGTTTGGGACGTCAGTTTACCGTTCAGACAAAGTCTGTAAAGGGAACACAGAGAGGACAGGGCGACGATGAGGACGATGCACGATGAAGGTTAATACAGAAACAACACAGGAGGCTAAAACATATAATAAACACATTCAATATTTAAAAAAAATTGATTACAAAATAAATTGTATGGACTGATCCAGTTCTTGTTTTATTCTTACAGCTTTCCATAATACAAATTTTAAAAAGTCATCATTTTGAACATGTTTTTTTCTCTGTAGTGTCACGCTTGTGATTAAACGTTTGTCCCACTACGAGGAAGACTAGCAGAAGAGCAACATGTCAGTATATCAGGATTGTATATTGTTCATATGGAAGTCGGTCTAACTCGTCGATGTTGAGGCTCCAAGACAGAGCAAAATTGTAAAAAAGTTAAAAAAAGACTTTAAGCTTTAAGGCCGCTACAGACCGGGGTCCTTTTATTTTCGTGCAATTCATTTGCATGTATATACAACCTTTTATTTAAAAAGTGTTGCAGCTGTCGCGAAATTTCGCATTACTGATGGTAAGAATACTTTTGATGCAAAAAAAGATTCGCAGCCGAGTATTCCGCATTTCCGCGTGGTTTATTCATCGAGCCCTCGGTGTGTGTGAAGGCCTCGTTGCAGCTCCGCATCCACGAGGACGGATCATCTCAACAGATGCAGGTAGACAGAGACGGAGGGGAGGAGCTTACTGAACACCTGCTGACGTCATGATCACATCTCCCGGCTCGTAATCCGCTCCGAGGAAACTGCAGGGACACTCGCTCCTGTGGAGGAAACGCACCAGCAGATAAAACGAGAGATTCCTGATGCAACTATTTGATGTAAACCAGAAGTAGCGGACTCACTGAGAGGGAAGTTTAGTCAGTGACGACAAAAAAAGAGCCGTGGACTCAACGTTAAGAAGCGTAGAGTTAATGAGTGACCTTTAACGACTTACTGCTTCAGCCACGCCCTCTCGTGCACATCGAGATCTCCAGATGAAGGACGACCTTGTTCGAATAATTTTTCTGTCACCAGAGTAGCATTATAGCATGGTTGAAGTAACAAGCGCGTTAGCTAACGTGGGCGCGGCTGTAGCTCAGGGGGATGAGTGGTCGTCCCGCAACCACAAGGTAGCCAGTTCGATCCCCAGTCCCCCCATAGCTCACACGTCAAAGTGTCCCTGAGCAAGACACTCAACCCCTAATTGTTCCCCGTTGCTGTGTCTACGGTGTATAGAGCAAAAATGTAAGTCGCTTTGGATAAAAGCGTCAGCAAAATGAAATGTAATGAATGTAAAAAGTTATAAATAAAATAAGTTACTAGCTGGCTAGAGAGCTAGCTGGCTAATTCCACCATGCTGTAATGCTACACTGGCTCCAGGGAGAAGGGTTGTGTAAAGACTTGCGTTAAAGAGGGCTTTGTGTTGCATGGTGGAAGTAACAAGCGCGTTAGCTAACGTGCTAGCTGGCTAGAAAGCTAGCTGGCTAATTCCACCATGCTGTAATGCTACACTGGATCCAGGGAGAAGGGTTGTGTAAAGAATTGTGTTAAAGAGGGCTTTGTGTTGCATGGTGGAAGTAACAAGCGCGTTAGCTAACTTGCTAGCTGGCTAATTCCACCGTGCTGTAATGCTACACTGGCTCCAGGGAGAAGGGTTGTGTAAAGACTTGCGTTAAAGAGGGCTTTGTGTTGCATGGTAGAATTAACAAGCGCGTTAGCTAACGTGCTAGCTGGCTAGATAGCTAGCTGGCTAATTCCACCGTGCTGTAATGCTACACTGGATCCAGGGAGAAGGGTTGTGTAAAGAATTGTGTTAAAGAGGGCTTTGTGTTGCATGGTGGAAGTAACAAGCGCGTTAGCTAACTTGCTAGCTGGCTAATTCCACCGTGCTGTAATGCTACACTGGCTCCAGGGAGAAGGGTTGTGTAAAGACTTGCGTTAAAGAGGGCTTTGTGTTGCATGGTGGAAGTAACAAGCGCGTTAGCTAACGTGCTAGCTGGCTAGATAGCTAGCTGGCTAATTCCACCGTGCTGTAACGATACACTGGCTCCAGGGAGAAGGGTTGTGTAAAGACTTGCGTTAAAGAGGGCTTTGTGTTTCCTTAAACAGAGCATTAGTAAGCAGATAGGGGACGGATAAAAAGGCTTTCGGTGAAATCAGTGCTCAAAAGTGTCAAATCCACAGCAAACCTTTAAAAAAAAAAAAAAAAAAGATTGAGATCATTTGTATATAAAAACATCAGGAAACGGCCGTGGCTCTGCGTGGTGCTAAACGGCGTTAAGCGGAGGCCTTTTCAACCAGCAGGCCAGCGCCACACATCGGCCTCTGTGCTGCGTTCTCACTGGTTATCAGATATCTGTGTCGTCCCCGGCCCCGAGCGCGGAATGAAAGGGGGGTTTCACGGTGAATTCCTCCACCGTAACTCTATCGCGTAGTAAGTAAGGCACCACGCCGCACTAGGATGTAAAAAAAAAAAAAGCACACACAAAAAAAAACAACTGGGACATTTAAGAGGAATTAAGCTGCATGTCTTCAGAGCAGGCTGAAAAAAGAGAGAGCGGGAGCACAATTAGCGAGGCCCTCTGGCTCTGAGACGTCTGCAGGACGGGCTCAGGGCTTTCACTTAGAGGCTGACCCAAAACTTTAGAGAGGATACAAATATCACTTTGAGAGGATTTGTGTTTAACAGGCTGTACAACCATCCAAGAGCAGGAGGAGATGGAGCTGGAGCTGGGACCCTCCGTTAACACTCAAAACACAGTAAAAAAACTCTACTCCCCAGCGCCCCCCCCCCTCCCCCGCCCTCCCTCCCTCCACCTCACCTGTGCACACAGGTGTGCGTGCGGTGGTTGTAGAAGGACTCCGGCGGGCAGACGCAGCCCTCCTCGCACTCCTCCCCGCAGTGCTGCGGGACGGAGAGGGCGGAGCAACGCCGCTGGCAGGACGACACGCAGGTGCCGTACTCCATGGTGGCAGGACAGGTGACGGCTGCAGGGAGAGACGGTGGTTAGATTCCGTACCGGTGGAGGTTTATAACGCCGAAGTGTCCCAAAGGTGTACAGTTCTAATGTCACAACGCCGTCACGTTTAAACCTGCAGTGACGGACATGTTGTGTTCTGGTGGCTGGTTTAATTGTCTTGTGGTTATGTATTTTATATTGTATTATTATTGTTGTGTTTTTCAGCACCAGACAGTTTGTTACACAGAACCACCTGAGAAGCCGTCGTTTGAAAACAGCTTGGGGAAATACTCGGACGAACAGGTCTGTCAATCAAACTTGTGCCGAGACAGATGGGGGAAACAAACACAGGACTTTCAAGCAGGAGACCGGCGTTATTGTTATGTTGAAGTCACGTGTTTTCCTTCTTACGTTACGGTGGTTTACGTCGAGATTTTAAGACCAACCATGATGTGTTTTGCCCCAAATCTGACAAAGTGTTTGAATTCACAATGTTAACAAAGTGTTTAACAAAGTGTTTAACAAGTGTTTAACAAAGTGTTTAACAAGTGTTTAACAAAGTGTTTAACAAGTGTTTAACAAGTGTTTAAAACGTGTTTAACAAGTGTTTAACAAGTGTTTAACAAAGTGTTTAACAAGTGTTTAAAACGTGTTTAACAAGTGTTTAACAAGTGTTTAACAAAGTGTTTAACAAGTGTTTAACAAGTGTTTAAAACGTGTTTAACAAAGTGTTTAAAAAGTGTTTAACAAGTGTTTAACAAGTGTTTAACAAAGTGTTTAACAAGTGTTTAACAAGTGTTTAACAAGTGTTTAACAAGTGTTTAACAAAGTGTTTAACAAGTGTTTAACAAGTGTTTAACAAAGTGTTTAACAAGTGTTTAAAACGTGTTTAACAAAGTGTTTAAAAAGTGTTTAACAAGTGTTTAACAAGTGTTTAACAAGTGTTTAACAAAGTGTTTAACAAGTGTTTAACAAGTGTTTAACAAAGTGTTTAACAAGTGTTTAACAAAGTGTTTAACAAAGTGTTTAACAAGTGTTTAAAAAGTATTTAAAAAGTGATTAAAAAGTGTTTAACAAAGTGTTTAAAAAGTGTTTAACAAGTATTAAAGTGTTAAAAGTGTTGGGGCGCTATCACAAGACGAAAAGAAGGAAATGTCTGAGAAACGACATCGTAGGACAGTCACATTGCACATGGGCTTCGTGCTCCTGAGCTTCGAACCCAAATGAAGGCTTCCACCCCAGAGTCGGCCTCTCGGACCCGTTTGCAGAAAGCTCACCGCAGTCGGGCATCTGCGATCGGAAGTCCACGATGACGGAGAATCTGCGGCAGTGGCGAGCGTAGTGGGCCAGCGCCGAGCAGAGGCAGGCCGTCCCGCACTTACAGGTGTCCGAGCGGCACTGCTGGTGGAAGGCCGTCGGACTGAGGTACTCGTGGCAGCCGGAGAACAGATCCTGGTTCAGCACGTCGCACATCTCTGAGGCGTAGGCCACTGGGCGGCGAACAACAGACGGGCGTTAGCTCAGAATGTGCAAACAAAATATGCATTTACGTTGACTTCCATTAGGGGTGAGAGAATCTGGTAGAAGATGAAAGCAACGAGACTGTTTACCGCGAAGCAGCTGCAGAAACACGAAAAAAACTCAAACAAAAGTGTTTGGATCAAAGAATATACAAGTAAATAAAGGCAAAAGTTATTTAGTTTTTTGTGTACAATTATATCAAAGTTATTTCCAAATTCTTGACGACTCCGTATTTAAATCACCTGTCTTTAAAATGTGGAAAGAAAGTATGCAAACTTGTCATTTTGTACTGTATTTTAACGTGTGTCAGGTCTCATGGTACAGTTACAATATCCACAACGATACAGCTCTACCGGAGAAGTTGTTTACATTCATACCCGGTATTAAAATGAATACTTCACCCGAATATTACCTTTTATATATCAATCAATCATTACCTTGAATTCTTGAAGAAACGTTTTTGTTTCTCCCTGGCCTTCACGATGAACGAAGAATACAAAAATGGAGAAAAGTCTTGATGAAACACTCTCACACTGAGTGTTTTCAATAGTAGTCGTTAATAGATGCATAAGATGGATACATGAGACTTGGATTAAACCGCACGAGTTGTGTGAGAGTTAAAACGCTCCCCAAATTTACTCAAATTCATCAAGATTAATCAAAACATTATTAATATAGAAACGATCATTTTGTGGGTGAAGTATTCCTTTAACACAATGAATATTTAAAATGTTTAGAAGACTGAAAATTCAGAAAGAGACACGAGGCAAACGTGGAACATTGTGAATGTCCCTCTTGTTCACTATGGAAACAGAACGAGGTCAAAGCGGTAGAAGAGGGACTGACCGGCCTGCTGGTGAGCGTCACAGGGGTCGAGCTGAGGGACGCTCAGGCTCGTGGAACACGCCGACGAGACTCTCCAGGCGTTTCCAAACAGCTGAGGAGTGCTTTCTATCATCCCGGACGGAGACCTGCAGGAGCACCAGAGACGGGGTTCATCAGTGTGTCATCTGCATGCAACGGTTTAGTGTACAGATCAAGAAAATGGTTCAATCTTAGTCTGATTCACCTCCTAATCCTGATTTGTCAACATGGGAGTTAATAAAAGCACTGAGGTACCATCCCATCATCGGACAGGGGATTTGGTCTTTTCATCCAAAGACCAAATCTAAAATAGCTGCCAAAACGTAACGCGGCTTGAATATAACGGAGAGGATTCTGCACGTCACGATTTCAACTACAAAGTCCACTTTGGAGATCTTCGGTGGCAAAGTGAGCTCCGGTTTTTCTCGTAGCGTACGAGCACTTCAGTCCCCGCCTGTGATGTATATCCATTTACAGCTGCGAGGGCAGCATCCGCCCTTTACGGCCGGCCATTACGCGGCCATACACTGGAGCCCCTATTCCGCTAACAGTAAATTCCTTGTTGAAGTGGCGTGTCCAGTTGGGCGCTCATCTGGCCCGCCTAAAAGAGCTGATCAGAGAGCGGGGCGTTTGATGCCGAGCCGCCGGGCCAGTGTGCATTACAGAGAGAGAGAGAGAGACGCACTTACAGGAAGTCATCCTGGATGTTGCCGTTGAAGGTGCCGCACAGGCCCGCGGTGTCGTCCTTCCACAGCTCGTCGGCCTGCAGGTAGAGCCGAAAGTCCCTCCAGCTGTACTGCAGACGCAGGCCGAACGCCGTCTTCACCTGGATGACCGTGGACGACAGCTCCTGGATGTGGAAGACGTCTGCGGGGAGACGAGGGAGACGATTAAAGGACATACCGTCTTCAGGGCCGGATGATCATCCGACTCGGATCATTTATCATCTTTCTGTGACTCTCATGGGAAAAGAAAAGATATCTTAAAAAACATGTTGTATGAGGATACATTGCGTGATTAAATTATATATCGAGAAAAAACAAGCACACACTAACTAATATCTCTGACACAAAAGTTCTTAATTAAATAGAGAAAATACTCACTTTTCAACAATGTGTAAAGGTGATAAAAGGTGATAAAAGGTGAGGGGGTTACCGTCAGAATACGGCAGGGAGATGCGGTACTGTCCGGCCATGAAGACCTCGCCAACGTGACTCAGTGTGATCTCCGTTCTCGGATCCTCGTCAATAACCAGGTTAACTGATTGGATGCAGGCCCCGTCCAAGTTCTGCAATTAAAACGAGATGGCTGGATGACGCTGGCGCGAGGCCAAACAGCAGCAGGACTCAGAACGAGCGTGAGATAATGATGAAAACAAGATTTTACTCTTGAGCCATGAAATCGTTGGTAGAAAAGTCCTGTTTTCAAACTGATGAAAAGTGTAAAGCCCCTTTAGCGGCCCCAAGAGGCTACAATGTGCATAACAACCATATAAGTAAAAAGGCGGCCATCTTTATGAACCGTTGTAGTGAGCTAACTGCTGTATGAACTCAACAGACTTGACTGAGGTGAGGTTCTGCAGTAACAACTAAAACGAGCAGTGGAGAGGTAGCATTGAAGCACGGTAGAATTAGCAAGCTAGCTTGGAAACTAGCGGACGGCTGGCTAATTCCAGCATGCTTTGATGCTACGACGGTTACATGGTGGTGGCTAGCAGCCACGCTGGGTCTAAAGCCTCGCTTATACTTTCCACGTGGAGTAGAAAACATAACGAGGAACCGCTTGTATCTTTTATATCCCGCGTATGTTTCTCCTCGGGGAAAACCAACATTCTCAAAGCGTCTCAAAAGTCAACATTTTCTCTGCACATCCGCGAAAGTTAGAAAATGTTGGATGTGCACGAACAGGCCCAGAAACCTGCCACAAAGAACGAGGAGGACGCTAGCAAGCCAAGTGTAGGTCACAGCTATACAGTCGCCGCCGCTCCGGAGAAGGACAAACTAACGAGCTAACTAGCTAACCAGCTAACTAGCTAACTAGCCAGCCATCCATCTCCGTCTAACAACAACCACCATTTTCTTTTGTGCTAGTTAAATGACCACGAAAAACAGTTCAATGTCTCCTACTCCTGTTCTATTTATATCACTACAGCAGGCTGCGTATGAAATTGCATACTAACTTTCTATTTTGTCAGTGTTCTACTGAGCATTTATTCCCCACAGACACCCAGTTCATAATACTGCAAACATATAAATATCGCAATACTTTTTTCGCTGGTCCACAGACACTTATTTCAAAGAAAGTCTTTCAACATTGCTGCTGAAATGGCAACCAAGTAGTTTTAGGGGATTTTGGGAGAAGTAATATGTGAGTATTTATCCCACAGTTGTTTACAATCCGTGCAGCAGTTGTCAAAGATATATCCCGGACTAACCACCGTCGCCATTATCAGGGCAAGATATGCGATTACCAACAGACACTCACGGAAGTCCTTCAAAACTGTGCTTTTGGTACATCACTTTAATAAAGTACAATTACTTGCTCTGCCACTCTGATATTTTTAAAGTAATAAAACCTGCACGTCGCGGACAGTAAGCGATCTGCCTCTATGAATCGTCTCTTTCATAAGTGACAGAGCCCCGTAGCAAAAAGGTTTTAGCACCCCCCCCCTCCTCCTTTTACTCTTCCCATCATTCACCTCCTGTTTTCCGCATAACCTTCTCTCTGTCCGAGTCCCCCGCCCCATCCAGCGCCTCTCCTCACCTCCCTCCTCACTACAAAGCCGTCCACAGCTTCTGTCAGTCAGGCCAGATAAGGTAATCCTGTTCAGTTGGCTGTTAGGGGTCTCGGGCCTCCGCTCTGATGAGCGGGACATCTTATATCTCGCCTCCCCCCACCTCTCCCCGATGTTTTGCAGAGCAGCTCAAAGGCTGCGAGGAAACTGAAGGCTTTGAGAGGGCGAGAGGGCTGCTTTTCATGTTCATTATGTCCGTTTGATCAGCGAGGTTTCCTCCAGGCTTTCATTTCTCTAAATCGCAGCTCGGCTCTTGAACAAGAACTACCTGGACTCAGCGGGTGGGATTATTGAGCACTTAAATTATGACATAATCTACAAGACGGACAAATTGCATGAAGCTGTAAGGCGAGACAAGAGATCTTGCAGAGGCCGATTGGGTAGGAAAGAGTAAAGGCGTCTAAGAAAGACCTAAAAAGAACGTTTTTTTTGTCAATGAAATACAAGATAAGGCAGATTGAAGGTGACTCACGGCTCCACAGGGGGCGTTCTGGATGGTGACCGTGAACTTCCCCGAGTTGCGACTCTTGGCGAGGACGTACTGGCATGTGGCAGAGAAGGTGTAGAGCCGCCCGTCAAAGGACTGGAAAAACATATCGCCAGTCACCGAGCACTCGCCTGCGGAGAGAGAGACACTTATGTCCTTGCTCCCACAATAGGATTCATTTTCCATCCTTGATACCTGTCTCCTTCCTTCCTTCCTACATAGAAAGCTACCGTCTTTCTCGCTCTTTAAGTTCCTGATTTATTGAACTCAAAATCCTCATCCTTCATTGCCTTGAAGTATCCTGGTTCCTTGCACTACATTGAATGATCTTTTTTCCTCTCTGTCATTGCCCTTTATTATGAGTCTTACTCCTTTTTGACATCCTAATTAGAAAGCCTCCTCCTTCCTTTCCTTTCTCCCTAACAAGGAAGCATGTCCCTACAGCATATCTTGAGACTTTCTTATCCCTGGCTCCCAAAGAAGAAGGCATTTCCCATCTTTGTCCTTCTCCTGGATAGTTCTTCCTTTCATGTTCCCTAACTAGGAAGCATTTAATTGCACCTTTTTCTCATCTCCCAAAGTAGGAGACATTTTTCTTCTTTGACCTTCACTTGAAAAGTTCTTCCTTTCATGTTCCCTAACTAAGATGCCTTTTCCTTCCTTCCGTGCTTTCATCCTTAACTTGCAACTAGGATGCTTCCTTTTCTTTTGTTCCTTAATAGGATGATCCCTTATTTCTCACTCCAAAACCTGAACCCCTCCTCCTTCCTATTTCCTCGAACACCCGTCTCCCACAGTTAGGAGACCTTTTCCTTCTTTGACCTTCACTACAAGGTATGTCCTCACTAGTTCATGCAGTAGGACCCTTCCACCACTTGCTGAGAGCATCTTTGGGTTGTAATAAAATAATCGCCTCTCCCATCACAGGGTTTCATCGAATATTAACGTGCAGCAAAGTTTGAGTACAAATTCAACCCCCCACAGACCTGGGCAGCTGTAGTCGGTGCAGTTCCACACTCCACCCACGCATGTGCTGAAACAGAAAGCAGAGACGCCACAGGTGGAGAACATGATGCTAATCGGCGGGATCTCTGATCGAAACTGGACAAACCGAGCCCAGGTGGTCCGATCTGAGAAGATTAAAAAGGAGTGCGTGGAGTCTGCGGGACAATGAGCTGCTTTTTGTTTAATGCATGTCGATGACATGTCACATTCGTTCAGCTCGGGTTCGTTCAGGATCCAAACGGGCCGATGTCAAAGACGCTTATTTGAATACAGTAAAAAGCATGACGCATGGTGCTTCCTGCACATATTTTTACGGGATAAAATAACAATATTTGAACAAGTAAATACATTTTTCCACCTAGTTATAACGGCATAGGAGGTGCGAGAGCGCTTAAACACTGCTCCCTGTGTTAGGTTAGATAGGTCATATGTCTCGAGGGAAAACAGGAAGTAGCGGGGAGAGACAACAAAGCGAGTAAAAGCAGACGCATCATGCGATGACTCAATTCAGGATGCTCTCGAATCTAGTGAAGTACGAAGCACACGACTCACCAGTTGCTGCATTCCTCCTGCAGCGTCTGTCCGGATGGATAAAACAGGCCGTGGTACTCGCAGGGACAGTCGGAGGGCGTCACGCAGCCTCCGTCCTCGTAAATCAGACCTGAGGGATTCTCTCATTTAGTTAATAAAAGATGTCAATTGAAGGTTGCAAAAGAAAAGTGATGGCCGATACATTTATAGAGAGGAAAAGTGGTTTAACAGGTGGTTTATGTTAAGGTCAGAAGACAAGACAGAACTGTACTGAAAGGTGCATTTTCAGTCTTTTCAGGGGTTGACCCTATGATGGAGTCAGAATAGATACGCACCATCGGGGCAGTAGCATCCATCCAGGCAGGCCAGCTTGCTGTCGATGCACGTCCGCTCCAGGTTGCAGGAGGCCGGGCAGCAGCTGATGCATTCCCTGTACTGCAGACCCGGGGGACACTGCTTCGCTGGTTGCAAACAAATCAAACACAACACACGTTCAAAAACTGTGTAAAGACCGACAACAGGGAGCTCGGTCAACATTGGGGAGCCTGCTGTGTCAGAAGATATCGCCGCAACAGTCCCATTTATCTGTTGACTTGATTAGAAGTTCAGCAAAATGTATATATATATATATATATATATATATATATATATATATATATATATAGATATTTCACCAGCTGATTATCTGTCTGTGTGACAGAAAACTGAGAATAATACATGTAATATTCCTGCGCAGTTCACCTGAGCAACAGTAAGCTAACACACGGTTACACAAGAACGGCTAAATCCGGACACATCTGATGGATAATAATATTATTAACGGGTTTCCAGGCACCACTGAAAGTAAGGAAACAAAGTGATGACATATTAACATGTTTATATGGAAGTAAAAATGTGTTTTACCTGTAGCCTCTGTTCCACTAGCTAACACGTTATTAGCTCGTGTTAACTCTGCTGACATTAAGTAGGCTACGACAATGCACACATATGATTTATTAAACTAAAAAGAACTGAAACCAAGTGATGTGGTTACATGTTGGCGTTGACCTTAGCCGTAGTTAGCTAACGGATCTTTGGCTAATGTGCATTAGCTAGACTAGTACTCTGATCTGATTGATATAAATTATTTCAGTGGGAAATGTGATTACATTGACAATTGTTACCTTAAATGGGACAAAACATTTAAGAATCTTTTAAATTTTTAGTGTAATTTTAGGTCCGAAGCCTTTTAGTTAACCTGAGTCAGGTCACTAATGAGTCCTAAAACCAAGAAATGAGTCAGCATTTTTGCATTTTTAGTTCCATCCTCTTGAAGTAAATGTTTTTGTTGTATTGTTTTTTGGTTAAAAACCTGAACTAAGGTCTGTAGTTAACACAAGCCCAAAATATTTTTACGGTTTTGTTCTATGATATAAAATACGTTAAAAAAAAGGCGCTAAATGAGACTGCAAAGACACAGCCTCGATGTGTAGACTTAGTTTTGTATAGCCTGACATTAGCTTTTTACAAAATTACGTCACCCCTGCACCACTCTAAAACGTCTGTAAATGTACAAGTTGGTTACGTCTATATTCTAATTTAATTCAGTAGGCTTTTTCGGCGCACGGTTAAAAAAAAAAAAAAAACACCTGTAAAAAACATACCACACTGAGGAATGTGCTGCCTCCAGCCGTGCAGTGGGTGGTCGGCGTGGGCACAGGCCCGGGCGTACTCGCTGAACACCTGGCATACCACATCACCGCTGGGACCTGACCTTCAACAGAGGAACAAACAGAGAAGGACTCTTTGAGCGGAGCCAGGAGAGGGGCGCGAGCCCAGCGAGGCTAGCTAGAGATGAAAAAAAAGGTTTGTTGTAGTGTGGCTGTAACAGCCTTCTGATGAGGTGCATTGGTGTCTTTATCACCAGTATCTGTTCCAGCTCACTCTGACTTAACTTTAAGCCGACTGCCAGGGCTAATGTTACTAACAGAGAGAGGGCACGTTCAGGATCATGGACCCGAGCCACCAGAACACACTGCTGAGAAAGCAGACAGGAACAAGAAGAGCTAACGGAACTTTTTTTTGTTGACCTGGACTGAAAGGTAAAAACCCAGGAAATCTCAAAACACTCCTCAAGTGGCTGCACAAAGAAGAGTTGTTCCCAAAAAGACACTACAAAACATAAGCAGCTTGAACTGAGTATATATTTTAAATAGCCCATGCAGGATGTTGTTCATGTTAAATTAGTCAATAAAGAACTTCTGTCAGGATGTTTTATGTGATTAGCCCACAGACTGTATATAAGAAGTGGACAACCGTTGGTTTGTGGATGTTTTGAAGCCTCGAGTTCTGCAATTACACCGTCGCCATCTTGGTTTACGGACACCGCCATTACAATCTGTTCACATTTGACATCCTCTGTCCCGGGACCTCATTTCACTCTAAATGACCATCATTTACTAAATGAACATCATGCTGTATTGAAGAAGACTTGAAACTAGAGATTGAGACATAAACTCATGTTTACAATGTTTACTGAGGGAATACATCAAGAGAGAAGTAGAGCCATTGATATAGACTTCTATACAACCAGAGAAGTCACCCCCTGGTGGTCAGGAGAGAGAATGCAGCTTTAACACATGAAACATAGACTTCTATACAACCAGAGGAGTCACCCCCTGGTGGTCAGTAGAGAGAATGCAGCTTTAACACATGAAGCATAGACTTCTATACAACCAGAGGAGTCACTACCTGGTAGTCAGTAGAGAGAATGCAGCTTTAACACATGAAGCATAGACTTCTATACAACCAGAGGAGTTGCCCCCTGGTGGTCAGTAGAGAGAATGCAAGTTTTAAGACCAATCGGCTTCACTGGGCGAAACTGGATGTCAAATTCTTCAAGTTAAATATAAATTACCCAATCCCATAAACTGTGCTGCTCTCAGCTCATTCTCAGTGTCCCCAGAGGGTGTACATTGCTGCGACGTATTTAAAAATATCACGATGACTACGTCCACTTCGTATATACAGTCTGTGATTGTCCCCCTGAATTCTCTTCTCACACCAGTTCAAATTGTACATAAGAAATATCTCAAGAACACATTCATGTTCCTCTGAGGATGAATCCTTTCCATTTTAGACCATATCAATTATCGCAAATATCTCAAAGACTAATCGCTCAATTCCCATGAAAGGTACTGTGGATATTCACGATCCTAAACGGATTGACCTATGTGATTTTGGTGACACCCGGACGCTTTCGTCAACGGCCACCATGGGGCCAAGGCGAACGCTCTTACATGCAGAGGTCGTTGGAGCAGCTGGCCATGTAGGACAGCGGGCTCACGAAGTCGTGGCAGCTCTGAAATGGCGGATCCAGCAGCGTCGCGCACACCTCCTCCACTTTCTGCAGCCACGAAACACAGAAAGAAAGTTTTTCACCTGAAAACATACAAGCGTGCAAACACTTCTCTGTCTACAGTTGTTTTTATCAGACGCCTCACCAGCAGGACGTGAGCTTCGACTGCAGCACAGGGTGAAGGGAAGCCAGATGGCACCATGGGACATCGGGCCTCGTGTGGCTCGGCCTCCACCCAGCTGTTCCCGAACATTTCTACGTCATGAGTCAGCACACCTGAGAGAGACGGACGTGTTTTAAAATGAAGGGTGGAGATTATAATTAGATTGTGTGCAAAATGATTGATGATTGGAGTTAGTCGGTACTAGTTTACGTGAGCGCACGTCATATTTTGTTGTGCATGAAGAAAAGGTGATTTTATTTGAATATCAAAATACAAAGAAATGATTTTTGCATATATTGCTAAATTAGGTGAAGTATGACCGGGGATGTGAATTAAAAGTGTTTTAAAACTCATATGATCGCAACTTTAATACTTTACATACAAAACACATGATGAACTCAAAGTAACATAATGCATTATTGTCATGTTTTATAAATTCATCATATGGTTTTGTATGTAAAATGCATAAGATAACAACAGTTTTTTAACTCCCGTTGCATTGGGGTCAAAATGACCCATCAACACACGTGCATGCACGGGTCATTTTGACCCCAAGACAACGGGAGAGTTAAGTAGAGATCAATGGGATTCGGTGCATCTCAGACAGAGCGGCCGTACCGTAACTGGTCTTCAGGTCGTCCTGGACGTCGGCGTTGAAGTTCCCGCAGAGGCCGCAGGTTCTGCCCACGAACTCCGGGCTGAGCTTGATGTAGACGGAGCCGCTGCGGCCCTCCCAGGCCAGCGTGAAGCCGTGCTGCTGCGTCACCAGGACGTACTGGGAGATCCGCTCCAGCTGCAGGTCGTGGATGTGATGCGGCAGCTGCAGACTGAAGATAGGAGACAGTGAACGCACCGCGAAACAGACGCCACCTCCTGCATGTGGCACATTCATCAAATATATGATTTTATTTCATTTAACCCTCCCGTTGTCTTGGGGTCAAAATGACCCATCAACACACATACTATACACTCGTACACGGGTCATTTTGACCCCGAGACAACGGGAGGGTTAAAAATCAAGCAGCTTTTTTACAAAGTGAAATAAATAAGAAGAAAAACAGTGAAGACGCTCTGCTGCGTGCCACGCTGCTGACCTTTGACCCTTGAAGGTCACGTTGGTGGCGTGCAGCCGAACCTCACCCTCCCAGGGGAGGAAGAGGCTGACGGAGCGGTGGCAGGTGTAGGGGGCGGAGCCGCAGTCCGGGTCATTGTGGACCTGCACACAGCAAGACGCAAATAATGGGTATTAATAATATGCATTTCACCTTTAAAGAGAGCTTTAATGTGGCACTTGTTATATAAAGAGACACGTTGTTGGTTTTTGTTGACTAAACTTTAAAAGTTCTTTGGGTTAAGTGAAGCTTTTCTCTTTGTTTTAACCCGATTATACCTGCGAGTAAAATACATTTGTGTTTTAATTTTAACGTGACGTGTCTTTTCTGGTAGTCCAGCAGATACTCTTCCAGCTGCAGTGGAAACACTTGACGAACATAAGAAATCACAGATAACACTTCCAGCCCCAGCTCGGCCTGAAAGAGGTTGAAACGCGGAAACTTGAGCCCTGAAAGTAACTCACATTCATGAGCAAAAAGAAAATGTCCTCTAACATGCTCCGGTCCTTTGATTTGCAGCATCGGCACTTTATCTTTTCTTTTTGTTTATGGACCATATGAATCAGGATAAAGCGTTGGGGTTTGCTTTTCCCATACGCAGATACGGCATCTGCTGCCTTCTCATGGGGAACAAAGTCCCGGTCTGTTGCAGGTGCTTTCAAGGCATCGTGGGTAATTGCAGTATTTAATGGTAATTGACTCTAATAACCAGATAGCTTTCACTAATCTTTTACCTCGGGGCCGAGACTTGGAACGTCGCAGGAGTCAGAAAGCGAGCGTGCGTTTGAGAGCAGGACGCCAGCGAGTCCAAACCTTCTGCAGGGACGGGGTTACTGACCTGGACGACCACGCTGGCCTGCGTGGTTTCCTCACAGTCCCTCAGCAGAGTGTAGGTGCAGCGGCCGGGGAAGTGGTAGTAGAGGCCGTCAAAGGTCTCGAAGTTGTGCTGACCCCACGACCGACACGTCATCTCCCGCTCAAAACCGGGATTTGGAACTGGGCCCAAAGAATTCAGGGAGAAAAGGAATGAGGATGTTATGTGTCTTTCTTAATGCTTCATTAAAGGACCGAAGAAGCTAATAGAGGCTAAAAAGCGCTAAATGCTAATGGAGAAATTTCGATGAAATCTGCATTTTGGTAACTTTAATATCTTATTTGTCGCAGAGAAGGAGAGAGAGGACGTGTAATTAACTGTAACCTCATATCTCATATGTATAAACTACTTTATTACCTTTAAACAAACCCTGTGAAGAAACAAGTCAATTATTACATGTATTATGAAGAAACAACGGCTGAATATCCTGAAAAACTATTTGATTTAGCTGCAAAATATTTACTCAAATTCCCATTCGGAGCACCAAAGAAGGGACAGTTTGAGCAAGTATGACAAAAGGTTGTTAAAGTTACAAAGAGCGGATTTAGGAAACTTTTAATTTCTCAGGGAAACAAGACAGAATAACATTAAGAAAATGATAATGTAGTTAGTTTGTATTGGAAATAGATTTTTGTCAAGTAAAAGTATGCATCCCTTTAATGTTGCAGTTGGTAAAGCTGGAGATGATTTGAACTACTTTTTATATTCTGCTGGGTAGATTTGAACTACAATAATACGCCATGATGTCCTATTTATATTTAAGAATATTTTATATTGATAATGTAAATCTGCAAAGAAACTAAAGATGCCCAATAAATGTGGTAAAAAGTAGTTCAGCAGATGGAGCAAAAGACTGTGTAGGTTTCATTAGACCCATCCCATGTTGTGAAAACGCCCAATTCGTTTTTTTCTCCAGGTAAAACCTTGACATCGGCCCAAAAGGTGTGTGGCGTACCTGTCTGGCATCTGTGTCCAGTGGCCTGATACAAGCTGCAGTCACATGACTCCGGTAGAGCGCACTGTCCTCCGTTCAGGCAGGAGAGAGAGCACGGCTCAGCTGGGAGAGAACCAACACACACACACACACACACACACACTCCAGTCAGGAGAGAGAACCAACACACACACACACACACTCAACTCAGGAGAGAGAACCAACACACACACACACACACACACACACTCCAGTCAGGAGAGAGAACCAACACACACACACACACACTCGAGTCAGGAGAGAGAACCAACACACACACACACTCGAGTCAGGAGAGAGAACCAACACACACACACACACACTCGAGTCAGGAGAGAGAACCAACACACACACACACACACACACACACACACTCGAGTCAGGAGAGAGAACCAACACACACACACACACACACACACTCGAGTCAGGAGAGAGAACCAACACACACACACACAGCGACACACTCAATGAGGAGAGAGAACCAACACACACACACACACACACACACACACTCCAGTCAGGAGGGAGAACCAACACACACACACACACACTCGAGTCAGGAGAGAGAACCAACACACACACACACTCGAGTCAGGAGGGAGAACCAACACACACACACACTCAACTCAGGAGAGAGAACCAACACACACACACACACACTCGAGTCAGGAGAGAGAACCAACACACACACACACTCGAGTCAGGAGGGAGAACCAACACACACACACACTCGAGTCAGGAGAGAGAACCAACACACACACACACACACACACACTCGAGTCAGGAGAGAGAACCAACACACACACACACACACACTCGAGTCAGGAGAGAGAACCAACACACACACACACACACACACACTCAACTCAGGAGAGAGAACCAACACACACACTCAACTCAGGAGAGAGAACCAACACACACACACACACACACACTCAACTCAGGAGCGAAAACCAACACACACACACACACACACACACACACACACACACACACACACACACACACACACACACACACACACTCACTCAACTCAGGAGAGAGAACCAACACACACACACACACACACACACACACACACACACACACACACACACACACACACACACACACACACACTCAGTACGTATCAGAATGAACCAGCCAGGGTTCACCTGTTGTGCCACCTTGTCATTGTGTTGATTGTAGAAATACATGTTGACGTGAGGAGGATTCATGGTTTCTAATAGTTTAGTACTTTACAGCTGCAGCCTGGTCTGTGCGTCCACACTAAGAACCACTGAAGCGCTTGAATAACTGAGTCTGCGGGTTCAGGACTTTGAGTAAGAAGTCGCCATCTGCCCGTGCAAACGTTCCGGTGCAGCGCACCGGCTCCTCCAACGTCTGCTCGGTGGGCTCAACACGAGGCACCGCAGGGTTAATGAGACGGAACCCGTTCTCCTTCTGGTCACCCTGTGAAAGGGACAGAGGACTCGTTCCCCCGTCACGGTTTAGTGGAACCCATTCACCACTTTAACATGGGATGATTCATTCAGGTTATAAAAGGTGTGCAGGTCTCTTGATGGATGGGTTTCATTTTGTTGGACTGGTGGAAAATTATTCTACTAATAGTATTCAATACAATTCAATTAAATATTACAGCCCAAAGCCCATTTTCCGCACAGGACTGCACTTTGTATCGCATACGCCATCCTCTGTAGCCTATAATACAAATAGATCAACAGTTAAAGGGCTAGCGTGTAGCATTACGGAGGATTTATTAGCAGAAATGGAATACAATATTCATAACTATGGTTTTCATTAGTGTTTAATCAACTGAAACTAAGAATCATTGTGTTTTTATTCGCTTAGAATGAGCCCTTCGTATCTACATAGGATGAGAGAGCAATACCCTCATGACTCATGCACGCTAGGTCTACAGCTAGCTATTAGCTTGAGTTAGCATAAAGACTGGAAGCAGTTGGAAACCGCTAGACTGGCTTTGTCCGAAGTTCAAAATGTGTCTAATAACAAAACTTAAACCACATTGGATCTGGTTTGTTTATCTGTGCAAAAAAAAAATGTGGTTTATTGTGGTTTTGTACCTATTTCTTGATGATAAGCAGGAACGGACGCCATGAAACACTAAGTTTAAATGAGCTTTAGATTATGTCAACGGGCATATGACTTGTCACTTTCACGTTACACTTATATTTCACCTTAAAGCACTGTTATCTGTTGTCTGTGCACTTTATTTAACTTTTTTTAAATTTCTTGCACTCTGTTTATTGTGTAATGTTGTTTAATACGATACACAAACCGCCCCAATTTTCACCTGTATTTCTCTTTTTTACTTTGCCATCAAAACAATTAACATGGCGGCTTTAAGCTTGAATTTAATTCTCTATTTGAACCTTTATAAACTTACCTTGAATCCTACGAAACGATGACCTCAGGGCTTCCTTCACCTGCCTGGCGAGCAGTGAAATGTTGGCTGGACGCTCGTCTCCGCTGACTGTGTTTCCCGGTGAACCAGAGGATGATTGGTTGGACGGCACTGAGCTGGTCTGTGATTGGTCAGATGGTGTTGACAGTGATTGATTTAGTGATGGGAGACTGGAGGAATCGTGGTGTGGTGTTTTCGAGCTGTTTGTGAATTGATTAGCTCCTGTTAAACTGTTTGGCGATGGATTGGATGTTGAGGTGAGTGATGATTGGTTTGGGGTTTTTGGGCCGGTTGGTGATTGGTTTAATGGCGTTTGGCTCGATGATGATTGGCTAGGTTTTGTGGTTTTGCCTGCTGAATGGTCGGATGCTATTTTGGCTGGTGCATTGTGCACTGGCACTGTGCTGGTTGGTGATTGGCTGGATTTTGGTGTGCTGGTTGGGGAGTGGCTAAATCGTGCCTTAGCTGCCTGACTGCCTGGGGCCTTCTTTGTTGGTGATTTGCTCGGTGGTGCTTTCTTTGGTTGTGATTGGCTGGCTGGTGCTGTATTGGTTGGTATTTGGCTGCTTAGTGATTTTGCAGCTGAGATCGTTGGTGATTGGCTGGTTTGTGTTGTGCTGCCTGTTGATTGGTTGACTGGTACTGTTTTGATCGGTGATTGGCTGATTTGTGTCGTGCTGGTTGGTGATTGGCCGGTTTGTGTCGCGCTGCCTGGTGATTGGCTGGTTTGTGTCGCGCTGCCTGGTGATTGGCTGGTTTGTGTCATGCTGCCTGGTGATTGGCTGGTTTGTGTCATGCTGCCTGGTGATTGGCTGGTTTCTGTCATGCTGCCTGGTGATTGGCTGGTTTCTGTCATGCTGCCTGGTGATTGGCTGGTTTCTGTCATGCCGCCTGGTGATTGGCTGGTTTGTGTCGTGCTGCCTGGTGATTGGCTGGTTTGTGTCGTGCCGCCTGGTGATTGGCTGGTTTCTGTCATGCCGCCTGGTGATTGGCTGGTTTCTGTCATGCTGCCTGGTGATTGGCTGGTTTGTGTCGTGCTGCCTGGTGATTGGCTGGTTTCTGTCATGCTGCCTGGTGATTGGCTGGTTTCTGTCATGCTGCCTGGTGATTGGCTGGTTTGTGTCGTGCCGCCTAGTGATTGGCTGGTTTCTGTCGTGCCGCCTAGTGATTGGCTGGTTTCTGTCATGCTGCCTAGTGATTGGCTAGTTTGTGTCGTGCCGCCTAGTGATTGGCTGGTTTGTGTCGTGCCGCCTAGTGATTGGCTGGCTGACACAGTTCTGGATGCTATTTGACGAGGTGGTGCCGTGGTTGCAGATGATTGGTCAGAGCTGACGGCCCATGAGGAGGCGGGTGTCCTCTCCGTGCCTGAGGTCGTCCGGTTGGACGCATCGGTCCAGCTGGCTGGCGGTTGGCTGGAGGAAGACGTGTTGGTTTCTAACGGGGCAGCTGCTGTCTGGAGGACCTTCAAGGAGAGAAACTGAATCAGGTGTTTCACAGTCAGAAGCATTCAGTCATGCAGCCATGATCTGATCCTAACTAGCAATGTTTCCAACCAAATATATTAAATCTGTTCATTTGCATATTGGGCATTGTGACCGTTTGGCAAAGAGAGCACAGAGACAATTTGAACAAACCGAAAACTAAATCCTTGTTTAATTAATTCCATTAGTTTAATATAAAATCAAGCAAATCTGAAAAACAAGCTCAGCTCTCGGGTGACGGATGAATTAAGATTTGTTTAAAAGGTAAGACACCAAAAGCTTTTTAACAATTCTGTGTTTTGTTGGGGCCAAAATTCCACGCTGCCTGGCGAGAAGGAAGGAGCTCAAAAGAAAAGAGGCGTCACCCGGCCTTCATTAACCACTCTGTGACGACTCTTTCCCTTCTCTGACCTTTGTTGCATGAAATATGCAGCGAAGGGACGATTATCAACAAAAATGTGAATTCTCCCTTAAGTCACCGTGCAGAGCTGCAGAACAATAAAAGGTTAGGGTCTGGAAGCTAAAAAACGGAACATCTCATCTATCTGGAATAATTTAGCATAAAAATTGCAACTTGAAAACAGTCACTGCAGCTTTGGTTGAAGAGAAGGTTGGCTTTCAGAAACCATCAGGCGAACGTTGTTTCTACGGTTTGAGCCTCGCTGGATACCCGAGCTCCCAAACCGAGGCTTTCATGTCAAAGAGCTGGAACAAAGCAGATGGCGAGGGTGACGGGTCAGGGGGGGGACTATGAATCATTAATCACTGATTAGCATCAGGAGATATCGATACTGAGCTGGTCAAGCGCGATGACACGAGGTAGATCGGCTCTCTATACCTGCAACCTGTGCTGCTAATTGCTTTGTTCCTTCACGAACCTCCCATGGTTTGGACCGGATTCTCACGCCAGAGGGGACAAAAGGAACGACTGATGGAGGCTCCGATAGCGGAGGAGAGAGACTGTATATTCCTGCTGGGACTCCCTCACATGTCGGTCTTCTGAGGAACAAATGTCACCGCGGAGCCATTTTACGTTTTTTACGTGCTGGAGTGCACATCAGCGAGTAACAATGGGAGCTCACATCTTCACGCGTCATCGCAGTACCGCCTCGGCCGGATCTAATCGGAAACGTGTACTTCTACTTTTTTTTTTTTCAAAGACACTTTGCATGTATTTCTGTGAATTCTGACCTGAATTTTGGATGTTATCCTCGTGATCGTGAATGAGGAAGTGTAAAGACAGCTCAACGGGAATGGGTCCAACAAACGGTGACCTGTCAGCGAGGAGGCCGCTGGTCTTTCCCCGCGCGAAACCATGAATTTATCGTTGATTTATTTGTCACGTAAATTGCGTACTTCAGTAGTAACTTTAACCCAACCTTCCTAAACCGAACTAAGAAGTTGTGTTGACTAAACTTAACAAAGTACTTCACGATCTTTTTCTAAACTTAACAAAGTATTTCACGATCTTTTCCTAAACTTAACTAAGCATTTCACGATCTTTTCCTAAACTTAACTAAGCATTTCACGATCTTTTCCTAAACTTAACAAAGTATTTCACGATCTTCTCCTAAACTTAACAAAGTACTTTACGATCTTTTCCTAAACTTAACAAAGTACTTTACGATCTTTTTCTAAACTTAACAAAGTATTTCACGATCTTTTCCTAAACTTAACAAAGTACTTTACGATCTTTTTCTAAACTTAACAAAGTATTTCACGATCTTTTCCTGAACTTAACTAAGTATTTCACGATCTTCCCCTATACCTAACTAAGTAGTTTTGTGGCATAAACCTAACTGAGTATTTCATGATGTTCTCCTAAACCTAATTAAGTATTAAACAGTCTTTTCCTGAACTTAACAAAGTATTTTACGATCTTCTTCTAAACCAACCCCGTCTCCTACATGTTAGGAGACAGGTTGTTGTATGAGGATACGTTGATACTGTTCGTGATTCACGATTCTTATTTTCAGGTGATTATACACTGAAGAAAGAAAACATAGGTGGTGACTATGACTGTGGCTCAGTGGTTAGCGTGCCTGTCTGTCAATCAGAGTCTCGGTGGTTCGAGCCCCGGCTCCGCTAGTCCAGGTCGATGTGTCCTTGAGTGAGACACTTAACCCCGAATTGCTCCCCGCTGCTGTGTCTACGGTCTATAGAGCAAACATGTAAGTCACTTTGGATAAAAGCATCAGCTAAATGTAATGTATAAATATTATATTCCATTTCCCTAAATGCTGCTGAAATCCTGCTTTTTTACTTTTAGTAAAACTATCTATCTATATACGTATGTGTCTATGCTCCTCTGCACAAATTATGAATCTGTGTCTGTGGAAGTTTATACTGGAACTACCGGAGCGCTGTGTATAAATTATTGTGGATATAATCAGTGGAGGTGACGGTTTGATCTTTTCTTTTCTGCGGCTGTGTTTTGGTGTCGTCTGTGCGCTGCAGTTGTTTTTTCCCGGTGATCTCTGGCCGTGTGTTTAGCCGCCTGAAGCCGCTCCATCAGCATCAATGGTCAATGCGGCGGCCTACCTGCCCTCCCTGGGAAGCGGTGTCCCATTTCTGCTGCTTTATCCTGCTGCTCCCGCTGCTGGGACAAGAGAACAAGGACAGGTTTGTTCCTGCTTTCACCCCCACAGCCCGACACCACCAACCCACCACCAACCAAACCACCAGGAAACCAAACAATCCCCAAATCCCCCCCCTCCCCCTCCCACAACCAATCAATCAAACACGGCCTGTTCCATGACAGACTATCAGTGGGGTCACCTGATCAGAAGTACTGCAACGGGTCAATTCAATCGGTTGGTCCATTCAATTATTTTCTTGAAATAGTGAAAAATGTCCACTCACAATTCAAAGTTCACTTATTTTAAGTTGATATGTTTGGTGCGACCAGCAGTCACAAAAACAACATTCAACATATTATTAGAAATAACTTAAAATATTAAACTAATAAAAGTCCTCGTTCACAAAAGTATTTGCATTTGAGAAGCATGTATACTTCAATTGACTGTTTTACAGTTTACTGTTTATACAAAATTGTATAATTTTCTCAATTGATTGTCAACCGATTCTTTCTGCTCTTGTTACAACAATAACATGATTTAGTTAGTAGTTATGACTAATTATAAGATATGGGAATAAGACACAATACTTGAGGGAAGATAAACATACATTATAATATATATATATATATATATATATATATATATATATATATATATATATATATATATATATATATATATATATATATATATATAACATACATGTAATTAAAATAGCATCAAACTCAAACCATTTTAAATATGATAAAACAATAAAAAATAATATGCTGTTATTTAAATATGGAAGAAATGACTTACTTATTAAATTGCTTCCAGTCAGAAAGGTTGACTCCCCAGGACAGATGCGCTGAAATCAATAACAACTGAGAAAGTCAATGAATCTAAATTAACACGTTTATAACAAAAGTTTGATTTTATTTCTAAAACTCCTAAAAAAAAAAAAATGAAAAAGAAATGTCGGGACTCACCTTGATAGATGAGGATGAAGCACAGAGATAGTAAGGGAGACGGCCTCCTGCGGCCTCGCCGTGAACAGAGCTCCATTCGTGGGTCCATTCGCGCATCACCTGGTGAAGACCCTCCGGCTGGACTCCCGCGGCTCCCTGCGCTGCTCCATCCGGATCCTGCGCGAGCCAGCCCCGCGCGCGCCTCTAAGAGCGCCGCACCTGCTCATTAGCATAAGATATGTGACGCCCCGCCCACTTGCTTTCCGGTGGTGTCGTGTGCAGTCAGAAGGTATCACCGGAAAAAACTAAAAGCTGACACAAGTTAGAGCAATGACCCAGGTGTGTGTTTTATATCAGTTATGATAACTGCGTTATTACATCTTTACCTGTTGTGTTTGAGGACCGGAAGCAGACAGGTGCACAGGTGTTGTGAGGACATGGGGACACTGCCCCTGTGTGGGCCTGTCTGTTTATTTATATTACTTGATGTTTTACTTACTGTGTAACCCTGCAATGTCCCCACTGCAGGAATAATAAAGGATGATCTTATCTTTTCTTATCTTACAGTCCGCCTGTGAAAACAACATCTGGTTCAGAAGTTAAACTGAAACGCAGCAGATGACTTCTGTCACTCACTTGTTCAATGTTTGCATTTGCTTTATTTTATTTGTATTATTTATTTTATGTCATGATTATCATTTTTGCACGACTTTGTCCTCAAGATAAGATAAAATAATCCTTTATTAGTCCCGCAGTGGGGAAATTGCAGGATTACAGTACGCAAGAGATAATAGTAAAATAAGTAATACATACAAGTAAACAGTAAAACAGTAATAATCCACAACAGCACTATTACATGTACAGATAGAATACTTAAGTATTTTAAAGTCAAGCTATGAGGCTCAACAGTTTGTTTTAGTCTTTTGGTAAATGATCACTTTAAAGAGAGTTTTGCATTCTAGTATAAAATAAATACACATTGAGAGCTTTCCTTTCAAGTTAAAAACTGTACTCAGGTTAAATATTGCTCACATTATTATGAATAACTGTAATTTGTTTTTCAACAACAGATAAGAGTACAACCGTGTTGTAGAATTACTCTGCATGCAAACCGAGTGACGGCTTTTAATGACGGCTCCTTTGTTCAACGACATGCATGTGTTTGTGTCCAAATCCATTATTTCCTTTAAATAATGTTTTATCAATTCATGACATATATAATTTAATTATATAAAACCTATTCAGTTTAAATATATTTTCAGTTCACTCAAATAATAGATATTCTTTTATGTTTTGGCACCTCAAACCCAGCAAATGATCAGACTATAAAAACTATAAAATAATGTATTTTCATGATAATACATTTAAAATAAACTACTATGGCATGCTTTTATTATTGAAACATTTAAAATAAACAAAATGTTTACAAACACCAATAGCTTTAAGCTGTTGAAATAATAAAAAAAACTTGTCCAGAAACGTTCATGTTCTCAAATGTCAAGGTGACGCAACCGTAAAAATGTGACTTTTATTTTGAAGTGGAGTGCAGAGGAGTCTGACGTTCACATTAAATCAGCCGACGTTCACAAATGTTTGTCTCATTTCATATATTTTGTGGCGGTTATTTGCAGTCGATCTGAAACAAACCGAGAAAAGCGAGAAAAGATCAGCAACAAGAACACTCTATTCTGTTGTGTAGAAGTACTGCTGTGTAGAAGTACTGCTGTGGAGAAGTACTGCTGTGGAGAAGTACTGCTGTGGAGAAGTACTGCTGTGTAGAAGTACTGCTGTGTAGAAGTACTTCTGTGTAGAAGTACTTCTGTGTAGAAGTACTGCTGTGTAGAAGTACTGCTGTGTAGAAGTACTGCTGTGTAGAAGTACTGCGGTGTAGAAGCTAAATAAGCTTTTAGCTTTCACAAATTCATAAGACGGCTGATTGAATTTAAAACAGTTTTCTTTTATGATGAAAATGTCTTTGAATCTCAGGCACAGAAAGAGGAATAAACGACAAAAACATCGTCAAATTGTTTTCTTTAAACATTGAATTGTCCCAGAATTTCACAATCGCCTCCTTTTCAAGCACAGAATCAAAAGAACGACGGAAGGAAGTCGCGTTCAAGTTCACCGGAATAAAACCAACAAACGCCCGTCTTCTGTGAATCTCGTTTAAAGCAGATGAAAAAAGGTGAAAACTATCTACACATCGAGGGATTTAAAAATCATAAATATGTACACAAAGACTGTTGTTCATAATGGAGAGAATTGACGCTAGAAAAGAAGAATATTATGTACAGAATGTCAAAGAGTGCCGACAACTTAAAACACCTCCGTTGGGTTTTAGAGCGACAAACAGCGGACACTTTCAGCCACGCGGGAATAGGATTATTTATTTTTAAAATTGAACCTCATAATCTCCCAAAGAAAGAAAAGAAAACGGAGCTTCTGAAATGACCCAAAATCATCTTTTTGTTGCTTTTCTGCCAGAAACTTCCACAGCTTTTACTTTGTGTTTTTAGACTTAACATGTTGAGATATGTTGACGTTTAACCAGGTGTGTGTGTGTGTGTGTGTGTGTGTGTGTGTGTGTGTGTGTGTGTGTGTGTGTGTGTGTGTGTGTGTGTGTGTGTGTGTGTGTGTGTGTGTGTGCTCGGCGATCTTTCGGTAAAGAGTCCTGCACCGCGCGGCGTGCGGCTGCGTTATCTGGGCCGGTGGTTGGCGAGCAGGAAGTCCTTGTCTTTGCAGGTGAGGCAGAGTTTGAGGTTCCTCAGGGAGCCGCCGGCGGCGTAGAAGGCCCAGACGCCCATCAGCAGCAGGACGACGTAGGTGGGAACCAGGCTGCCGACGTACTCGGGGTTCTGGAAGGTCTGCGTGAGAAGACGAGAAACACAACGTGAAAAAAATATATATAAAAAAAATCCCACTAATGTGGCCATTCACAAGTTGTGTGTTTTTTTTTCAGGTTTTGCACGAAACTTAAAAATTCAGGCTCGTATTTAGGAGACACTGACCGAGTCCTCTGTGGTTTAGAACAAATAAATACAATTTTACAACTTTTTTCCTCTCAATAAAAGCAGGACCTGTCAATCACCTTAAGCCCCGCCCCTAAAGCGTCCCCTGCTTTATGGTCTGTTTGACTCTCAATGACCATAATTTACTAAATGAACATCATGCTGTATTGAAGAAGACTTGAAACTAGAGATTGAGACATAAACTCATGTTTACAATGTTTACTGAGGGAATACATCAAGAGAAGTAGAGTCATTTATATAGACTTCTATACAACCAGAGGAGTCACCCCCTGGTGGTCAGGAGAGAGAATGCAGCTTTAACACATGAAGCATAGACTTCTATACAACCAGAGGAGTCGCCCCCTGGTGGTCAGAAGAGAGAATGCAGCTTTAACACACGAAGCATAGACTTCTATACAACCAGAGGAGTTGCCCCCTGGTGGTCAGTAGAGAGAATGCAGCTTTAACACATGAAGCATAGACTTCTATACAACCAGAGGAGTCGCCCCCTGGTGGTCAGGAGAGAGAATGCAGCTTTAACACACGAAGCATAGACTTCTATACAACCAGAGGAGTTGCCCCCTGGTGGTCAGTAGAGAGAATGCAGCTTTAACACATGAAGCATAGACTTCTATACAACCAGAGGAGTCACCCCCTGGTGGTCAGGAGAGAGAATGCAGCTTTAACACATGAAGCATAGACTTCTATACAACCAGAGGAGTCGCCCCCTGGTGGTCAGGAGAGAGAATGCAGCTTTAACACACGAAGCATAGACTTCTATACAACCAGAGGAGTTGCCCCCTGGTGGTCAGTAGAGAGAATGCAGCTTTAACACATGAAGCATAGACTTCTATACAACCAGAGGAGTCACCCCCTGGTGGTCAGGAGAGAGAATGCAGCTTCAACACATGAAGCATATACTTCTATACAACCAGAGGAGTCACCCCCTGGTGGTCAGGAGAGAGAATGCAGCTTTAACACATGAAGTATAGACTTCTATACAACCAGAGGAGTCGCCCCCTGGTGGTCAGGAGAGAGAATGCAGCTCTAACACATGAAGCATGGACTTCTATACAACCAGAGGAGTCTCCCCATGGTGGTCAGGAGAGATAATGTAGCTTTAACACGATGCCTAAACTTCTATACAACCAGAGGAGTCGGCCCCTGGTGGTCAGTAGAGAGAATGCAAGTTTTAAGACCAATCGGCTTCACTGGGCGAAACTGGATGTCAAATTCTTCAAGTTAAATATAAATTACCCAATCCCATATACTATAGCATATACTTCTATACAACCAGAGGAGCCGCCAACACTCACCAGACAGGAAACGAGGAGGTGGCTGGCGACGACAGCAGCCACCGCCCACCAGCGCTGCTTCTCGCAGCCGTCAAAGAAGACGATGCCCCAGAACATGTGGAGCAGGATGATGGCCATCGTCATGAAGGCTGAGAAAAGGAAACAAGTGTGACACGTTGCGGGACTGATTCCTCATGAAAGACAAAATGATTCTGTCTCGCTAAACCAGAGGAAATGGGAGGGAGCGACTAAGAAAGTGGGGTCGGTACCTGAGGACAGGAAGTAGTGCTGGGAGTCTCCGTGGATCCCGACGGTCCCCGGCCCCACGGAGTCGGCCAGGATGTTCACCACCGAGAAGGCTCCGCTCATGAAGCCGAAGCCGAGGCCGGACACTGAGACAAAAACACCAACAGACGACGTCTCCGTTATTTCATTTGTCCCGAACGCGGTCGACACAAACAAGTACAGCTTCAACATTTAGTTTACAGCTCAAGAAAAGTGTTTCATTGTTAAAAGACAAAGCAGCAGAGACGATATGAAGTGCAGACTAAAGGTACCGTAGGCCAGCTGCCGGGTGGAGATCGGCATGGTCTCCTCCTGACTGAGGGTGAGGAGGCCTTCATTCGCTTTCCTGCAAGAAAAAACAGGTTTTTATTACCGGCTGTAAACATTCGGACGGCGACGACTCGCTGCAGCGAGCGGTCGGCAGACGGCGTCGGCAACGAGTACGTTTCATCATTTGACAGAAATCTAAACTTTCCCCCTTTTTTTGGGACTATTTGATGAACGAAAATGTTTAACGTTTGAGTAAATGAAACAAAAAACAAACAATTATAATTGCATTTCAACATTGGAAGGGGAGAGTGGCTGCAACTAACAATTATACTTTTATTATTGATTGATCTATTTATTATATTCATTTTTTACTCCCTGATTTGAACGCCTTCCAGGCTTCTTTTTCCTTCTCTTACGCCTCGGCCTTCCACAGGTAACCCCCGTGATCGACGTCACATCGCTATGAACTGTGGGTAATCCCCTCACACAGCGTTGACTCACTTCAGCAGCTTGTAGTAGGCGAAGCGGAAGGTCTCCTGCAGCAGGACGGAGAGAACCACGCCGAACACCAGGAGCCCCTTCTGCTGGGCGGCGCTGTCCTTGTTGCTGATCTGAACGGAGATGAACCAAACCAGAGACGCCAGCAGCAGAGACACCAGCCAGAAAAACGCTCTGCGGGGAAAACAGACGGTCACCATCACGCGTGTGAAGACGACGGGAATTCAACGAGTGCATTCTTTATTTTGATTTCAGGCCAATCACTTTGTCTATTGAGCAGATCGTGGCCTCAGAGTCTAAATAAAAGCTGTGAAGAGCCACAAAACCGGGCTGAAATGGACGTGAACTTTAAATTTACAATCATTGACATCATCACACGGCAGGTGAGAAACGATTTAAAGCTTCATCGATGAGAGCGGGACGTCCCCTGGACAGACATAGTAACGATCAATAGAGAAAGTAAAACGGTCAAGTATGTAAAAATAAAATAACTGAATAAAAATGAGAAGATTCAGAAAGTCTCTGTGAACACCAGACTAATATATGATGTGACTACGTAACATGTGATATAAATAATATATAGAATATGACCAATGTGACATAAAGTAACATGTAAACATGACATATTATATGGTAGATTAATAGGATCTATTATGGAAGATGTTGTATTGGAGATATATATATATATATATTCACAGTTGTTGCTAATATTCTGATGTACTGCTGCTGCTACTAATTACTTCATTAAATTAAAATCGCTGATTAATTGGATTTTTGATTCACTGTCAATAAAACGGCAGAAATGTCTCCATTTGTTTCTCATCTTCAGATTGTTTTGTCAGACCGTATGAACACTAAAGAAAATAGATTTACAAAATAGTTTTAGGCTTTTATTTATTAAAAACTATAAAGATTAATCTATTATCAAAATTGCTACGGATTTATTTTTGGTCAATTGTACAGATAATTATAAAATATAATATGTATACGAGAGGGTTTGAGACTGTATTAAACAATACGGGATGAATGAAATGTTTCATTGTTTACATCTCCAGTTAACACGGTCGCCTGTTGAGCCGGAACACCGGTGGGCTCGTCTAACGGCTAGCTAGCTAGCTATGTAGCCGTGCTAGCTAGCTAGCTAGCACGGCTACATAGCTAGCTTGAGACGCTGGGATCTAATCAAAATGGAGATTATATTCACCGTCCCAGGTGTGTATTGCTTTATACACACGTGAGAGTACACTGAGATTAGAGAGTCTCACCCGGCGATGAGGAAGATGACCCGGAGCGGCTCCCGGGCGATGGTGAAGAGGAAGAGCGCGATGGCCGGCCCGAAGGCGATGAAGGTGCAGCCGAAGAACACCGCCGCCGTCATGGTCAGGGAGGAAGAGCCGGCGCGTGTTGCTGCGCGAAGAACAGACAGGTGTGTGTCACAGGTGTGTGTCTCTAACCGTGAAGGACCCGTAGAACCCGCTTTTGTTGTTGCTGCTGGTTTATCTCCGGGTCCGCTCTACTTCCTGCAGCGTGTCACGGGGTCTCCTCATGACGTCACATGACCAGAAAAAAAACCAACCTCTTCTTCTACTTTAAATTAATGGCGGATTACAAACCCGTGTTAAAAGGTGTTTGGCGCCCCCTGCTGTCCCGGACCGTGTAACAGCACGGCTTTAGGACAGCTCTGTCATTAAAGACAATTATATTGATATTATTATAAATAATAATAATACGTATTGATATTATTGTTGTTTTTGTTAGTATAAATAATAATAGTGATGAATTATAATAATAATGATAATTATATGTATTATTTTTGCATGACTAAAGAAGTTATATTCTGGACATTAAACCTGTTTAAACCTGTTTAAACCACCTCCTTTGGAACGGCTTGCAGAATCAATAACTTCTTTGAAATCACTTCTTAAAACCCATTTTTATAGAATTGCTTTTAAGTGATGTCGTCCTTTTATGTCGGTTTATGATTTTTTTTAAATTGATTTTGTTGCCCTGTTTTTGTTTGTTATTTTATTTGTGTGTTTGTTTACGATTCCATTTGCTCTTTTATATTTGTTTGATTTGGATGTATTCATTGCCTTTATGGTATGGTCCTTTTTTTGTTTACTGGTATTTAAGTTATGTATGACTATACTTTGCTTCTCACTTTGTTTTTAAAAGGTGCTATATAAGTAAAGTTATTATTATTATTATTGAGCCGAAGCGCTCCACTGCAGAGATCCTAATTAAGTTGCCAAAAGAAGTCTGGTTGTAAACAGACCGTAAATAAGAAGTGAACACTGTAACCTTGATTTACTCATGAAGAACCTACTTATATTTCACGGTGCATCAAAGTATTGCCACGAGACCCACGAAAGCACCACACCATGTATTTATTTGATCCCTTCAGCACATTGCATTACATAGACTCACATAACACACATCAATGGAGGAAACTGGTGAACACAACCACACGCTGCCGTCTACGCCTCGGTCTCGAACATCTTCTTCCGGCCGCCCATCCCGGACTTGTCTTCGATGCTCTTCCTCCAGTCGCCCGCCGACTTCTCCTGCAAAGAAACGCAGCGCAGAGAGATTTTATAATAATAATATTAATAAACGGTTCTCCAAAGGCCTTTAATTTAACCAATAGAAAACAAACCTATTTTTAGGCCTCTGCTCGAAAATGTCATCCCCAAACTAAAAAGGGTGTATCTCTGCAACCACTAGGGCTGTTTGAATAATGTTGGTGTTATAATAAAAGGTACACATGTGAGATGTTGTTCAGATGTGTAAATATCAGTCTATATGTTACTGGTTAAGAGTAAATGAAGATGACACACAGAAAAAAATGAAAAGGTTTCAGGTCCGCCTATAAAAGAAATCACTTTCAGGATGATTATTTCTTTGAAATGATGCAGCTGTAAGGTCCAACTCTAACCCAAATCATAGCTCAATATGTGAACATTCACTAACCCAAATCATAGCACAATATGTGAACATTCTCTAACCCAAATCATAGCACAATATGTGAACATTCACTAACCCAAATCATAGCACAATATGTGAACATTCTCTAACCCAAATCATAGCTCAATATGTGAACATTCTCTAACACAAATCATAGCTCAATATGTGAACATTCTCTAACCCAAATCATAGCACAATATGTGAACATTCTCTAACCCAAATCATAACTCAATATGTGAACATTCTCTAACCCAAATCATAGTACAATATGTGAACATTCTCTAACCCAAATCATAGCTCAATATGTGAACATTCTCTAACACAAATCATAGCTCAATATGTGAACATTCTCTAACCCAAATCATAGCACAATATGTGAACATTCTCTAACCCAAATCATAACTCAATATGTGAACATTCTCTAACCCAAATCATAGTACAATATGTGAACATTCTCTAACCCAAATCATAACTCAATATGTGAACATTCTCTAACCCAAATCATAACACAATATGTGAACATTCTCTCTGCAAAGGTTGACTTTGATAAAGTGAAGCAGAACAAAGTTAGAGAGGGTTTAGAACAGAGAACATTCAGGCGAGGACTCCAACATTTGCATTGGGGCACATTTGTGACATTTGAATTTTTTTCATGTACCGAACCATATATTTCACTTGTATATTACTTATGGTGTTCAATACATCCAAATACAGCAGTTTGGGGCTTTTTTTCATAAAACAAGCTATGATTTACAGTTTTATAAAACAATCTGGTTTTTCAAAGGTTTTCAGAGATGTCCTTTAAGTGTAATGGTGCAGTGTGACGTGTGACAGCACCCACCTCCTCCTTCGCCTCCTTCTTCACCTGCTTCAGGTTGCCCCTCAGGTCCATGGACACTTTGTGTTTGGAGCCCAGCAGAGCGGCCAGCATGGCGTCGGCTGACATGCGCACCCTCTTCAGGACCGGCTTCCTGAACTTCCCCTTTAGGTCCTGGACCTTGAGCTTCAGGTCCTCGATCTGACAGAGACCACAGTTACTCAGCGGAGAGGATTATTATTATTATTAACCCGTGTTTTATTGATTCTGTGGACGACGACGGAGGTGGAATAAAGAGACAATAATTCACACAAGGTTCAAAGGTCATATTTAAAGGGCTAACACGCTACAGATGGTGTAGATTTGTTAAATCAGTGGGATCACACTTTATATGGAAATATAAATAACATTGGTTGAGAGGAGACATATAGAACATTTTTTTAATGGACTGGTCAATTTTGAAAGTCTTCTATCAGACTAGAGGTTAAAAAAAACATCCAGAATACACATTCAGGTGTTTATTTAATTATTTTGTCTGTTTGCATCTGCAGATTTTCCTAAATTCCCCCAAAATTACAGTTAGATAACGCCTTCATTCATGTTTAAACATAACATCTCAGAAAACTAAAATACTAAGAATAATTATCAACTGGTGAAGTTTCATGGTGATATCTATGAGTTCATGTTTTTACCCTTTTACCTCTACTCTTTCATTCCTACATATATTCTGAGGGTTTATGCAGAGGGATTTGCTCACACAGCATTCATAACCTCATTTAGACATTGTAGTAGTAAAAACATGGAGGAAATAGTTTTAGACAGTATTTTCTGATAGAAAAAGATATTCAAAATTACTCTTTGTAAAGACGAAGACGTACCTCCTTGTTGGACTTTCCCACCTTGAACTCCATGTCGTATCGCTCCTCGTCCACCAAGTCAATCTGCTTGTGAAGTTTCCGGCACAACTCCTGGGGGTGGAGAGAGGAACGTCTTCAAGTGTTCCCAATTTAACATAACTTTATTGAACATATGGTAGGTTGGTGTTTGTTATGTGAGCATTAACAGTCGGAGCTCTCATGGGATTCTTGTTTTCCCATGATGCATCTTTACCGCTGGTTGTTGAGCTCCAAAAAGTAAACAAATAATGTGTGTTCAAATGTAACAGAGCAGTGATGTATCTCCAGGAACAGCTACCATGTTTGTTTCTGGCCTCCAGCGTTACCTGGAGCTCCTGCATGCAGCCTGGGAGGGAGAACCCGGGGCAGCGCTCCTCCATGTGCTTCATCTTCTGCTGCTCGGCATCCCACGCCTCCTGCTCCTGCAGCGCCTGACCGATCTGCAGCAGCAAGCTCTGAGAGGAGGAAGAGGAGGAGGAGGAAGAGGAAGAGGAGAATTCATATCTGCAATTGTGACTGCAGCATATATCCCCCCCGGATGCTAATGCTACGCTTGCAATGAAAGAACTGTATGCTGCAATTAGCAAACTACAGACTAAACACCCGGAGGCAGCCTTTACTGTTGCGGGTGACTTCAACCACTCCAACTGAAGTCTGTACTCCCCAAATGTGATCAACATGTCTCCTGCCCCACTAGAGGAGACACGACCCTGGACCATGTTTACATCAACGTGGCTGAGGCCTACAAAGCCATTCCCCTCCCCCACCTGGGACAGTCGGACCATCTCTCTTTGTTCCTACTCCCCAAGTACACACCACTCATCAAACATGATAAACCAGCAGCGAGAACAGTTAAAGTGTTGCCAGAAGGAGCAGAGTCTACACTACAGCACCGGTTTCAACACACAGACTGGAGTATGTTTGCCATTCAGGCCACCTTGGACTCCCACACGGACATAGACTCTTTTGCCTCCTCCGTTCTGGACTACATCAGCACCAACATCAATAGTGTCACCTTCCTCAAAGACATTACAACGTTCCCAAATCAGAAGCCGTGGATGAGCTGAGAGGTCCGCCTACTACTGAAGGCACGCGACACCGCCTTCAGATCAGGTGATGCGCAAGACTACAGCTCATCCAGAGCCAACCTGAAGAGGGGCATCAAGAGGGCCAAGCACATCCACAAGCTAAGGACTGAGGAGTACTTTAACAACTCCGACCCCCGACGCATGTGGCAAGGCATCCAGGCCATTACGGATTACAAACCCTCCAATACCAAACCCCCCAACCAGCGACGCCTCCCTTCCGGATGAGCTTAACAACCTTTATGCTCGCTTTGACAGGGACAACCAGGAGGCTGAGGCCATCAAGACTTTGCCCCCTGCAGACCTTTGACAGGGTCAACCAGGAGGCGGAGGCCATCAAGACTGTGACCTCTGCAGACCACCAGCCCCGATGTGTGTGCTGCGCTAAGCAGGATCAATGCACGTAAGGCTGCTGGCCCTGATGGCATCCCTGGACGCGTGCTCAGGGCCTGTGGGGTCCTGACTGACATCTTCAACCTGTCACTGGCCCAAGCAGCCGTACACACATGCTTCAAACTCACCTCAATCGTGCCAGTGCCAAAGCACTCCAGTGCAACGAGCCTAAACGACTTCCGCCCTGTTGCACTTGCCCCATCATCATGAAGTGCTTCGAGAGGCTGGTCCTGGCTCATCTCAAAACCTACCACCCACACTGGACCCCCTCCAATTCGCGTACCACCAGACCAGGAGTACAGAGGACGCCATCTCCACAGCGCTTCACTCCGCCCTCTCCCACCTGGACAACAACAACACCTACGTGAGAATGCTGTTCATCGATTTCAGTTCAGCATTTAACACCATCATCCCCTCCAAACTGAACACCAAACTAGGTGAGCTTGGCATCGACACCTGGATACTGGATTTCCTAACCAGCAGACCCCAGTATGTTAGGTTAGGCAATCACCTCTCCTCAACCCTCACCCTGAACACTGGCGTTCCACAGGGCTGTGTGCTGGGTCCTCCTCTACTCCCTGTTCACCTATGACTGCACGCCTGTATATGGTTCCAATACCATCATCAAGTTTGCAGACGACACAACGGTGGTGGGCCTCATCAACAACAACGACGAGACGGCCTACAGGGAGGAGGTCCGGCACCTGGACCAAGGAGCTCATTGTGGACTTCAGGAAGACAAAGCGCTGCACACACCCTCATCCATATCAATGGAACGGAGGTTGAGCGTGTCTCCAGCTTCAGGTTCCTGGGTGTCCACATCTCAGAGGACCTCTCTTGGACCCTCAACACCTCAACCCTGGTCCAGAAGGCACACCGGCGTCTCTTCTTCCTGAGGAGACTGAAGAAGAAGATCCACTCACTCCAGCCATGGACTGTTTGCCCTCCTCCCCTCTGGGAGGCGCTATAGAAACCTCCGTTCCAGGACCAGCAGGCTCAGGAACAGTTTCTTCCACTTGGCTGTCAACCTACTAAACTCGTGTCAGTCCCCCCCCCCCCCACACACACACACACCTCAGACACCTTCCTATATATATATATAATGTATATATCAGTTTGTGCTGTCTTTCATTTCATCATATTATCCACCACATTGCTGCACCTCTTCTGCTTCTCTTCTGCACTCTGGACAGATGCTAACTACATTTCATGTCACAGTACTTGTACTATGAGCAATGACAATAAAGTTCAATCTGAATCTGATCTTTTGTTTTGTAAGTAATAAAATATTAATAAAATCTGACATTCTTTATTTACATCCTGGTTCGACAAAGAAATTATATATCAAACTAATTAAAAAGATGATCAATGCAATTATTAAAATATTTACTGTATATATATATATATATACATATAAATACTTTTTTACGTGTAATAGTTTAATTAGGTCATTCATAAAATGTCCTAACATATCCTTTGTTCTCTCCATGAGTGAGTGAGCACATAGTTCATAAACACTCGTCCTTTACCTTGAGCTGATTCCTGCGGCCCGACGACATCTTTTTCCTGGAGAGAAACGGGAAGAAAAACAAATAAATCATTTGATTCTTTTGATTCTTTTGATTCTTTAGATTCAGAGGAAGTCTCGTGAGGTCAGACTTACTCCGCCATCCTGACGCGGCTGCTTCCTGAGAGATGAATGGAAATACACAGCTCTCTGTCTCCTTATATGTGTGTGTGTGTGTGTGTGTGTGTGTGTGTGTGTGTGTGTGTGTGTGTGTGTGTGTGTGTGTGTGTGTGTGGTGGACCAGCAGCAGTTGTCGGTTGAACTCCAGGCCGTGGGGTCGGCGGCAGCAGCTGAACAGAGAAGCTCTTCAGCCGCGTTTCTTCTGGAAGCTTCTTCAGACAATGTGATGACCTGATGACGTATTTAGTTCTGTCGTTCAGCCTTTTACGGTTTGTTTCCTCTCAACCTGTCCTGAGGAGATGACCCACGGGTCACAGGTCACCGTCCTGCTGCCGCAAATACTCACGAGAGCACCAAACGTGGATTCATCTGCCGCTTAAAATAGTCCCTCAACAAATGCACTTTTCCTCCGGTTGGTTTGATTGAAAACTAAAGCTGTTTAAACCTTTAAAAAAATAACATACCCAAACTAAAAAGGGTGTATCTCTGCAACCACTAGGGCTATTTGAATAATGTTGGTGTTATAATAAAAGGTACACATGTGAGATGTTGTTCAGATGTGTAAATATCAGTCTACATGTTACTGGTTAAGAGTAAATGAAGATGACACACAGAAAAAATGAAAAGGTTTCAGGTCCGCCTAGAAAAAAATCACTTTCAGGATGATTATTTCTTTGAAATGATGCAGCTGTAAGGTCCAACTCTAACCCAAATCATAGCTCAATATGTGAACATTCTCTAACCCAAATCATAGAACAATATGTGAACATTCTCTAACCCAAATCATAGCTCAATATGTGAACATTCTCTAACCCAAATCATAGCTCAATATGTGAACATTCTCTAACCCAAATCATAGAACAATATGTGAACATTCTCTAACCCAAATCATAACACAATATGTGAACATTCTCTAACCCAAATCATAGCACAATATGTGAACATTCTCTAACCCAAATCATAGCTCAATATGTGAACATTCTCTAACCCAAATCATAACACAATATGTGAACATTCTCTAACCCAAATCATAACACAATATGTGAACATTCTCTAACCCAAATCATAACACAATATGTGAACATTCTCTAACCCAAATCATAGCTCAATATGTGAACATTCTCTAACCCAAATCATAGCTCAATATGTGAACATTCTCTAACCCAAATCATAGCACAATATGTGAACATTCTCTAACCCAAATCATAGCTCAATATGTGAACATTCTCTAACCCAAATCATAACACAATATGTGAACATTCTCTAACCCAAATCATAGCACAATATGTGAACATTCTCTAACCCAAATCATAACACAATATGTGAACATTCTCTAACCCAAATCATAGCTCAATATGTGAACATTCTCTAACCCAAATCATAGCTCAATATGTGAACATTCTCTCTGCAAAGGTTGACTTTGATAAAGTGAAGCAGAACAAAGTTAGAGAGGGTTTAGAACAGAGAACATTCGCAAATTTGAATTTTGTCATATACCAAACCATATATATTTGCTTGTATATTACTTATGGTGTTCAATACATCCAAATACAGCAGTTTTTGGCTCTTTTTTTTCTTCATAAAACAAGCTATGATTTGCAGTTTTATATAACAATCGCTTAGTCTCCCCCCTAGAGGTGATTGGTTTTTAAAATGACTGAGACTATATATTTTGTGAGCTGTTTTATTATTGTTATTTTTTAAAGATGTGCGTCATTAGAAGGAGCTGACAGACTAACGCTTTGTTTTCGGAACCTGTTTCTGCCCGTATGAACACGATTCATCACTCAACTCCGCTGTCAGGAGAGTCTGATATTTATTGTTTTGTCTGTGATTTCTGAAGAGAAAATGCAAGAGGATCTTCTCCAGGGACAAACTGAACTCCTGTGAGTCAGCTGACCTTTTCATCCGTTTGTTTCGTTCATTCCGACAAACATTAATGGAAACTCAGCAGATTCATTCAGTGAATATAAAGACGCCCACAAAGAAAAACTGTTTCCCAGAGATGAGGTCCCCGATTGTTCGTGGTCTGCAGACACGGAGCGCTTCCAGAGTTCATGACAAGATGCAACGAAATATATTAAAATGCAATTGTAGCTTTGTAAGAGAAATGTGTGAATTAAAGTCAAATAAAATATAAAATACCTTTTAAATAAAATGACTAACTCTGATAGTGGGACGGACGTTTGGCTGCTGGTGAACCAGAAAAAGCCTCCCAGCAGCTGGCAGCTCTAAATGGGGAGGATTTATGGCTCTGACTGGTTCCCATTTTACTCAGCTGCTCAAACGCGGAGGACACACACACACACACACACACACACACACACACACACACACACACACACACACACACACACACACACACACACACGCACACACACACACACACACACACAAATGCTCTTCCAGTATAGTTTAAAATCTAGTTTTATCAGCTTTTAACATAAACCACATGTCACATTTTTACCATCAAAACAAAAGTAAATAAGACAATGCAAATAAATAAATAACAGCAAAGTAAGTAACAGATAAACAAAAACAAATAAACAAAACTTTTCTGACTCAACAAAATGTCCGTAATAAATAAATGTGCATTTTTTTAAATTTAAAAACATATTCCATGTTAAGATTGTGAATCCAGAATACTCTGTTAAACACTTCTTTAACTTAACTTAAATTTATTTGTCTTTCTTCTTGACTTAATACATTAATAAATACAAATGTTTAAATTCAGAATTTGTATTTATTGGTGGTAAATAATTAATGAATTGCATATTTTACACGCTAACAATGTCTTATACTAGCGTACGACTCATACGATTGTAAATTGTAAATAAACATTGTAAATAAAATGACCGGAAGTGGTGTATTTCCTCTGGCGTGAAACGCTCTTATTGCGAAACTCTGGGACCGGAAGTGATGCAGCCTCATCAGCATCAGCTTGTCAGTTGGTGCGAAGATGGCGGCGTACAGTTACTCTCGGATGCTGCTGCTGCCGCTGCTGCTGTGCTCCGTGTGTCTCTGCGGCTTCGGCTCCTCCGTCCCCGGCTCGAAGGCGGCGGCCGGCGGCCCGGAGGCCGAGCCCGAGCCGCCCAACCTCCGGCCCGCGGACCCCCCGGACCAGGATGCACCTGCCGCCGCTGCCGCCGCCGCCGCTGACGATGCCGCCGCTGCCGCCGCCGCAGCGGCTCCTGTCGCCGCGGCCTCGCCGCCGCGGAGGGCGACCGGCTGGAAGCTGTCGGAGGAGGAGGCCTGCCGGGGGGACCTGTCCCGCCTCTGCCCCAAACACACCTGGACCAACAACCTGGCCGTGCTGGAGTGCCTGCAGGACCGCAGAGAGGTGAGCGGCCGCCCGGGAGAGTGATGGGTGACGCTGGGTGACGCTGGGTGCATCTCCTGGGTGGTGCACCCAGCACCGGGACGACACACCCAGCGGATGCGCCCAGCATCACCCAGCTGGGTCCACTGATGCAGATGTGAACACATCCACACCTGCGTCAGTGTCCGAGCAGCGCACACACACACACGCACGCGCGCGCGCGCACGCGCAGGGTTACATTTAAGGCACTACATTTACATTTTCTCGTTTTTGTCTTGGTTTCTTACTGTTATGTCATCTCTCTTGATGTTTTAAATAATTCATAATAATTAATTAATTGTATTGTTTCTGTTTTTACCATTTAAAGTGCCTTTTTTAAAGCAATTCAATGTATTATTATTATTATTATTATTATTATTATTATTATTAGTCATCTACATTCTCCTCTTGATTTCATTCCTCCAGAAGCTTCAAATATTTTCTACAAAATGTTTATATGATGCAATATTATTATAGTGGAGTAATTGTACACACTTTCACAGATATAAGCAGTTTTCTTTTTATTGAGCCCGCTGCATATTTATTTAAAAACAATGTTTCACGTGCAGCAGCACCGGCTGCAATGTTGGAGTCAAATCAACAGTAATTACAGGTGGAGATATATATATATATATATATATATATATATATATATATATATATATATATATATATATATATATATATATATATAATTAGTCCTGTCTCACTGCATGAGTTGCTGTCTTATTTATTTATTTAACATCTTGGGTTTAGATGTTAGTTCATGTATTAAACGCTGTAGTCCAGTAGAGTATAGTATAACAAAGTAATGCTTTAATGTCTGCACAGCTTAAGGATAAAATAAATCAGGTGGAGAAACCCTCTGATAATCAATTTAATTGTTTATCAAAGATTATTAAGCTTTTTATTCATCTGTTTAATATCTAATCATAAACTGAGACAACGCTCTGGGAACTCGTGATTGTTTTTGACCTTTTTATAAACTAAATATCTAATTATATAAATGCATTAATCGACACAGGTGCAGGCTTACGTTGCAGCTGTGAAGCCATCATGGTGTTCTTGAGGGAATGTTTTCACGAGGTTTTCTCAGAGGTAATAATCAACCTCTCATCCAGCTGTCAGGTGACACACTTCCTGCTTCTGTGTGAGAAATATTTTCATCACAATCTGTTTCCACATTTGCCGCCGACATGCACAGATTCCTTTTGGACTCTCATTTGTAAGCGAGTGTTTTATGTTTTGTTTTGTAGTCCAGTTGTTTAGTTCAGGCGTGCAGCCAGGAAGCTCCTCACAGGAACGACATCAGACGCACGTCAATCACGATGATCGATGTCTCGTAACCTCCGTACTGAAGGAACCTCCCTTCTGCAGTTATTTCAACCCAAAACACCATCTTTTCCTAAACCTAACTGTTTTACGATCTTTTCTTAAACCTAACTAAGTAGTTTACGATGTTTTCCTCAACCTAACCAAGTAGTTTACGATCTTTTCCTCAACCTAACCAAGTAGTTTACGATGTTTTCCTGAACCTAACCAAGTAGTTTGCGATCTTTTCCTGAACCTAACCAAGTAGTTTACGATGTTTTCCTAAACCTAACCAAGTAGTTTACGATGTTTTCCTAAACCTAACCAAGTAGTTTACGATGTTTTCCTGAACCTAACCAAGTAGTTTGCGATCTTTTCCTGAACCTAACCAAGTAGTTTACGATGTTTTCCTCAACCTAACCAAGTAGTTTGCGATCTTTTCCTGAACCTAACCAAGTAGTTTGCGATCTTTTCCTGAACCTAACCAAGTAGTTTACGATCTTTTCCTGAACCTAACCAAGTAGTTTGCGATCTTTTCCTGAACCTGACTGTTTTCCGATCTTTTCCTAAACCTAACTAAGTAGTTTCCGATCTTTTCCTAAACCTGACTGTTTTCCGATCTTTTCCTAAACCTAACCAAGTAGTTTATGATCTTTTCCTAAACTATGCATAACAATAAACATAGAATAAAACAATAAACATGAACAAGGATACGTGTGTTTGTGTGATCGTTCCTCAGTTGTTTTGATGCTTTGCTGTTTCCTTCAGCTCATCCAGACTGTTCTCTGGTTTCTTTCTTCATTTAAAGAAATGGAAAAACTATGTTTTCTTCAAGAATATCAGTTAACCGATACAAAAATGGTCATTTTGTAACATTGAACTATTTTCCTTTAAAAGATAATTTACGTGAATTCACCATGGAATTGTTCTTTCACTGATTATAAAACGGCAACTTTAAGTTTCACTGACGTAAACATGCTGAACCCCTGAGAGTTTTACCTGGTGTTGCACACACACACACACGCACACACACACACACACACACACACACACACACACCTCCAGCAGCCTTTGAGCGATGCCCTCTTTACTGAGATAATTGCATCGCTTCAACTCCATGAACAGCTGTGGCCTCCTGAAGAGGGAAATGGCTCTTATAAATCTCAGTCTTCTCCAGGGAAAGAGACACACACACACACACACACACACACACACACACACACACACACACACACACACACACACACACACACACACACACACACACACTCACACTCTCTACCGGCAGTAAAGCAGCGTGCGGTTACAGGACCGTTTGAGTATTTATTTGTGGTGGTTATAAACTACCTGGACAGGAAGTCACTCGACTCTCCACCAACCAAGCGGCCCGCGGGCGTCACATGACCATAAGACGAAGCTCTGCTGATCTGCAGAGGGGAATACAGACAGAAACAAGTCCAGATGAATAAAGTGAAACGTAATTGCAGAGCGGCTTTCATGCGTTTAGGTTTCGTCCTGATGGATTCTGTCCAGTGTTCAGGAGATGAGTCTCCATTCATTCATTCATTCATTCATTCATTCATTCATTCATCAACCTGTTGGTTGTGATGGAAACGGGATAGAAATGAAACAAAGTGGTTCATTGCTGAATTCTTATTAATTTGTTTCTGATAAGACTTTTTCCATGTAATAATATTGGATAATGTCAGGCCTCTAAAGTTATCTTTAAAAAATAATAATACAGGGTTTTCTTTGCATTATGTCTTGTTTTATTTTGATATGAATTCATCCATGTAAAGCACTTTGTTTTGGATAGCGCTTTACATAATAAAGTGTATTATTATTATTATTATTATTATTATTATTATTATTATATTATTATGTTTTTGAAATAAAACACAACATGCACTTGAAATGTGGGTGAAAATACTGAAACGACACCTTACATATCATGAGTGTACGTCACATTATTATATATTATACAGTATTAGGATGTCATCATGCAGCCGTGAGTGATCCGGCGTGCAGCTTCCTGTCTGTCCGCGGCTACTCTCTCATTCTGCTGCAGAAAACTGTGAAACATTGTGTGTGTGTGTGTGTGTGTGTCTCCAGAAGGACTCACACTTTCACTTTCCTTACATTGTTTTTAAACACTGACCGCCTCCTCTTACATCGTCAAGATCGTATGACGCGTCTTATACCACGACCTCCAAAAGTGCGTAAAACCACCCGGCCGAGGCGCTGAAAGAGGCTAAAGAGGCTAAAGAGGCTAAAGAGGCTAAAGAGGGCTAACGGCGGCTCCCTCTGTGGGTTCACGCCTCCCCACTTTCCACGGGACGAAGTCCCTCGCGCTCCCCGCTGAAAGGCGGCCGGTTCGGTCGACAGTAAATCTACAATAGAGCTTTTTGTTGCGCTCTCTGTCACATTAGCTCCTCTGTGGTATTTGGTCACATGACTCCCCGAGCAGTCGGACGCACAACTGGCCTCTGTTTCCAGCGTGACGCGTCCTCTCCATTAATCCGTCTCAGAGGCCTTTGATGCGGACGGAGCAGTTCATCAATAACTCAGAGTCTCACCAATGTTTGTTCTGTTTCCTCTGCTTCTGAAACTTTGAGAGGAAACGACACTTTGAAATCAGAAGAGGGTTTTGTGTTCATTATGTCCCCGTGAGCCGAGCTTTCATGTGTTTTTTATTTATTTTATTTGTTTTGCTGCCGCGTGACGCTTTGAGGAGCTTCTCCTGCTGAGTTTCCCTCTGATGGTCCAGGATGTTGTGGGAGAGTCTGAAGAGCTTCTGTTCTCTTTTCACAGATACGACGGTGTGGGAGGACCGTATTGTGTGTGTGTGTGTGTGTGTGTGTGTGTCTTTTAATGAGTCACATGCACACACATCTTGGGTTTTCTAGCACGACATCTTTTCCCCCCCGAGTGTGACGTTTGACTTCTTTCTTTCTCTCTCTTCTTTCTGCAGGAATCTGAGATCGCTCCCGACTGTAACCATGTAAGTATTTGAATAAAACCCCTAAAGTCAAAGGTTCCTCACAGCGACTTTAAGCCACATTGTGAATGCAGGACTTGTTCTTTACCTGCGACACTCTCATAAAGTAGAGGAAGAATCCCCAGAAACCTCCAACATTCAGTCTGAGGCGAAGCTCGTCTCTGGAGGACGAACCTTCAGTCAGCGGGTTTACAACACGAGGTTATAATGGAGCACTTAGACTGTCTTCATTACAGCACCGGCTGCAATTTACATGTCACTCTCTCTCTCACACTCTCTGTTATTTTCTGGGCGGTCTGACTGTTCTGTTGCAGCTGGAGAGTCCAGGAAACAACAATACAAAAGCACAGAAAGCGTCCTCGCATGATTAAAGCCCTGCGACGTGACGGTTGTGGTTGGTTTTCGGGATGCAGCTCCGAAGCATTGTCCTTATAGTTTAATGATTTAGTGATTAACCGACCAGTTTCTTTTGTCCCCGGGCCTGAAGTATATATATATTTTTTTATCTATTTATTTAGACGCGAGTGCACTGCCTGTTCAAATCCTTCCTGTTGGGAACGGGGAGAAGTAGGTCAGCGTCATTAGCTCACAGCTAGCTATTTGGGACCGAGATATTTAGAGGAAGAAAAGCGTCAATTCTGAGAGTTACATTGCTGGTGCTTGAAATGTTTGAGATCAGTGTGATAGAACGTCTCCGGTCTCTCTTCTGTGGACTGGAGACAGGTGTTAAAGCTGCATTCTCTCTCCTGACCACCAGGGGGCGACTCCTTTGGTTGTATAGAAGTCTATGCTTCATGTGTTAAAGCTGCAATCTCTCTCCTGACCACCAGGGGGCGACTCCTTTGGTTGTATAGAAGTCTATGCTTCATGTGTTAAAGCTGCAATCTCTCTCCTGACCACCAGGGGGCGACTCCTTTGGTTGTATAGAAGTCTATGCTTCATGTGTTAAAGCTGCAATCTCTCTCCTGACCACCAGGGGGCGACTCCTCTGGTTGTATAGAAGTCTATGCTTCATGTGTTAAAGCTGCATTCTCTCTCCTGACCACCAGGGGGCGACTCCTCTGGTTGTATAGAAGTATATGCTTCATGTGTTAAAGCTGCATTCTCTCTCCTGACCACCAGGGGGTGACTCCTCTGGTTGTATAGAAGTCTATGCTTCATGTGTTAAAGCTGCATTCTCTCTCCTGACCACCAGGGGGCGACTCCTTTGGTTGTATAGAAGTCTATGCTTCATGTGTTAAAGCTGCAATCTCTCTCCTGACCACCAGGGGGCGACTCCTCTGGTTGTATAGAAGTCTATGCTTCATGTGTTAAAGCTGCATTCTCTCTCCTGACCACCAGGGGGCGACTCCTCTGGTTGTATAGAAGTATATGCTTCATGTGTTAAAGCTGCATTCTCTCTCCTGACCATCAGGGGGCGACTCCTCTGGTTGTATAGAAGTCTATGCTTCATGTGTTAAAGCTGCATTCTCTCTCCTGACCACCAGGGGGCGACTCCTCTGGTTGTATAGAAGTCTATGCTTCATGTGTTAAAGCTGCATTCTCTCTCCTGACCACCAGGGGGCGACTCCTCTGGTTGTATAGAAGTCTATGCTTCATGTGTTAAAGCTGCATTCTCTCTCCTGACCACCAGGGGGTGACTCCTCTGGTTGTATAGAAGTCTATATAAATGACTCTACTTCTCTTGATGTATTCCCTCAGTAAACATTGTAAACATGAGTTTATGTCTCAATCTCTAGTTTCAAGTCTTCTTCAATACAGCATGATGTTCATTTAGTAAATTATGGTCATTTAGAGTCAAACAGACCATAAAGAGCGAGCTTTACCCAGCATGCCCTTCAACATAAACCTCTCCTGAACCGTGTGTGAACTGAAGGTTGTTCCTCTCTCTCAGCTGCTGTGGAACTATAAACTCAATCTGACCACAGACCCAAAGTTTGAGTCGGTGGCCACGGAGGTCTGCAAGAGCACCATCGCTGAGGTCAGAGTTCAACTTCCTGTCCAGTTTAATGGAGTTGTTGTTGTTATTATTATTAACAGATGCATCTTACTTTAATCTGCACGTCTCCTGAATGAAACGAGTGTTAGAGTCCGTCCCTCTGACCCGTCACACCTGCAGATAAAGGAGTGCAACGAGGAGGAGAGGGGGCGGGGCTTCCTGGTGTCCTGCCTGGTGGATCACCGCGGCAACGTCAGCGAGTACCAGTGCAACCAGTACATCACCAAGATGACCAGCATCGTCTTCAGCGACTACCGGCTGATCTGCGGCTTCATGGACAAGTGCAGAGAAGACATCAACAGCCTGCACTGCGGCAGCGTCACCGTGGGCCACAAGGTGGGGGGGGGTGTGTGTGTGTGTGTGTGTGTGTGTGTGTGTGTGTGTTATTGGTGTTGTGTGTGTGTGTGTTATTGGTGTTGTGTGTGTGTGTTATTGGTGTTGTGTGTGTGTGTGTGTTTGTGTGTGTGTGTTTGTGTGTGTGTGTGTGTGTGTGTTTGTGTGTGTGTGTGTTATTTGTGTGTGTGTGTATTTGTGTGTTTGTGTTATGTGTGTGTGTTATTTGTGTGTGTGTGTGTGTGTTATGTGTGTGTTATTTGTGTGTTTGTGTTATGTGTGTGTGTTATTTGTGTGTGTGTGTGTGTGTGTGTGTTATTTGTGTGTGTGTGTTATTGGTGTTGTGTTGTGTGTGTGTGTTATTTGTGTGTGTGTGTTATTGGTGTTGTGTTATTGGTGTTGTGTTATTTGTATGTGTGTGTGTGTGTGTGTGTGTGTGATATTGGTGTGTGTTTTATTTGTATGTGCGGGTGTTTTTTGTGTTGTTGGTGTTATGTTATTTGTGTGTTGTGTTATTGATGTGTTTATATTATTAGCTAAATTACCTGTTTTTATCTTCCGCTATTCTGCTTCTATCCATATTTGTTTGCTTTTAACCTTTTTTATAAAAACAACATTTTCAATGTAGTTAAGCAGTGAATGTTTTGGGCTTTTATTGTGAAAGGTTAGAAGGAAGTAGTGAATCTGGTCCGCGCTGAAAGAATAGTTTGCCTTCTTGGTTCTTTTGTTATTGAAAACTTAAATGTACGTTTTTATTACGTGATTGGTTGATGCCGATGAAACGGTAATATTCACGACAAAAACCAACAACAAAACAACCCGCCTGCAGTGTTTCATTAAAGTTTTGATCTCCAGTTCCCTTTTTGTAATTTGTTGAAATTTTTTGTCTATAAATATTCCTTCAAGAAAAGTGAATGCATTTTATCAACGTAACAACTTAGTCGTCTTTTTTTTAAACGCTTAAGATTCTTAATCGTTCTCTCTGGTTCCTCCTCGTCTTCCTCCTCCTCCTCCTCTTCCTCCTCCTCCTCTTCCTCGGCAGGACGTCCACTCCCAGGGCGAGGTCATCGCCTGCCTGGAGAAGGCGCTGGTGAGGGAGGCGGAGCAGCCGGACCGCGTCCGGCCAATCAGAGAGGAGTGCCAGAGGGCGATCCTGCGGGTGGCGGAGCTGTCGTCGGACGACTTTCACCTCGACCGCCATCTTTACTTCTCCTGCCGAGACGACCGCGAGAGGTTCTGTCAGAACGTGAGCAAGAGTTTTATTAAATGTGTCTAAAAACGTTTCAATAAAATGTCCATAATTATGAGTCGCAACACAACGACTATGTCGACAACTTTATTACAATTTACTCGAACCAAAAGGCACGAATTTGAAAACTAAAATAGTTTTTATTGTTTCTTTCCTGTTGCAGTACTACTGGTTGTATAGAAGTCTATGCGTCATGTGTTAAAGCTGCATTCTCTCTCCTGACCACCAGGGGGCGACTCCTCTGGTTGTATAGAAGTCTATGCTTCGTGTGTTAACGCTGCATTCTCGCTACTAACCGTGACTCCTCTGGTTGTATAGAAGTCTATGCGTCATGTGTTAAAGCTGCATTCTCTCTCCTGACCACCAGGGGGCGACTCCTCTGGTTGTATAGAAGTCTATGCTTCGTGTGTTAACGCTGCATTCTCGCTACTAACCGTGACTCCTCTGGTTGTATAGAACTCTATGCGTCATGTGTTCAAGCTGCATTCTCTCTATTGACCACCAGGGGGCGACTCCTCTGGTTGTATAGAAGTCTCTTGATTCATTCCCTCAGTAAACATGACCTCTCATCCTCCACAGACTCAGGCCGGAGAAGGGAAAGTCTACAAGTGTCTGTTCAATCACAAGTTCGAGGAGGCCATGTCAGAGAAGGTACGAGCGGCCATCGTTCAGGGATCATGGGCGCGCTTGTTTTCGGTCTCTAACCCCCACCCCTCCGCTCCCCCAGTGCCGTGACGCCCTGACCACCCGGCAGAAGCTGATCTCTCAGGACTACAGAGTCAGCTACTCTCTGGCCAAAGCCTGCAAGGCGGACCTGAGGAAGCAGCGCTGCAGCCTGGACTCCAACCTGCCGCGGGCCCGCGAGGCCCGGCTGTCCTACCTGCTGCTGTGCCTGGAGGCGGCGGTGCACCGCGGTGAGTTCAGGGACCTGCGCTTCCTCCAAGACGATTACGCAATGTTGTCTTTTAATAGAAGGAAATAAAACGGCACAGAAATACGGTTCAGATGTCGCCGGACGCTCCGGACTCTTCTCTTCACGGCGCCCTTTTATCACGTCAGTTACAGGCAACACTTCTACTCCAAAAACGATAATACAAAATTTGGTCTACCATTTTTATCCATATATGTCACTGCTTTTGTGGACCTTCGGTAAACCAATTTCCATCACCAAAAGAGTTCGACCTCCTGAGTAAAGTTATGTTTTCACAAGAGATATGAAGAATTTCGAAAATCGAGCTTCAATTTTTCAGCTTTAGGGCCATATTATCACTTTACCCTTGTGCCTTAGGACAACGGTGCCTCGTTATATAGAGAGCTGAGATTGTTCTGCAATTTTTGATCATATGGAAGTGCCTTTTAAAAGGTGAATTTAAGAAATTTTTAAAAAAAATGAGAAAACGACTTCAGAGGGTTAAAAGAAAACAGCAGGAAGCTGTTCGTAGTAAAAACAATCTTGATAAACTCATAATTAGTGTTTAGTCGCTAAAGAGCCAGATGTTTTATTTTCTGGAGTTGGTGGAGACCAAAACAGCTAAAAGGAGAATACATAATTGGACTTAATTTAGTTATTCCATACGAACATGACATTTTTTATTTTATTTTATTGTGTGCATAGTTCCGTGTTTTATGGAGGAAAATTGTAACGCAGCATTTTATTTTTCTGGTAATGTCGCCCCAGATATTATCCATAATGCGATACTTTCACCACGATTACACTCATTTGAATACAAATCTTCACGTTTCAACATGCGAGTGACTTTGTGTTCACGTTCTATTGTTTATCGTCCTAATGTTACGCAATGAAATGTGCGGCTGACGGTTCGATCCCCGCAGGCCGCCCGGTGAGCGGCGAGTGCCAGGGCGAGATGCTGGACTACCGGCGGATGCTGATGGAGGACTTCTCCCTGAGCCCGGAGATCGTGCTGCACTGCCGGACGGAGATCGAGGCGCACTGCTCCGGGCTGCACCGCAAGGGCCGCACGCTGCACTGCCTCATGCGCATCGGGCGCGGCGACCGCGGCGCCGCCGTGGACAACGTCTGCCAGAGCGCCGTGAGTCATTTGAGGATGTTCTGCAAGAGAATACTGGTTTAGAAAATGAAAATACTGGTTTCTGTGGCGCGAACGTGTTCGTTAACGCGTCGACTTTAACGACGCGTGTTCCTCGCCGCTTCGCAGCTGCAGACTCTGATCCAGTCGGCCGACCCCGGAGCCGACTACCGGATCGACCGGGCGCTCAACGAGGCCTGCGAGTCGGTCATCCAGACGGCCTGCAAGCACATCCGCAGCGGAGACCCCATGTGAGCACACACACACACGCACGCACACGCACACACGCACACACAAACGCACACACACGCTCTGAAGCACGCACACAAGCGCGCACACACACACACACACACACACACACACGCAATAACACAGACACACGCACGCGCTAAAGTGCACACACACGCACACAAACACACACACACACACACACAAGCAATCACACAGGCACACAAGCGCACGCACACACACACACACACAAGCCCACACACGCTCTAAAGCACACACACACACACACACAAGCGCACGCACACACACACACAAGCCCACACACGCTCTGAAGCACACACACACACACACAAGCGCACGCACACAAGCGCACGCACGAGCCCACACACGCTCTAAAGTGCACACACACACACACACACACGCACACACGTGCACAAGCACGCACGCACACATCCACACACACACATGCACACACACACTAACACACATGCACACAATTTAGAAAACCAATAAGGTGCCAAAGAAAGAGGAACAGTGAACGTATGTTCTGGTTCATATTTCCTCCTCACAGAACGTTTCCTGGTGCCGGTTTGTGTCCACCAATAATATAATAATATAACTAAATGTAAACACACCTTTCATTTATTTACACATTTAGCTCTTATTTAAAAATAAGTAGTTTTGTGAATTACATATTATTATTTTTTAATTGAATCCATTTGACTCCCAGTGGACGAGAATATAGCTGCTCTAAGTGTGTGTGTGTGTGTGTGTTCGTGTTTGTGTGTTCGTGTGTGTGTGTGTGTGTGTGTGTGTGTGCAGGATCCTGTCGTGCCTGATGGAGCACCTGTACACAGAGAAGATGGTGGTGGACTGTGAGCACCGGCTGCTGGAGCTTCAGTATTTCATCTCCAGAGACTGGAAGTGAGTCATTGTTATTCATTCATTCATATTCCACAGCACACCGAGGGTTAACGTGCACTTTACAATTAATATCTGTAATTTAAGATCCACTTTGGAATTTGTATGGAAGCGCAACGTTTCTACCTCCTTAAAGGGACAGTTCACCCCAAAATAAAAAATACAAACATTTCTCCTTTTACCTGTCGTGGTATTTATCAATCTAGATGATGGAGTTGGTTTTATATATATATATATATATATATATATATATATATATATATATATATATATATATATAAAATAAATAATGACTTCAATCTTCACACAATAGTTTCTTTAAGCTGTTCTCTGTGGTTGTAACGTGTCTGCAGGCTGGACCCCGTCCTGTACAAGAAGTGTCATGGCGACGCCGCTCGCCTCTGCCACACGCACGGCTGGAACGAGACCAGCGAGCTGATGCCGCCGGGCGCCGTCTTCTCCTGTCTGTACCGACACGCCTACCGCACCGAGGAGCAGGGCCGCAGGGTACGGTAGAGCCACCGCGCCCTCTGGCTCGCTGGGGTTTTAAATTCTCCCAAATCTGATCAGTATTGATCCTGGTGACGGGTGAATTGGTGCTGTGGGTTTAATCTGGTCTCTGATTGGCCGGAGGGCGGTTGTGTGATTTCCTGCTTCCAAAGCGACGACTTAAGCAATTTAATTTAGCTGGAAATTCAGTCCACGATGGACCGGGGTCATTTATTACTTCACTACAAGCTTGTTGGTTAATGTGCACTTTCCCTGGTAAATAAATAAAAACACTAATTGATTAATTGATTAAATAAATAGATTAACAAATACATAAATAAATGCAATGTATGTATTTAATGTGTGTGTGTGTGTGTGTTTACAGTTATCTCGGGACTGTAAGGTGGAGGTTCAGAGGATTCTCCACCAGAGGGCGCTGGATGTGAAGTTGGACCCCGAGCTGCAGAAACGCTGCATGACCGACCTCGGCAAGTGGTGCAGCGAGAAGACGGACACCGGACAGGTGAGACGAACACCTGCATCCTCTCTCCTGACCACCAGGGGGCGACTCCTCTGGTTGTATAGAAGTATATGCTTCATGTGTTAAAGCTGCATTCTCTCTCCTGACCACCAGGGGGCGACTCCTCTGGTTGTATAGAAGTATATGCTTCATGTGTTAAAGCTGCATTCTCTCTCCTGACCACCAGGGGGTGACTCCTCTGGTTGTATAGAAGTATATGCTTCATGTGTTAAAGCTGCATTCTCTCTCCTGACCACCAGGGGGTGACTCCTCTGGTTGTATAGAAGTCTATGCTTCATGTGTTAAAGCTGCATTCTCTCTCCTGACCACCAGGGGGCGACTCCTCTGGACCTTTAAGAAAACAAACATTGAAACAATTGAAACATCCTTTCAAGAAGGTTTTTGCATGTTGTGGCCATTTTAAATGTGTATCTTGTATAACTGGTCTGTGTGTGTGTGTGTGTGTGTGTGTGTGTGTGTGTAGGAGCTGGAGTGTCTCCAGGACCACCTGGAGGACCTGGTCCCGGCCTGCAGGGAGGTCGTGGGGAACCTGACGGAGCTGGAGTCAGAGGTCGTTCACATTAAGGCGACGTTGTGACGGTCGTGTGTGTGTGTGTGTGTGTGTGTGTGTGTGTGTGTGTGTGTGTGTGTGTGTGTGTGTGTGTGTGTCTCCTGCACGTGCTGAACTTCCTGTTTCCTCTCCGTTCTGCAGGACATCCAGATCGACGCGCTGCTCATCCGGGCCTGTGAACCCGTCACTCAGGCGCACTGCCACGTGAGTGACGGGAGAAACCATAAAACTGCTCTTTTATTTATATATATTAGTGTGTGTACTTTGGCCGGATTAAGAATTCTGTGTAATGAAGCAGATTTTAGACTTCAGGTGTGTTTTTGTTTCCTTTTAATGATGTTCTGTCTCTTTAATGTGTGTGTGTGTGTGTGTGTGTGTGTGTGTGTGTGTGTGTGTGTGTGCAGGATGTAGCTGATATCCAGATCGATACAGGGGATCTGATGGAGTGCTTGGTGCAGAATAAACACCAGAAGGAGATGAACGAGAAGTGTTCGGTCGGCGTTACACACTTCCAGCTGGTCAGTTACCATGACAACATCACTTTTAAGTTCTTCAATTAACAAAAACTAAGTTCATGTCAAACTAACATTTAGTGAACATGATGTTTATTTATAATCTAGAGCTAAGAGGATGTTTTCTAGCTAATGAGGCCGGTGACAAATTAATTACTTACTTAATGAATTAGTCGACTAATCTTTCCTTTTCTTCTTATTTGACGTGATATCTTTCATTTCCTCGTAACACGAGCTTTAAGGTGGAGCTTCGGTTCTTGGTCGGTGCGTTTGGTGACTTTTCTTTAAGATCATTATATATTCTAGTAGTTCTGTTAAAGCGCTGCTCGTCTCTACAGTCCCTCGTGACGCTCAGCTGTGCGGTGAGTCTGCTGCGCTTTAATGAGCTCAACTTTCAGGTCCAGATGAAGGATTTCCGGTTCTCCTATAAGTTCAAGATGGCCTGTAAGGAGGACGTTCTCCGCCTGTGTCCAAACATCAAGAAAAAGTGAGTTCAGAGAACTGGAAACTCAAAGTTACTATGAGTAGCTTTCATGTTGTTTATTCTGGCGCCCCCTGTGGACTCAAGAGGTAGTGTCTCTGAGCACCGGGGTCCCTTTAGGGGCCGTTCACACCAGACGGACTCTCAAAAACGCGTCGCTACCAAACCAACAACTTTAAGCCAGTCAGTTAAAAATGCGATTTAAATAACTGACTCCGCCCCCTCTGTAATGGACGTACCTGACTCCGCCCCCTCTGTAATGGACGTACCTGACTCCGCCCCCTCTGTAATGGACGTACCTGACTCCGCCCCCTCTGTAATGGACGTACCTGACTCCGCCCCCTCTGTAATGGACGTACCTGACTCCGCCCCCTCTGTAATGGACGTACCTGACTCCGCCCCTCTGTAATTTACGTGACTGACTCCGCCCCTCTGTAATTTACGTGACTGACTCCGCCCCCACTGTAATGGACGTACCTGACTCCGCCCCCTCTGTAATGGACGTACCTGACTCCGCCCCCTCTGTAATGGACGTACCTGACTCCGCCCCCTCTGTAATTTACGTGACTGACTCCGCCCCTCTGTAATTTACGTGACTGACTCCGCCCCTCTGTAATTTACGTGACTGACTCCGCCCCCACTGTGATGGACGTACCTGACTCCTCCCCCACTGTAATGGACGTACCTGACTCCTCCCCCTCTTTAATGAACATAACTGACTCCTCCCCCACTGTGATGGACGTACCTGACTCCTCCCCCACTGTAGTGGACGTACCTGACTCCTCCCCCTCTTTAATGAACATAACTGACTCCTCCCCCACTGTAATGGACGTACCTGACTCCTCCCCCACTGTGATGGACGTACCTGACTCCTCCCCCTCTGTGATGGACGTACCTGACTCCTCCCCCACTGTAATGGACGTACCTGACTCCTCCCCCACTGTGATGGACGTACCTGACTCCTCCCCCACTGTAGTGGACGTACCTGACTCCTCCCCCACTGTAGTGGACGTACCTGACTCCTCCCCCTCTTTAATGAACATAACTGACTCCTCCCCCACTGTAATGGACGTACCTGACTCCTCCCCCACTGTGATGGACATACCTGACTCCTCCCCCACTGTGATGGACGTACCTGACTCCTCCCCCTCTGTGATGGACGTACCTGACTCCTCCCCCACTGTGATGGACGTACCTGACTCCTCCCCCACTGTGATGGACGTACCTGACTCCTCCCCCACTGTGATGGACGTACCTGACTCCTCCCCCTCTGTGATGGACGTACCTGACTCCTCCCCCTCTGTGATGGACGTACCTGACTCCTCCCCCTCTGTGATGGACGTACCTGACTCCTCCCCCACTGTGATGGACGTACCTGACTCCGCCCCCTCTGTGATGGACGTACCTGACTCCTCCCCCTCTTTAATGAACATAACTGACTCCTCCCCCACTGTAATGGACGTACCTGACTCCTCCCCCACTGTGATGGACATACCTGACTCCTCCCCCACTGTGATGGACGTACCTGACTCCTCCCCCTCTGTGATGGACGTACCTGACTCCTCCCCCACTGTGATGGACGTACCTGACTCCTCCCCCACTGTGATGGACCTACCTGACTCCTCCCCCACTGTGATGGACGTACCTGACTCCTCCCCCTCTGTGATGGACGTACCTGACTCCTCCCCCTCTGTGATGGACGTACCTGACTCCTCCCCCTCTGTGATGGACGTACCTGACTCCTCCCCCACTGTGATGGACGTACCTGACTCCTCCCCCACTGTGATGGGCGTACCTGACTCCTCCCCCACTGTGATGGGCGTACCTGACTCCTCCCCCTCTGTGATGGGCGTACCTGACTCCTCCCCCTCTGTGATGGGCGTACCTGACTCCTCCCCCTCTGTGATGGGCGTACCTGACTCCTCCCCCTCTGTGATGGACGTACCTGACTCCTCCCCCACTGTGATGGACGTACCTGACTCCTCCCCCACTGTGATGGACGTACCTGACTCCTCCCCCACTGTGATGGGCGTACCTGACTCCTCCCCCTCTGTGATGGACGTACCTGACTCCTCCCCCACTGTGATGGACGTACCTGACTCCTCCCCCTCTTTAATGAGCGTACCTGACTCCTCCCCCTCTGTGATGGACGTACCTGACTCCTCCCCCTCTTTAATGAGCGTACCTGACTCCTCCCCCTCTTTAATGAGCGTACCTGACTCCTCCCCCTCTGTGATGGACGTACCTGACTCCTCCCCCTCTGTGATGGACGTACCTGACTCCTCCCCCTCTGTGATGGACGTACCTGACTCCTCCCCCACTGTGATGGACGTACCTGACTCCTCCCCCACTTTGATGGACGTACCTGACTCCTCCCCCTCTTTAATGAGCGTACCTGACTCCTCCCCCTCTGTGATGGACGTACCTGACTCCTCCCCCTCTGTGATGGACGTACCTGACTCCTCCCCCTCTGTGATGGACGTACCTGACTCCTCCCCCACTGTGATGGACGTACCTGACTCCTCCCCCACTGTGATGGACGTACCTGACTCCTCCCCCACTGTGATGGACGTACCTGACTCCTCCCCCACTGTGATGGACGTACCTGACTCCTCCCCCACTGTGATGGACGTACCTGACTCCTCCCCCACTGTGATGGACGTACCTGACTCCTCCCCCACTGTGATGGACGTACCTGACTCCTCCCCCACTGTGATGGACGTACCTGACTCCGCCCCCTCTGTGATGGACGTACCTGACTCCTCCCCCTCTTTAATGAGCGTAACTGACTCCTCCCCCTCTGTGATGGACGTACCTGACTCCGCCCCCTCTGTGATGGACGTACCTGACTCCGCCCCCTCTGTGATGGGCGTACCTGACTCCTCCCCCTCTTTAATGAGCGTACCTGACTCCTCCCCCTCTTTAATGAGCGTACCTGACTCCTCCCCCTCTTTGATGAGCGTACCTGACTCCGCCCCCTCTGTGATGGACGTACCTGACTCCGCCCCCTCTGTGATGGACGTACCTGACTCCTCCCCCTCTGTGATGGACGTACCTGACTCCTCCCCCACTGTGATGGGCGTACCTGACTCCTCCCCCTCTGTGATGGGCGTACCTGACTCCTCCCCCTCTGTGATGGACGTACCTGACTCCTCCCCCTCTGTGATGGGCGTACCTGACTCCTCCCCCTCTGTGATGGGCGTACCTGACTCCTCCCCCTCTGTGATGGGCGTACCTGACTCCTCCCCCTCTGTGATGGGCGTACCTGACTCCTCCCCCTCTGTGATGGACGTACCTGACTCCTCCCCCTCTGTGATGGACGTACCTGACTCCTCCCCCACTGTGATGGACGTACCTGACTCCTCCCCCTCTTTAATGAGCGTACCTGACTCCTCCCCCACTGTGATGGACGTACCTGACTCCTCCCCCTCTTTAATGAGCGTACCTGACTCCTCCCCCTCTGTGATGGACGTACCTGACTCCTCCCCCTCTTTAATGAACGTACCTGACTCCTCCCCCACTGTGATGGACGTACCTGACTCCTCCCCCACTGTGATGGACGTACCTGACTCCTCCCCCACTGTGATGGACGTACCTGACTCCTCCCCCTCTTTAATGAACGTACCTGACTCCTCCCCCTCTGTGATGGACGTACCTGACTCCTCCCCCTCTGTGATGGACGTACCTGACTCCTCCCCCTCTTTAATGAACGTACCTGACTCCTCCCCCTCTGTGATGGACGTACCTGACTCCTCCCCCTCTTTAATGAGCGTAACTGACTCCGCCCCCTCTGTGATGGACGTACCTGACTCCGCCCCCTCTGTGATGGACGTACCTGACTCCTCCCCCTCTGTGATGGACGTACCTGACTCCTCCCCTACTGTGATGGGCGTACCTGACTCCTCCCCCTCTGTGATGGACGTACCTGACTCCGCCCCCTCTGTGGTGGGCGTACCTGACTCCTCCCCCTCCTGCAGGGTGGACGTGGTCATCTGCCTCAGCACCACGGTGAAGAACGACACGCTGCAGGAGGCCAAGGAGCAGCGGGTGTCACTGAAATGTCGTAAACAGCTGCGGGTGGAGGAGCTGGAGATGGTAACACACACACACACACTCTCTCATCTGAACACACACTAAGAGCGTTTTCATACTCGGCAACAGTGTGTGACCTTGAGATGACCTCTGTGACCTTGAGATGACCTCTGCTTCCCCTCAGTCGGAGGACATCCGGCTGGAACCGGAGCTGTACGATCCCTGTAAGTCCGACATCAGCCGGCTGTGTCCCAACGTCGCCTTCGGGAACGCTCAGGTGAGGAGGCATGATGAAGAGCAGAGGACGGCTCAGTGATGTGTGTGTGTGTGTGTGTGTGTGGCGTTAAACGCTTCCTCATCTTCCTCCTCCTCCTCCTCCTCCTCAGATGATCGAGTGTCTGAAGGAGCAGAAGAAGCAGCTGAGTCAGCGCTGCCACCAGCGGATCTTCAGGCTGCAGGAGGTGGAGATGACGGACCCCGAGCTGGACTACCAGCTGATGAGGGTCTGCAAGCAGATGATCAAGGTGTGTGTGTGTGTGTGTGTGTGTGAGACTTCTGACACCAAGAGCACAATCTGGAATTCAAATTTCCAATCATCATTCATTAAAATGCATCATAAAACACGTTCATTATTATGAGTTAGATCCGGGTCGCTGTCGGGCGAGAACAGTTTGTAACTTTAGAGCCGTGTGATTGGTTGACGGCATGGATGACTTTAGAGCCGTGTGATTGGTTGTCTCCTCAGCGGTTCTGCGGCGACGCCGACGCCCGCAGCGTCCTGCAGTGTCTGAAGCAGAACAAGAACAGCGAGCTGATGGACCCCAAGTGCAAACAGATGATCACCAAGAGGCAGATCACGCAGAACACGGGTCAGTTCAGGGCAGAAGGGCGGAGCCGGGGCGCAGCGCTCGCCTCCCCGACTCACCTCTTCCTCCTCCTCTTCCTCCTCCTCTTCCTCCTCCAGACTACAGGCTGAACCCGGTGTTGAGGAAAGCGTGTCGAGCCGACATCCCCAAGTTCTGCCAGCCGATCCTGAACAAGGCGAGCGACGACAGCGAGCTGGAGGGTCAGGTCATCGGCTGCCTCAAGCTCCGATACGCCGACCAGGTGAACACGATGACGGGGAACTGCGGCTAGCGGGGAGTTCAACTCGAATGCTAACGGCGTGTTGAATGCTAACGGCGTGTTGAATGCTAACGGCGTGTTGAATGATGTGTTGAATGCTAACGGCGTGTTGAATGATGTGTTGAATGCTAACGGCGTGTTGAATGATGTGTTGAATGCTAACGGCGTGTTGAATGATGTGTTGAATGCTAACGGCGTGTTGAATGCTAACGACGTGTTGAATGCTAACGGCGTGTTGAATGCTAACGGCGTGTTGAATGATGTGTTGAATGCTAACGGCGTGTTGAATGATGTGTTGAATGCTAACAGCGTGTTGAATGATGTGTTGAATGCTAACGGCGTGTTGAATGCTAACGGCGTTTTGAATGCTAACGGCGTTTTGAATGCTAACGGCGTGTTGAATGCTAACGGCGTGTTGAATGATGTGTTGAATGCTAACGGCGTGTTGAATGCTAACGGCGTGTTGAATGCTAACGGCGTGTTGAATGCTAACGCCGTGTTGAATGATGTGTTGAATGCTAACGGCGTGTTGAATGCTAACGGCGTGTTGAATGCTAACGGCGTGTCGAATGATGTGTTGAATGCTAACGGCGTGTTGAATGCTAACGGCGTGTTGAATGCTAACGACGTGTTGAATGCTAACGGCGTGTTGAATGCTAACGGCGTGTTGAATGATGTGTTGAATGCTAACGGCGTGTTGAATGCTAACGGCGTGTTGAATGCTAACGGCGTGTTGAATGCTAACGGCGTGTTGAATGCTAACGGCGTGTTGAATGCTAACGGCGTGTTGGATGCTAACGGCGTGTTGGATGCTAACGGCGTGTTGGATGCTAACGGCGTGTTGGATGCTAACGGCGTGTTAACGCTGCGTTCTTGGCTGCGCTGCAGAGGTTGTCTCCAGACTGTGAAGACCAGATCAGAGTGATTCTCCATGAGTCGGCGCTCGACTACAGACTCGACCCGCAGCTGCAGATGCACTGCACAGACGAGGTGAACACACACACACACACAGACACACACACACACACACACACACACACACACACCTTTCTGTTCCATCACTTCAGAGGACAATGCATTGAGTTACTTCATCCACTTTAATTTAAAGTGGATTTTCTTTTCCTCATTTACTTCCTGTTTCTTATTTCTGCCTTCATCATCCTCTGCTCTCTCTCTCCTCTCTCCCGTTTCCTCTCCTTTCCTCTCTCCTCGTCGCCTCTCCTCTCCTATTTCCTCTCCTCTCATTTCCTCTCTCCTTTCCTCTTCTCTCTCTCCGGTTTTCTCTCCTCACCTGTTTCCTCTCCTTTCCTCGTCTCCTCTCTCCTGTTTCCTCTCCTCTCATTTCCTCTCTCCTTTCCTCGTCTCCTCTCTCCTGTTTCCTCTCCTCTCTCCTTTCCTCTTCTCTCTCTCCTCCGGTTTCCTTTTTTCTCTCCTCACCTGTTTTCTTTCTCCCGTTAAATCTCCATCTTCTCTTGTCTCCTGTTTCCTCTCCTCTCACTTGTTTCCTCTCCTTTCCTCTCTCTCCTGTTTCCTCTCCTCTCACTTGTTTCCTCTCCTTTCCTCTCTCTCCTGTTTCCTCTCCTCTCACCTATTTCCTCTTCTCCTTTCCTCTCTCCTCTTCTCCTTTCCTATTCTTTCCTCTTCTCTCTTGTTTTGTTTCCTCCCCTTCCTTTCCTCTCTCCTCGTTTCCTCTCCTCTCCCGTCTCCTTTCCTCTCTCCTCGTCTCCTCTCTCCTGTTTCCTCTCCTCTCACCTGTTCCTTCTCCTTTCCTCTCTCCTCGTCTCCTGTTTCCTCTCCTTCTCAATCGTCTCTTGTTTCCTCTCCTTTCACATGTTTCCTCTCTCCTGTTTCCTCTCCTCTCACCTGTTCCTTCTCCTTTCATCTCTCCTCGTCTCCTGTTTCCTCTCCTTCTCAATCTTCTCCTGTTTCCTCTCCTTCCACATGTCTCCTCTCTCCTCGTCTCCTCTCTCCTCCTGCAGATCTCCAGGTTGTGTGCGGAGGAGGCAGCCGCTCAGGAGCAGACCGGTCAGGTTGAGGAGTGTCTGAAAGTCAACCTGCTGAAGATCAAACAGGAAGCCTGTAAAAAGGTCAAACTGTATTATTTACCGTGAAGCCCTCCTCCGGGTGGTGCGTTCAGGTGTCCGTAGACTGTGGGATAAATGCATTAATCACGTTTTTCTGTCATTTGGGTGCAGAGAAACTCATGGTCTTCCTCCCGTCTTCGCTGCAGGAAGTCCTGAACATGCTGAAGGAGAGCAAGGCGGACATCTTCGTGGACCCGGTCCTCCACACGGCCTGCGCCCTGGACCTCAAGCACCACTGCGCCGCCATCGCGCCCGGCAGGGGACGACGTGCGTTCCCTCACACGGCTCAGCATCTAGATCTGGGCAGAACTACTTTCTTTGACGACTCTCCACTGTGTGTGTGTGTGTGTGTGTGTGTGTGTGTGTGTGTCCATCCAGAGATGTCGTGTCTGATGGAGGCGCTGCAGGACAAGAGGGTTCGTCTGCAGCCGGAGTGCAAGAAGAGACTTCAGGACCGCATCGACATGTGGAGCTACGCCGCCAAGGTGAGCCACCAGGAGGCCGTTGGGATTATTTATCTTAGTTTATAAAACAATATATATGAATCTGGAGGCCACTAATTTCATCTGAGGTAGATTTTAAATTAAAATATGTGTTTTACATCTTTAATTATCACCGTTCTGTTTATATATTAGCTCATTAGCTCACACTTAAAGGAATGTTTAGGGCATTTTGGGAAGTACACATTCATTTGCTGAAAGTGAAGCCACAGCAGAAGAGCCCAAAAAAATGCAGTTCCTCAAATGGACACTTTAAAGAGTCGATCACACAACCTCCAGTTAAAGCTGCATTTTCTCTCCTGACCACCAGGGGGCGACTCCTCTGGTTGTATAGAAGTATAGCTTCATGTGTTAAAGCTGCATTCTCTCTCCTGACCACCAGGGGGTGACTCCTCTGGTTGTATAGAAGTCTATACTTCATGTGTTAAAGCTGCATTCTCTCTCCTGACCACCAGGGGAGACTCCGCTGGTTGTATAGAAGTCATGCTTCATGTGTTAAAGCTGCATTCTCTCTCCTGACCACCAGGGGGGCGACTCCTCTGGTTGTATAGAAGTATAGCTTCATGTGTTAAAGCTGCATTCTCTCTCCTGACCACCAGGGGGCGACTCCTCTGGTTGTATAGAAGTCTTTACTTCATGTGTTAAAGCTGCATTCTCTCTCCTGACCACCAGGGGAGACTCCTCTGGTTGTATAGAAGTCATGCTTCATGTGTTAAAGCTGCATTCTCTCTACTGACCACCAGGGGGCGACTCCTCTGGTTGTATAGAAGTATAGCTTCATGTGTTAAAGCTGCATTCTCTCTCCTGACCACCAGGGGGCGACTCCTCTGGTTGTATAGAAGTCTATGCTTCATGTGTTAAAGCTGCATTCTCTCTCCTGACCACCAGGGGTGACTCCTCTGGTTGTATAGAAGTCTATGCTTCATGTGTTAAAGCTGCATTCTCTCTCCTGACCACCAGGGGCGACTCCTCTGGTTGTATAGAAGTATATGCTTCATGTGTTAAAGCTGCATTCTCTCTCCTGACCACCAGGGGTGACTCCTCTGGTTGTATAGAAGTCTATGCTTCATGTGTTAAAGCTGCATTCTCTCTACTGACCACCAGGGGGCGACTCCTCTGGTTGTATAGAAGTCTATATAAATGACTCTACTTCTCTCTTGATGTATTCCCTCAGTAAACATTGTAAACATGAGTTTATGTCTCAATCTCTAGTTTCAAGTCTTCTTCAATACAGCATGATGTTCATTTAGTAAATGATGGTCATTGAGAGTCAAACAGACCATAAATGGGGGACGCTGCAGGACGAGTCGTCATGACGACGCGTCTCCATCACCATCCTAACCCGCCCCCTCCGCCCTGCAGGTGGCGCCGGCAGAGGGCTTCTCAGACCTGGCCGTGCAGGTGATGACGTCGCCCTCCAAGAACTACATCCTGCTCATGATCGCTCTGAGCGTGTGCGTCCTCTTCCTGGTGGGTCTGCTGTGCGGCCGCATCACCAAGCAGGTGACGAGAGACCTGAAGGACCGGTAGAGGACGAGCCTCCTCGCACCTTCCTCCTCCTCCTCTTCCTCCTCCTCCTCAGATGCCCGGTCTGTGAACCAGCCATCCTGCTCAGCGCCAGCGCCCTCTACTGGAGCTCCTCTGTTTGTGCGCTGCAGCTGAATATTTGCATCAAATGCAAAAGAGAATTAAAATAAATCGCACACGACTCCAAACGGTCTTTTTTCTTGATGACCGTCGTCCCCCTCGTGTTTTTTTTTGGGGTTGTCTTTTTTTTTTTTTGGCATCTTCTAAGCACCCAAATAAGCGCTGTTCATGATGTGACTGATGGCTGCTGCTGCTTCTGAGGTCAAGACCCCCCCCCCCTCCCCCTCCTCCTGATATTTAACTGAAGACTGGAGCATGTCGAGCAACAGGAAGTTCGTTTCCTTCCGAGCGACTTGCGGGACGCCCGGAATCGCACACGGAGCCTCGGCCCTTTTGGGGTTCAGATCTTTGAGACCTTTTCTCTCCTCGTCCCTCCTGTACTGGATCACTGGATGTTTAACACGCCGCCCCTCGTTCTCCGTTGCCTTTAAGGAACACGGTCCGTCCCGTAACTCAGAGGCTTCGTCTTCTGCAGTTTACATCTGAACAAGCTGCCTGTGCACAAACGAGGTGGAAGTTATTCTCCATATGGATGAAAACCAGTAAAAACAGCTGACAAAGTTCCTTTATTTTATTAAACCTGCACATGGAAATGGTTTCCCTTCAGGCCCACGTTGTTGTTGTTGTTGTGTGCGTTTAACGAGTATTCACACTCCTGCATGAACACCGATGGGAGATGAACTTCAGACGCGAGACAAAACACCGTCTGGAAATGATTTCAGTTTTTCTAAAAATGCCATTTTACACTGAAAAAGTTGAGAGAAAAGCCTTTTTGTCTTGGAAAAAATAGCCTGGAGGCGATTAGCCTAGCTTAGCATAACAGCTGGAGGAGGCTTCGTAGCTAAAAGTTTTCACTCACTTCAGACGTTGTTATTGCAGCAGAAGGGTTCACACACAGAGATTCCTGTCGATCCCGATGACTTTAAACATGACGGCACCCCCTAGTGGACTGGAAAAGCATTTTTGCAATATTAAATAATAAAGATACGTTTGATACAATAATGTTACGCAAAATGTAAAGATGTATAAGAAGTTATTATAATGATGAAACAAACATAGGACATATTGTGTTGATCGGAGCCATGCTAGCTGTTTCCCTTTGCTTCCAGTCTTTATGCTAAGCTAAGCTAATGGCTCCAGCAGCTTGTAAATGTAAAGCTGCAGCCTTCAGCTGAGCTGTCCAACAGCAGAAATACGTTTTCACTTCCATCATACATGTGACACACGTGAGCAGTAATATCTGGACATGGTGACTTTAACCAGGCGGCGTGATCGAAATACTGTTGTTATTATTTGATGCATTTTAGAGAAATGCAACAAAAAGTTATATGAAAGAAAAAAGGAAACTTTAACCAATTTTGGAAACTTAAATGGAAAATCTGTATTTTTATTTGACAGCATGTTTCTTTCTTTTCTTTTGCAGCCAAATTATTTCAACTGTAACTAAAGAGATGCAAACATTATTATTATTAATATTATTCATTATTAATATAATTTTCTTCTTGAGGAATATTTAATTTTGCACTTTAACTCCACGTCGCAGGACAACGAGCCTCGTTCGTCTCCTTCATTTGTAAAATAAAGGAGATTTCTAAAAAAGTAACCTCAGCTTTCATTTTAGGAAATGTGTCGCAGCTTTTTGGTTGAAATATTAATATTTGTGAACGACATATAAACAGGATGTTTTCTGCTCATTTACTAAAGTTTGCAGATTATTTGTGAAAACTTTCTGGAGGTTTTTGAGCTTCGACAGGAAGCAGACGGACGTCTTCATAACCAGTTCTGTCTCTTATGAACAAACTTCATCGCTGTGCTTTTCCTTTAACATTCTCACGTGAAACGACGACGTGACGTTTATCTCTGGAGTTTGAGTTTGCTGTACAGATCAAAATTTGTCAATTTAATAAAAGTGTCTGCTGATTTTTGTATCTTTGACTCAACCTGAGTTTTTATTGTATCATTCATGTCAGTGGTGTAAAATAAAGCAAGGCAAGTTTATTTGTAGAGCACATTTACGTCTCCATTCTTCCATTGTAACTGCGTGTTTAACGTCGCATTGCTATGAATTGTGGGTAATTCACTTGGGCAAAGTCGGCATCTGATGCTGATTTACGGAAACGGTTCATAAAGGGGTCAAAATGTCTGAGAGACTCAAACACTCGACGATGTGTCAGTGGGACAGAACTAAACCTCACGGAGTTAGCAGGAGCCTCACAGTCCGTGGAGATTGGGATTGAGCCAATGTCTGATCACACGCTTCAATTAAATCCATTTCTAAGACTCAAATGCTGCTGGTTATTGATTGAATTGATCAGATAAATCACAGAAACACCTGGTCCTGCACAGCGTTTAATCCTTCAAATCAAAAGCCCTGAACATGAATAATGAGAGAGGGAAACCAACATACTACAAATGTAGTTATAGTTTATAATATTGAATATTTTTCTTTTTTAGGTGAAACTACATTTGATCACTGAATCATACCCACTCAAATGAAACACATTAAAAACAAACTAATTTAAACTATGTCGTCTCATGCAAAGTCAAAGCCAGGATTTTATTAATACTGAAGTCCCGTAATAATACATGTTTGACTTGCCAACAAAAACATCTGTACATAAGTATTTTTTCTTCCTCTTCACGTTATATATTAATTTACCGGTTAATAAATGATCAAAAACGAGATCATATCCAATATCAGGCAATGAGAAAATGCACCTGTGCTTTCAAAACAACTCCAACGGCGACACTACCGGTGGAAATGGGTGAAAGGCTTCTAGAATTACGAAGAGCGCAGTTGGCATTAAGTTATTGGGCTAATCTAGAGGGCCTTTTATTATTATTTATTAATAATGCAAGTACTAGACATCCTGATTCACACTCCAAACCAGTTGGTGGCGGAAATGCACCAAACAGTTGTTTGCCCACCGACAGTAATCCTCAAAGAAGAAGAAGAAGAAGACCCGGATGTTGTTCCATTAGCAACATGGCGGCTACCGTCAGGAGCAACGGCAGCGTCTCGTTGTTGTGTTGATAAAGTGTGTTGTTCCTCTGACTCTCCCGGTAGCCTACAACGATATAGAAGTTAGCTTAGCATGCTGGAAACAGACCGACGGGGACGGAAGTCATCAACACAGCTCGTCCCAGTTTATTGGAGAGGAAACGGGGTTTGTGACGGAGTTTGTGTGGAGAAAATGTCTAAAGTCCAAATGCTGAGATCTGTAGTCAATGTTGTATATATTGAGCATCTTTCATTCCTGTTACTTTTGTGTTCCTACTGTGACAAACAAATGTCCCCTTGGGGATGAATAAAGTACCTATCCATCCATCCATCCAGTGGTGTTTCTACACGTAATTACGCCCCAGGCAAAAAAAAAAAAAAAGTCGGGAAAATGTTTTATTTTGAAAAAGAAACGCATACATCCGTCTGTGCGTAGCCTCAAACATAACATCTTGACACATGTCAAGAGGTCACGTGATACGTTTCCCCAAAAATGAAACTTAAAAGTCCGTTACAACTCGGTGTTCTGGATTAAAATCAAGGCAGAGCTCTAAAACCCTCAACCCTCAAGCTCAGGGCTCCACTAATGCAGCGTAATGGTGAGTTGTATCTTTATGCACTTTATAATTGTCTTTATGCCGGTCGTATTACGTCATATCTATTACGTCATAGTTTGCGCCCACACCGTGAAGGCCGGTCCGCGAAAATATTGTCTGACACAAAACCGGTCCGTGGCTCTAAAAAGGTTGGGGGCCGCTGCATTAGAGTATTGCCCCATAGCCCACAGTGGACCCCCCCACCCGGGAGACCCAGAGGCGACGCCCCCCCCCCCGCCCCCCACAAGCAGGGGCGCCCGCAGCCGCAGGGGGCACCAACCTGCCAATTCCCCACACAGTGATATGATGACTTGACACCAAAAACATCTGTACATAACTATTTTTTTCTTTTTCACGTTATATATTAATTTACCCGTTAATAAATTATCAATAAATCTGTGGGATTTTATTTTGAAAAGGTAAATGCTTTGCACCGGAAGTCGCTGTCGCTAGCTTGATGCCGCTCGTTGCTCCGCTCCATAAACAGCTCGTGACTGGTGAGTTCATATTATGACTTTTAAACGTGTTCAGGTTGAACTACAACGTCGTACTGTATCAGATGTACTTATTGTAGCGACGTGTGGTTGACTCGTTTTATCTGAACTGTTGAAACGAGACGTGCTGTGAACGTGAAGCTAGCTCAGCGTTAGCTTAGCGTTAGCTTAGCGCTAGCTTAGCGTTAGCTTAGCGGCTGCAGCCGAAGAGTCAAAACATTTCCTCCTAACGTCTAAAACCACTTCTCCTTGAGCTGTGTTTAGAGGATCCGACTCCACTGTCACTAAGTCACGTAGTTGTGACGCGACGGCAGGCGCATGTTAGTGACGTCAGTCTGCAGCGGTGAAACTACAATGTTTTGAAGAGGGACTACAAAAAAGATCATCTTAAATACTTCATCCGTCTTCTTACAGTGTTGCGTCATGCAGACGATTTAAACAACCTCATAGTATTACTTTATTAACAACATAAACAACCTGGTTCATAGTATTACTTTATTAATAACATAAACAACCTGGTTCATAGCATTACTTTATTAATAACATAAACAACCTGGTTCATAGTATTACTTTATTAACAACATAAACAACCTGGTTCATAGTATTACTTTATTAATAACATAAACAACCTGGTTCATAGTATTACTTTATTAATAACATAAACAACCTGGTTCATAGTATTACTTTATTAACAACATAAACAACCTGGTTCATAGTATTACTTTATTAACAACATAAACAACCTGGTTCATAGTATTACTTTATTAACAACATAAACAACCTGGTTCATAGTATTACTTTATTAATAACATAAACAACCTGGTTCATAGCATTACTTTATTAATAACATAAACAACCTGGTTCATAGTATTACTTTATTAATAACATAAACAACCTGGTTCATAGTATTACTTTATTAATAACATAAACAACCTGGTTCATAGTATTACTTTATTAACAACATAAACAACCTGGTTCATAGCATTACTTTATTAATAACATAAACAACCTGGTTCATAGTATTACTTTATTAACAACATAAACAACCTGGTTCATAGTATTACTTTATTAATAACATAAACAACCTGGTTCATAGTATTACTTTATTAATAACATAAACAACCTGGTTCATAGTATTACTTTATTAACAACATAAACAACCTGGTTCATAGTATTACTTTATTAACAACATAAACAACCTGGTTCATAGTATTACTTTATTAATAACATAAACAACCTGGTTCATAGTATTACTTTATTAATAACATAAACAACCTGGTTCATAGTATTACTTTATTAATAACATAAACAACCTGGTTCATAGTATTACTTTATTAACAACATAAACAACCTGGTTCATAGTATTACTTTATTAACAACATAAACAACCTGGTTCATAGTATTACTTTATTAACAACATAAACAACCTGGTTCATAGTATTACTTTATTAATAACATAAACAACCTGGTTCATAGTATTACTTTATTAATAACATAAACAACCTGGTTCATAGTATTACTTTATTAACAACATAAACAACCTGGTTCATAGTATTACTTTATTAACAACATAAACAACCTGGTTCATAGTATTACTTTATTAACAACATAAACAACCTGGTTCATAGTATTACTTTATTAATAACATAAACAACCTGGTTCATAGTATTACTTTATTAACAACATAAACAACCTGGTTCATAGTATTACTTTATTAATAACATAAACAACCTGGTTCATAGTATTACTTTATTAACAACATAAACAACCTGGTTCATAGTATTACTTTATTAATAACATAAACAACCTGGTTCATAGTATTACTTTATTAATAACATAAACAACCTGGTTCATAGTATTACTTTATTAACAACATAAACAACCTGGTTCATAGTATTACTTTATTAATAACATAAACAACCTGGTTCATAGTATTACTTTATTAACAACATAAACAACCTGGTTCATAGTATTACTTTATTAATGACATAAACAACCTGGTTCATAGTATTACTTTATTAACAACATAAACAACCTGGTTCATAGTATTACTTTATTAATAACATAAACAACCTGGTTCATAGTATTACTTTATTAATAACATAAACAACCTGGTTCATAGTATTACTTTATTAACAACATAAACAACCTGGTTCATAGTATTACTTTATTAACAACATAAACAACCTGGTTCATAGTATTACTTTATTAACAACATAAACAACCTGGTTCATAGTATTACTTTATTAACAACATAAACAACCTGGTTCATAGTATTACTTTATTAACAACATAAACGACCTGGTTCATATTATTACTTTATTAATAACATAAACAACCTGGTTCATAGTATTACTTTATTAATAACATAAACAACCTGGTTCATAGTATTACTTTATTAACAACATAAACAACCTGGTTCATAGTATTACTTTATTAACGAGGTTGGAATAGAAATGAAAGAATGAATATGAAAGTGAAACAAAGGTATTTTTCACAGAGTACAAAGCTACTAAACTGTCTCTCTGTTCAGGTTCAAACATGCTGAATTAAATACGTTATTGCACTAATAACGTGTGTATATATGTGTCTCATATCCCTTTATGTTGTTATGGTTTATATGCAGATTATAATCTGATCATAAGAATATGCAGACAACAGTTTATGAAACACAACCTGTTGCTGCAATAACTAGGTCCGGCCACCGTAAAGGTAAACACACACAAAGAGTTAATGTTCTTTCTTTTGCTATCTCGTGTTTGAGAATAGCATTTATTGGGCTCTCCAGTGGCAGCTGGTTTCACGAGCCGGAGGAGTTCACAAGCAATGGTGTATGACAGGCAATACAAATACATTAATAAACAAGACACCAAGGCAGTGGTTCACCAGCTGCAAAAGAAATAAAATGAAAACATAATTAAGAACACGTCACCGCCAACCCGGAAACGACACGGTACTTCCGGTTCATTCCACTCAGTTAGGAAGGTTCCTCACCAAAAAGGACTATTAGTCGAATAGTCCTTTTTAAGCCAGTGTTAGCTCAGCGTTAGCTTTACCTCATGATTGAGTTTACCGCCGTTAGCGCGACGTGGCGGTCGACCGATATCTGAGCTGTCATGGCCGATACCGATGAGATCACCGATATCAGGGAGCTACAATTATTATTATTCATTCACAGTAAATTCAACACCAAGCAACTGAAATATGGAAATGCTGCTAAATGTATACAGTGTAAAAAAAAAAGAAGAAATATATTCAATATTATAGTGTAATTATATTAAGACTTACTAATTTGGAAAAATGCACAATATATACAAAAAATAGGATAGAGTAAAAAGAAAAATATTCATTCAATAAATTCAACACCAAACAACTGAAATATGCAAATTCAGATAGAAGACATATATCTATGTAATTCTACACTAAGTAGTGAAAAACAACAGGTGTATAGTGTAAATGGCACCAATGACCCACAATTAAAAATAGTAAAACGTCTATACACACTACATTTTAGTCAGGTGTTTTGTAAGTTATAAATTATACATTAAGTGCAGAGTAATTGAGTTTCCTTTATTATCAATACCATGTTTTTGTTTTTGATTTAGATTAGAGTTTGGTATGAATGGGCCTCTAATCGCACACCAACATAAATCATAGTAGTTGATCTGTTGCTGTTTTCTTTTCGACTATCAGTCAAATGAATGTGGACTTAATGACTTTATGTCATTATAGTGTGTTTTACGATCTGTGTTTTTAAAAGTGTTCCGTTATTGTGATGCACTTCGTAAACAGTGTTTTGAAAGGTGCTGTACAAACATATTTCTGTTGATATTATTAACACCATGCATTGCTTTCTGAGCTGATCCACATTTTGTGTTCTTTTCCTTCCAGGAGGCCCGGATGTTCCTCCATTAGCAACATGGCGGCTACCGTCAGGAGCAACAGCAGCGTCTCTTTGTTGTGTTGATCAAGTGTCAGCTAGTCCCAGTTTAATGGAGAGGAAACGGGGTTAGTGACGGAGTTTGTGTGGAGGAAACGTTTCTGTCGTTGTGAAAATGTCTAAAGTCCAAATGCTGAGATCTGTAGTCAACCAGCGACTAACTGCGGCTGCTGAAGAGATATTTGGGCTGTTTGAAAGAACGATAGCAGAGTACGAGGAGGAACTTTCTGCTTCTAAAGAGGAGAACGAGCGACAACGGAGACTACTGGACGCTGTTTTCAACCCGGAAGTCCGGATACAAAGAGCAGGTTGGTTCTGTTTGTTTCTTCATCACTTTAAACTGATGGAAGCAGTTCTGGAGGAAGTATTCACATCATGTACTGAGGTAGAGTTACAGGTACTGTACTGCAGTATTCACATCATGTACTGAGGTAGAGTTACAAGTACTGTACTGAAGTATTCACATCATGTACTGAGGTAGAGTTACAGGTACTGTACTGAAGTATTCACATCATGTACTGAGGTAGAGTTACAGGTACTGTACTGAAGTATTTATAAACCTAAATACTTTTACTGTACTACATCTCAGAGGTACATATTGTACTTTCTACTGTACTACATCTCTGAGGTACATATTGTACTTTTTATTAAGATGACTGGTCATTACCATAAACATCTTTCACATAATTCCTAAACTGTGAGCATAATTCTGAATATTAAATTATAAAACACTCTTGAAATTTCATTTAACCAAAAATCGTACTTGTGGCTCTTACATATCCGGCCCCTAATGGTTAAGCTTAAAGATTAAACCATTACCAAATAACTTAAATTCAAAGAGCCATCAACTGAATAAACTATCAAACTAAACAAATATTCATAATCACTGCTAATCTAAGTCTTGTTTAACAGTCTTTTGTTTACATCTCTTCATCAGCGTGCTGGTTTTAGTCTGCAGCTTCACACTGCGTACAGTTCCACTGGAGTCCGGTATGGTTTGGGTTATCCTTCCCATTATCCGTGTTTCATGGTGACAAACTGTCAACTACTAGCACCACATCTCCATGCTTGAAGTTTCTCTTCCACCTTGACCACTTTTGCCACTCTTGAAGGAGAGGTCGAGTCCATCTGGTCCAAAGCAGATCTGCGAGGTACTGAACTTGCCTCCAGCGTCTCCTTGCATACTGGTCATCCTTGTTGAATGTTCCCGGTGGCATGTTGGGTTGCACTTTCATCAGCAGCAGATGATTGGGAGTCAGAGGCTCCATGTCACATGGGTCATCGGATGGGCTCGTGAGTGGTCGTCCATTAATGATACCTTCAACCTCACACATTAGCGCTTGGAGATCGTCGTCAGTGAGGGTCTGTTCTCTCACGAGGGCGTTAAGGATCCTCCGTGCAGCTGGGCTGTTGAACATCCATTTGATGCCTTTCTTTTGCAAAGTTTTTTCAATCTTTTAACTCGTTCAAGCTCTCAATGGCCACTCGCAACTCTTTTTCTGCGCCAACAAAGTTTGTGCCATTGTCAGAGCGCATGATGGAGACCTGGCCTCTTCTACTTATGAAACGGCGTATGGCGTTGATGCAAGAGCTGGTGTCAAGACTGTCTGCTATCTCTATATGCACTGCTCTAATGGCGAGGCAGGTAAACATCACACCGTACCTTTTGACAGTGCTCCGGCCCCGCTTAGCTTCTTTTTTGACCTGACCGTTGGAGTGCCGTAATTCTTTTCTTTTGTCCGTCAAGTGGATCAGAGTTTCCTCTCAAAATCCATGCTACTGCTCTCTTCAGTCTGTTCCAACTTGAGTAGTACTGAAGCAGTTTGTTCACAGGGTCAGCACTCTCCTCAGCTAGGATCGTATGCACAACAATGTTCCTGACCTCTGGATCGTCTTGCTTCTCATTATCTGGCCTCTGTGGCCATTCACTTTCTGGCCACAACAGAAACTGTGGTCCTTTTTGTCCACATATCTTCTTCTATGAAGCTCTTACCTTTCATGCCTCTGGTGGCTTGATCAGCAGGATTTTGTGATGTTCTGACATATCTCCACTGTGACGGTTTGGTAGCCTCTTGAATGAGAGCAATCCTGTTTGCCACATTCAACGACACATCTTGAAAAGAAGCAGTGCAGTCAAAGACGACACACATTTTCTTTTTCTTCGGGTGGTACACCCCACGGTGAGGAACGTACCACACCCTGTAGTCATCATGGTCAAGCTGCTCCTCAGCAACTTCAACGGCATAGCCTTTATCCAGTATGCTTTTCATGAAGTCTTTATAGTCTTCAAGAAAGACATCATTCTTTTTCAGTTTCCTCTTCAGGCTAGCAGCTCGCTGTCCTGCCATACAGCGGTTACTTGGCATGTTAGCTGCTTCATGTTTCAATGGAAGTCCTATGCAGTAATGTCCATCCACAAACTTTGTTGTCTGTTGCACTGAGTGCATGAACTGCTTGTCTTCTTGTGACATCTCCTCCTTGTCATCATAGCGCCGTTCTGGAAAGTCTGTTGTACTGCTGAACCATTAGCTGTTCTAGTTCCGACACTGAAATTCGGTTGATGCTGCAATCAGCTGACTCCATCTTGGAATCAGTAATCTCGTTCTTTGCGGGTCCACACACCATCCAGCCCAGGACCGTCTTCACAGCGTAGGGCCCGTCATCCTGACTATTAATTATCTGCCACAGCTCCATGGCCTTTGGGTTGTTAGCTCCAATGAGAAGGCCTACATCAGTGTCAATGTGTGGTAAGGTTACTTCATGCAGATACGGCCACTTTTGCAGATGTCGTTGAATCGGAATGTTTTCCTTTTGAACCGGGATACTGCTGTGTGTGAAGACTTTGGGTAGCTGGACATACCTTGTGTCCTCAAGGCCGCACACTTCCAGTTCTGAGAGCATGTGACTGTTGATTAGCTTCTGCTCACCAGGTTTATCTTGAGCCATAGTGCTCAACAATATCTGAGTCGGTTTTCCCTTAATGTTCAGTCTCTTTCGAAGCTCGTCTGTACAGAACGTAGCTGTACTTCCAGGATCCATAAAAGCATATGTCTCTATACACCTTCTACCTTTACAGGATCTCACCTTCACTGGAACAATGTGCAGGATGTCTGGGTGTTTCAGTGAGCACTGTGTGCACACCATCCTCTTCTTGCACATTTTGCTAAGATGTCCTCGTGTTAAACATCCAAAGCATATTCCCTTTGCTTTCAGGAATTCTACTTTATCCTTGTGTGCTAGCACTTTAATCTTGGTGCAAGACTCCAACATGTGATTCTTTTGACAGAAAAGACGTGGCGGTTCGAAGGCGTTAGCTGCCTTAACTGGGTTGGCCTGCCATGTTGTTGCATCCGGCCTTTTCCTCTCCATCGACACATTTGTTGCGAAGCTGCTTCCTTTCATTCCACTTTTGAATAATTTCTCCTTTTCCTTGTCTTTGCTGACTGTAGATGTGCGTCTGTCTTGGAAGTCTCCAAAGAGTGGGTCCATAGCAATCTTTGCTTGACGGTCAATAAAGTTAACAAGATCAGCAAATCTTGCTTTGTGACTACTACTTTCCTTGAGGTCAAATGCTACATTGCACCATCTCTCTCTCATTTTATATGGCAATTTGGATACCACAATTCTCATATTTGTGGGGTTATCCATCTCCTCCATGAACTCCACATCTTCCATTGTATTACGACATCCAGTCAGAAAAATAGCATACGTATTCAGTGCTTTCCCATCTTCAGACTTGATTTGTGGCCACCTTAAGGCCTTGTCAATGTAAGCGCTTGCTATCATCAGCTCATCTCCATAGTTCTTCTGAAGCAGTCGTTTTGCTTCCCTGAACCCTCTGCTACGAGTTCCTGCGGTTCTCCTGCAGTGTATTGTTGCAAGTAGTACAGTTTGTCTGCTTCATTATCAGTTTTCTGCTCAATAGCTTGTTCAAAAGCTCTGATAAAGGATCTGTAGGTAAGTGGATCACCCTTGAAAACTGTAACCTCTTTAACTGGTAGCTGAGCTTGTTTCTGATGATTAACCAACATTTCCGTGATCAGATTTTGTTTTTAAGTTACTGCTTCTGTCACGCTGTTGTCTGTTTGTCTTGGCCTCACAGTTTGTGGCTCTGTAAGTTGCCGGGTTCCAACTGTACCTCCAAGTACAGCTGCGTTAGTGTCAGGGAAAAGTCCTTGCTCCTCCTTTTGCACTTCAAATTGTGAGTAAAGATAGCTGTTCATGCCATCCTCTGCTCTCTCATAGCTTTTAAGTACTTTTACTTGAGCTCTTTTTTCAGCGATTGTTGCTTCCAAAGTCAGTCTTTCCAGCTTGGCTTTAATATGCGCTTCCTCCAACTCAAGCTCCTGCTTCCTCTGTAGAACTGCAGCGCGTTCCACCAGGCCAGCTAACTTTGCTTCTTCAGACACACAAACTGATGACATGCCGGACCGGGCAGATACACTTTTCACTTGTGAAGCACTGTCCTCAGGATGCACATCCTCTTTCTCTGCATCTTCATCACCGTCTATGTCCTCATCAGCAGCAGCTGTACTTGTTTCGCTCATTTCTTTTTCACTCAAAGCGCACATCCATTGTTCAGCTTCTACTGCAAACTGTCTCAGTCATCAGCTTTGGCCCCAACCAGCTGTTAACATCTGCATCTTTTTCTTCCTCCGACAGAAGATCCCTCACTTGTCCACTGATCTTTTTAAGCTGACAAGAGGGTTTAAATCCTTATCCATTAACTTTTGCACTTTTTGCAGATTGCCAGCATCACTCATTAAACTTTCAATTTCTTTTCTTTTTCCAGTTATCCGAGCTAATACTCCTCTCCTGGTTCCAATGAGCCTGCTCAGCTTCTCCTCCAATGCTTTCTCCGTTAACTTTCTGCTTCTCTTAGGTTCCGTTCTTTTAGCATTAATTACCTCTTTATCTTCAGCCATCATATTAATAAAGCAATGCGCAAATTGCGTGCAAATGTTCAAAAAGTATTTCCAACTTTCGCATCAGACATGTGCGCCACAACCTCTGAAACACGCAGAGCCTTCAGCGGCTTTAATGAGGTGCGCTGTCTGTTTGCATGAGAAGTCCTTAACACACTGGACACTGGAGGTCATTTTCAGTCGATTTTCTCGATTTGACATAATTTTCTTAGATTCACCTTTTAAGGCACTTGCATATAAGATATATACCCATGTTTTACATCATAAATTGCAGAACAATCTCAGCTATCTATATAATGAGGCACCATTGTCATAAGGCAAAAGTGTAAAGAGAAAAACTTTATAATATGACACTAAAGCTGAAAAATGGAATCTCGATTTTTGGAAATTCTTCATATCGCTTGAAAAAACCTAACTTTACTCAGGTGGTGACTCTGTTTAGGTGATGGCAATTGGTTTACCAAAGGTTTTAGGTTCACAAAAGCAGTGAAATATATGAATAAAATGGTAGACACATGTAAATAAATGTCTAAAACTAAATTTTTCTGAAATCCACTTATTTTACTAATTGTAGCGGCGTTCCGTCGGCGTTGTTTTCATTAAGTCGCTAAAGAGCTGCAGACACATTGAGTTCCTCTTCTCACGCGAATGACAGGAGACCGTTCATTTCCTTTTCTTCGGTTTTATTTTGTGCAGCAAAAAACCCTAACAAAATACACAAAAACTAATAAACGGTCAAAACGATCACACAATCATACGATCATACGGTAAAAGAACCATCTGCTCTCATGCCTAATGCAGCTCTTGCTTACACCTGCTGCCGTCATGACGTCATTAAATTATAGCGCTTTTCTAAGTAGCAGCTGAAGGCCCTGTCACCCTGGGGTGTGGAGGGGGAGGAGGTCTGAAAGGTGGGGAGGGGCCAGGTTGTTTAGGGTGTTGTAGGTGATGAGTTATAATTTGAAGTCTATCCTGTATTTAAGAGGTACATATTGTACTTTTTATTAGTGGGCGACTGTGGCTCAGTGGTTAGCATGCCTGTCTTTCAATCAGAGGATCGGTGGTTCGAGCCCCGGCTCCGCTAGTCCTTGTCGATGTGTCCTTAAGCAAGACACTTAATCCCGAATTGCTCCCCTTTGCTGTGTCGACTCTACGGTGTATAGAGTAAAAATGTAAGTCGCTAAATGAAATGTAATGTAATGTATTAAGATACATCTCAGAGGTAAATATTGTACTTTTTACTGTACTACATCTCAGAGGTAAATATTGTACTTTTTACTGTACTACATCTCAGAGGTAAATATTGTACTTTCTACTATACTACACCGCCGAGGTACATATTGTACTTTTTACTGTACTACATCTCAGAGTTAAATATTGTACTTTTTACTGTACTACATATCAGAGGTACATATTTAGCTTTTTACTGTACTACATCTCAGAGGTAAATATTGTACTTTTTAATGTACTACATCCTAGAGGTTTATATTAAACTTTTTAAGATACTTTTCAGAGGTTCATATTCTACTTTTTACTCCTTCAGGATCCAGAAGCAGTCTGTTGTTGGACCAGAGAATGTAGTTCTATTACCTCAGGGTGTTTTCTTTAAATGCAGCAACATTATGTCACCTCCTTTGAGCAACGTGAGTCTCATGGAAGGCGCAGGGTGAAGGAATGCACCATGTATATAGTCTTGGTGACGTTGTGACCGTGTCACAGGGACTCCCTGGGGTTCCTAGTGGGGCTCATCAATGAGGTACCATGTGGTGTGGTTTAAAACAAATCAGTTATATGTATATACTTCTTAATTCACTATAATAGCTACACATGACCTTTAGTTGGTGTACTAGAGGGGAACTAAAAGTAGACGGTCAGTGGAGCAAGTTACAGTTGGTGGAACATGTAGTCAGTACAGTGTTTCCCCTAGCCGACACAAACACTTAAAGCAGTGGTTCTCAAACTTTTTCTATAAATAACTTCATTTTGTGACTCCATCTGTGCTTTTATAAATAACAGAATAAAGAAAATTGCAATCACTTTCAAGTAAATCAGATTGCTCCATCAGACAATTTATTTTTTATTTTTAAATTGCAATCACTTAGAACAATGAAAATAAAGTTATATCTGTGCAAAAAAATAACTGATATTTAGTTGCTACGTTTTTTTTTTTTTGCCAAACAAAACAGAATGAGTGCAGAGATGTGAGCATCAGGTTGCATCAGTATTAGTGGAGCAGTGAGCCTCTACACATCTTTTATAAACGGGGTTGTAGATTTAATACAATTCATGTTCAACGTTGATCTGAGATCTGTTTTCTGTTTTAAGACACGCTGCAGCAGAAAGGACGACGGAGACTTCTGGCAAAGAGCCAAAAGTCGAGATGCGCATGCGCAAGCGTAACCTGTTAACGGCGTAACGTAAACATTTACCCGTAACAGGCATTACGGGTAAATGCCTGTTACGGGCCGTACAGGCATGTCTCCATGTATTTATTAATGACTGAGTTTTATGTCCGTGTACTTTGTACTTTTGTAATATGTGAAGCCAGCAGCTCTTTGTTGGTACAAGACACGAGCACTTTGTCTCTTTCACCTGAGCAGGAGAGCTGCTCTCTGAACACAGAGCAGCTCTCTGAACACAGAGCAGGAGAGCTGCTCTGTGTTCAGAGAGCTGCTCCGGTGCTCCTCACATGAGAGCTGCTGTTGCCATCTTCACCCTGGGAGCGTTTAAAACGCAGATATAGGTCTGCTTTTCACGCGACATATTTTTCGACGCTCTGTCCGCTGCTGTGTGCTCAGCGCTCACCTGTCTGTGCGCATCGGGGCGGAACTCCGCTGTGCGCGACGCAGAGCAAAGAAGAAGTGTTAACGCGACCATGTAGAGACCGAAATGACAAGCTGTGTGTGGATAAGATCAATAAAATACGGCCGTTTAGTTTGTTTAATAACAGAACAAGGTGTAGACTGGTTCTATAGGAAAGAAAACCTTAAATGACGACTTGTGATCTGACGCTATAAGAAAATTACAGGGGGGCGCCCCGCCCCCCTATTATAACGGTGGTGGAAACACTGCAGTAGCAGCATGTTTTTATTTAGGGGTCATGCTTCGCTCATTTATAACTAATTCTCCGCTTTTTCAGTGAATACCTCTTGAATAATAGAGTTTAATATATGATTTCTCAGACGTATGAATGTATTTTATTATTCTCCACAGACGTCCAGCAGCTGTTGGTGGATAAAGAAGAGGTTCCCCCTGAGCAGCAGGACTGGAGCTCCAGTCTGGACCAGGAGAACCCAGAGCCCCCACACATTAAAGAAGAACAGGAGGACCCAGAGCCCCCACACATTAAAGAGGACCAGGAGGACCCAGAGCCCCCACACATTAAAGAAGAACAGGAGGACCCAGAGCCCCCACACATTAAAGAGGAACAGGAGGACTCAGATCCCCCCCACATTAAAGAGGAACATGAGGACCCAGAGCCCTCACACATTAAAGAGGAACAGGAGGAACTCTGGACCAGTCAGGAGGGAGAGCACCTTCAATGGCTGGAGGAGGCTGGTATCAAGTTATCTTTCACTCCTGTGAAGAGTGAAGATGACGAAGAAGAAGCTCAGTCCTCACATCTTCATCAAAGGCAAATTGAACAGATGGAAACAGAAGATGATGAAGAGGATTGTGGAGGATTAGAAACAAACAGAATGTTAGATCCAGTAAGACATCCAGGACCAGATACTGATGAGACTGATGACCCGTCTGAACCTGAGACTGATGACAGTAGAGATTGGAAGGAGACTCAGGAACGTCAGTCAGATTTAAACCCTCTGCAAAACATTGAAGTGCCTGTAAGTGATGTGAACTGTAGTACTGGAAATACATCAATCAGCTCGCCTGAATGTGCTGGAAGTTCTGACCACAAGGGACGTCTGAAGAGACACACTAGATCCAAAACAGGAGAGAAAGCATTTAGTTGTTCCATGTGTAGTAAAACATTTTCACGAAAGGGAAACCTGAACTCTCACATGACTATCCACACAGGGGAGAAACAATTTAGTTGTTCCATGTGTAGTAAAACATTTTCACGAAAGGAATACCTGAACTTTCACATGGCTATCCACACAGGAGTGAAATCATTTAGTTGTTCCATGTGTAGTAAAACATTTTCACGAAAGGGAGACCTGAACTCTCACATGACTATCCACACAGGGGAGGAACAATTTAGTTGTTCCATGTGTAGTAAAACATTTTCACGAAAGGAACACCTGAACTTTCACATGGCTATCCACACAGGAGTGAAATCATTTAGTTGTTCCATGTGTAGTAAAACATTTTCCCGAAAGGGAGACCTGAAAGCTCACATGACTATCCACACAGGGGAGAAACCATTTAGTTGTTCCATGTGTAGTAGAACATTTTCACGAAAGGGAGACCTGAAAGCTCACATGACTATCCACACAGGAGTGAAATCATTTAGTTGTTCTTTGTGTCGTCAAACATTTTCAAAAAAGGGAACCCTGAAACGTCACATGCGTATCCACACAGGGGAGAAACCATTTAGTTGTTCAGTTTGTGATGAAACATTTTCACACAAGCATAATATGAAACGACATTTAAAAGTCCACACTAGAGAAACAAATTAGTCGTGGAGTTTGCTCAACAAGATTCTCTCGTCTCTGTTATTTATCAAATCACAAGTGTATTGATGAGAGCATCAGAAATAAATGAGACATAGTTAAACACTTAAAAACTGATACAGACTGCAAAATAAGTTCATTCAGCTAAGATGAAGCTACACATCAATGTAAATTCTGTTGGTATTTGTTTCTATGATATTGTCTCATGTGTTATGTATTGTCATGTATATATTAATTATAATTGTTTTAAGCTGTCAAAGTATTCCATGTCCCCTATGCAGCACTATTGTTTGAGCTGAATTATCATAGGTGATGAAACTGAGGGAAATATTTAACCTTCTTTCTCTTCAGCAACGTTTTCTCTCCAGTTTCAACTTATATCTTGCATCTTGTTCCATAACTGAAGAATGACTGAATTGAGAATACAATTGTGGCTAATTATCTCCATCCTTCTTTTGTCTTTAACATCATCCTCTACTGATCTCATCTCTTTGAGATTTAGGGATTCTGTCCTTTGTTTTAGGACGTGAATATTTTACCTTTTATTTACCGAACTTTCTCTTTGATTTACTACTATTGTAATAAAATAGTAATCTGTTTTAATTCTTTTCATGTTGGCTCTCAAACTGTTGAAAAGTTCAGCCAATGTTTTCACCAAAATGACTTCAGGGCCCCGTTCCTCGTACGTGGTTCAACTAAATCGATCAAATGTCCTATTGTCCAGCTTAAACTAACCTGATGATTGACGTCAGGCTATCTCGGTTTCTCAAAGGCTGATCCGCGCTCAAACAGTCTTGTTTATTCGAACCAGACGTCAGTCATCAGGATAATTGCTCGTACCTGTCCCAGTTCAAAAGGGGGAGTCATCGAGCACTGAATCCATGATCTTCTAACACTACAACATGGCAAATAAACTCAAAGGAAGAGCCTCTTTTCTCTCCGCTGACGAGCAGGAGATGATCATGAACGCATATGAGGAAGTCAAGATCATAATCATGGCACAATCCAAAGCTGCGTTCACATCAAACGTGTTGCAAATATTCGCAACGCTTTTGCTGTGAACGCAGCTTAACCCTTCAGGGTCTTAGGCCTTTTTTGCGATTTTACATAATTTCTTAAATGCATATGAGATATATACCCATGTGTTACATCTAAAATTGCAGCACAATCTCAGCTCTCTATATAATGAGGCACCATTGTCATAAGGCACAAGTGTAAAGTGATAATATGGCCCTAAAGCTGAAAAATTGAAGTTCTATTTTTAAAAGTTCTTCATATCTCTTGTGAAAACATACCTTTACTCATATGGACGAAACATGTTGGTGATGGAAATTGGTTTACCAAAGGTCTTAGGTTCACAAAAGCAGTGGAATATATGAATAAAATGGTAGATGCATGTAAATAAATGTCTAATACCACATTTTGTATATCGTTTTTTGAGTAGAAGTGTTGTCTGTCACTACTTTCATCAAAATGAGAGAGGGACTGAGATAAAATGAGACTGAGAAATTACTTCATACTACAGACCAAGCTTCATGGGGTCTGTGCAAATGAAAAAACAGTTTTTGTTTTCAAACAAAACATATTTGAGTCAAAATATGTTCTATAGAAAAACAAACTATTTACAATGTTTACACAATGTGCATTTTTCAGTTTCGTTTTTACAAGAACCGTTTTCAGAACAAGAACAACATACAGTATGTACTCTGTATGTATGTATGTATTATGTACTCTGTATGTACTGTGTACTTCGGAAGCTTTACCAGCGCGTGGTCGTGTGTCGCGTCATGCAGAGTAGTACTGAATAGCTGTGAGCAGAGCACGAGGTGCCGTCTCTGTGTTCTCTTGCAGTACGCCACAAGAAAACACTTTTTTTTTAGCTGGTTTCAGTGGGTAGTGTGTTGTCTATCAAGTGAAAATCAGTGTTTTTTGCAGTGTAGGTGGGTGGGTAGGTCCTTAGGGATTTCCTGAGTGTTCATTGGTAGTTTCACACAAAATGTCGACGGACACCTGAATTGACAAATCGCAGTGAAAGGCGAAGCTCCACACAGACTCCACAGCGTGTCAGCTCCTGTTACAATACACTTTTCATGTCAAGTCATACAACCAATCTAAAACTAGAAATATTGTATTTTATCATAAAACTATCGTATTTACAAGGTATATAAATGAAGTTGCTTGCAAGAACAAAAGATAATGCTAGCGTCCTACTAAATTTAAGTTTAATTTGAAATTAGTTGCAAAACTCAGGCAACGCAACCAGATGTCAAATATCGCAACTGCAAGAAATTTCAGTATATGAATCGTTATCTGACGTTTAAGATTATTTATTACATTTTTCAAATGTTTAACAGTGTTAAGTTAAATATATTATACACGTTCAAACCATTTTCATGATAATATTGAATATTCTTTTACTATTTAAGATGCCACTGTGGAGTCAAGATAAATCAGCCCGACACAGGGAGCTAACATTGTCAGGCGGCACAACTGATAAATGTCAGGTGGCGCAGCCAGATAAACTGTAATTTAAAGCAATAAATAAAAGGTTAAAGTGAAGAAATTGTTGCTGAATATGATGTGAAGAACTATTGTATTGAATGTATTCATTTCTATATTTGTGTTATGTTTCTCTATTTAATTGTAAAATAAAATGTTAAATATACTAAATACCTAGAGAACGCAATTATCTTACATTATTATAAAACACAACCACAAAATAACAATATGTTAGGCACTGTAGACACTTCAAGGGATAATTTCCCAAAGTTTCTGTTTGATTAATTTTTGGAGATCTTTTTACAAATATGTGGTTGACAATTTTTAGCCTGTAAAGTTAAAAAATACTGTTAAAAACTATTTAAATGAAAACAACAGACTTGTTAAAGCACAATGTTCTAGATCCAAAAATATCCATTACATCAATTTTGAATTTTATTAAAAAAATTACCCTTTTAGAAGCCTTAGTCGTCATTGACCCATATACATGTAGGTGTATATTGCCATATAACTAGGAGTTTGAATATGTGTATGGGCGGATCAATATGTATGTGTTATTCATAATCAGAAATTCAATCAATTGAAGTAGTGAAAATAAATTGTGTGTGATTCTCTGTATTCTTATCATGAGTCCACCCTAATCATTTTCTACAATAATTATATGTATGGTGTACTAATATCACTGCCATATAATTATGAGTGCTTTCAACACATCCCTAAGTTTCTTAAGCGCTAGATAAACTTTACGAACAGCACGCCATGCAGCGGCTTTCACAATGTTCTCCGTATCGCCGACACCGTACAAACATGTACCAGTCGCAAAAAAGGTGATCCAGTCTATGCATACAGTATGTGAGACGGTCAATGCTCGGCTGCGCCGTGTGGTGTTCAATGTACGGCTCGAGGAGGTCTCGTAAATAAATTATTCCTTGTCGGCAGAATGGATAGCGCTCGTACAGGAAGTCATGATGACGTGAGAACGGATCTTGGCGATCTGGAAGAACTCTCTCCCAATAAAACTAATATAACTAATATCGCTTCTTTATCAATGAGGAAGGGAGCTGCCTTTTTTGTCCGGTGGGAGTGGCCAGCTTATCCAGTGAATTTCAGCAAGCCTGCTGTGGAGCAGGTTCAAGGATTTGGATGTGTTGCTATGGTGATTTTTCCAAACTTGCTTCGTGGAACCGAAAAGCCTGACCTGCGTCATCTTATCCTGAAAATTATCCGGCTAACTCAGTGAACCAGGTACGAGGAACCAGGTGAATAGGGTCAAAACATGAACTCATAGATATCACCATGAAACTTCACCACTGACAATAAGAGGAGGATTTATTGTATTACAAGTTTTATGAAATGTTGTGTTTAAATATGTAAATGAGGTTTAGTTTGATGTCTTCTGTCCTTTACATTAAAATGTGCAAACAAGACGATCACACAATGAAAAATAATGAGCGGCACTAAACACATCAGAATGAAACTTGAGAGAAGTGCTCCATCCTGGTAGAAGTACTTGTAGCATTTTAAAACTATATCGCTGTGTGTAGTTTATACGGTGAAAGTTTTCTTAAAATTAGATTTAAACAATACAATATATATAGTTGTAATGTATTGTTAATCGTATTGTATCGCCAAAGCCCTCATATTATAATTATTGATGCATTAATGTGTTTATAACTTTATGTTTTACTCACTTTATATCCTGCTGGCTAGTTTAATCTATCATAATAATAATCATAATTAATCAGGCGATTATATTTTTTTAAAAGAATAATCTGAAAAGTAACTAAAGCTGTCAAATACATGCAGTGGAGTAAAAAGTATAAAGGAAGTTAAAAGTAGGAGGAAATGGAGCCAAGTAACTCTAGATCAGGGGTAGCCAACACGGTGCCCGCGGGCACCTGGTCGCCCGCAGAGACCACGCTAGTCGCCCGCGAAGCATGTTCTAAAAATAGAACACGCTTATGAGCTTTCACAAGAAGAATTTAAAAAAAAAAAATCACTGGCGTGCGCGTAGCGGTCGGAGCTACTTACGTGTCATGGTTCTAACTTGTATCATGGTCCTAACTTTAGTCGCAGTTAAAACTTTATAACAACAATTAATAACCCACAACTAACACATTTTAACAGGGTAAAACACCAAGACACAACAGTTTGTGACTTATTAACAGTTTGTAACACTAATAATTGTACATTTATAAAATTACACCACCGAGCATGCTGGGTACAGCTCGCCCACTATCACACCAAGAAGAAACTCCGTCGCAGGAAGAGACAGACCCTTCCTGTTTTTTTTCACCTACATTCCCCTGGGTCCTAAGTCCCTCCAGGTTTAGCTTCCTAACACCCTCTATGTACCAACGTAAAAACAGCTGTTCAGTTGGCCTGCGGTCCTTTTCAGCATCAATGAATGAATGCGTTTACTGAAGAAAAAAAATACGCCAGAATCTTACAAAATACTGTGATATTAATTTTTGGCCATACCGCCCAGCCCTAACTCCGACCATTTCTGAAGGGGGTTAGATAGAGTTAGATAGTTAGATAGGGGTTAAATAGATAGTGATCTGTGCAACTTTGTTGTTCAGGAAGTTTGTATCAAACAAGTAGCCCTTCGTATTATTTTGTACCCTTGAAGTAGCTCTCGGCTTCAAAAAGGTTGGTGACCCCTGCTCTAGATTGTACTCACAGTGAATGTACTGTTGGGTTTCTGTAAATCCCGGGTGGTCATGAGGAGTAAGGGTCCAGGAGTCGATGAGTTATGATTAAGTATTTAATAAAGGAATGATCACAAAAACAGCTTATGCATGTCGATCGGGTTCCTCCTCATCAGCGGACTCCAGACCGCCGGTCTTGTCCAGTCACGTGGGGGGCACAACAGAGGCCGCTCTCCCTTCGCATGTCTTAGTTACAGGTCTCATTCACAGAGCTTAAGGCCACTCATTTGTTAGTTCTACGGCATGCGATTGGCTAAAAGTCCCACAGGGGCGGAGTCCCTCTTCGGCGCAGGTCTTGAAGATGGCTCCATAACGTTCCTGTTTTCCGGTACCTGAAGTCCTCACTCCGCCCTCCTGTGTTTACTAATAACATATTTTACCTACGGAATTGTTATTCAGTTCTATCTGTTTACAGCTGATGTGAATGTTACTACCGGTTACAGTCATCCTCCCAAAGACCAACGGCCCTACAGTCCATGTGACCCTCATATTCATACAATTACACATTCTTCATAATAATATCCCTTATTAATTATCATATTTCATGCATTTGTAATGTACAATAAACCTCACACTGTATAAGTCCAATTGTGACAAACCAAGTTCTAAAAACCCTACAGTACTTAGTTCCATTCCACCACTGAACAGTACGATATGTTAGTTTTCAGTAAAACACAGTACAACAAGACTTTATAAACACGAGTGCAAACATTATAGGTCCTTCTTTAAAAGTGCATTCATATTTATTGATGCATTAGTACTTTGTTAGATCTTTATACATGTGTTCATCCGCCGGTACCTTTTTATAATATATATATAATTATTGGATCAATATCATCAAAAGTTATTAAAAGCTTGTTGATATGTCATTGTGTGTAGAAGTGGGTCACGCTAAGCTGTGAAGATGCATCATTCTGACGTCTCCAAGTGAGACTTCATACAAAGAGATCTAATAACCAAAAGGTGATTGTAATATTGATTCTGTTGCCTAAAAGTTTGGAAACTGTTCCAATCAAGTTCCTCTCTGACGAACAAAGGACGTGTATCCTGATGAGGTCATAATGTGGGCGTGTCTAAAGAAAGGACTCAAGTCATGAGGAACTTTAACCAACGGCACCAATGGAACAACTGGACAACAACTAGAGAAGACTCGGGACATCGAGTTGGGATTCAACGCGGGACACCGTCCGGTACTCAGCTGAGGACAATAGGACATCGTCCATATACTTTAATACTTCATATTTTATATTTTGCATGACGAGTCCATAAACAATGTTCGTTTTATGAAATGTATTTTTTGTTCAAAGCCACGAAGCTTCAGAATAACAGAATGGAAAAAAATACTGGTTGTTTCACGATTTAGTAGATATGGAACATTTTAAATATTTAATTTTTAACATATGAAGATTTTTCTAATAGATTTGTAAAATGTAGTTCCTGTATGATACTAAACGGTCTGAAATGTTATTAAAAAAGTCACAGCCTCCACTATAAAGTTGTGGGAGAGAGGGATTGAAAGAAGTAGAACTTATTTTATTCCCTTTAATTAAGCAGATAATTAATTACATTTTAATCAGTGCAACATTAAATATCTTAACCTCTTGCGCTTTAGTTATATATTTAAATATAATAAGTACATTTATAAAAATCTGTTTAGAAAATAAGTGTTTCTAAGTAACATCTGAGTGGATATTTGTCATACAAATCTAAATGTAACATGAATCAACGGGCCACTGACGCACTATGAGTATGTGATACATGCAGGCAACGTTTCTGTTTCTTATGATTTATTCATCCAAAAACAGGCAAACAAACAAAAAGAACAAATTAAATCAGAACCAATCGCTGCCTCTCTTGCTTAGCTTAGCTACAAACACTGGAGCAAATATGGAAGAACAACATTCAGCTGAAGTCATTTTGGTGAAAGCATTGGCTGAACAACTGTTTGAGAGCCACCATGAAAACAATTAGAACAGATTAATGTTTTATTACAACTATTACAATAGTAGTCAATCAAAGAGAAAGTTCGGTCAACAAAAGGTAAAATATTCACGTCCTAAAACAAAGGACAGAATCCCTTTATCTCAAAACGATGAGATCAGTAGATGATAACGTTGAAGAAGAAGAAAGGATGGAGATAATTAACAACAATTCTTTTCTCAATTCAGTCATTCTTCAGTTATGGAACAAAACTGCAGTTTCTACAGTAAAACTAAAGCAAGGAAGTAATGAGTTTTAACTGGAGAGAAAACATTGCTGAAGAGAAAGAAGGTTAAATATTTCCCTCAGTTTCATCACCTATAATTCAGCTCAAACCATAGTGGTGCATAGGGGACATGGAATACTTTGACAATGTAAAAAACTATTATATTTAATATATACATGACAATACATAACACATGAAACATGAGACAATATCATAGAAACAAATACCAACAGAATGTAAAATGATGTGTAACTTCATCTTTGCTGTATAAACTTATTTTGCAGTCTGTATCAGCCTGACAGTTTTTAAGTGTTTAACGGTCTCATTTATTTCTGACGCTCTCATCAATACACTTGAGATTTGATGAATAACAGAGACGAGAGAATCTTGTTGAGCAAACTCCACGACTAATTTGTTTCTCTAGTGTGGACTTTTAAATGTTTTGTCAGACGTTGCTTTCGTGAAAATATTTTACTACACACGGAACAACTAAATGGTTTCTCCCCTGTGTGGATAGTCATGTGAACGTTCAGGTCACCCTTTCGTGAAAATGTTTTACTACACACGGAACAACTAAATGGTTTTTTCCCTGTGTGGATAGTCATGTGAGCTTTCAGGTCACCCTTTCGTGATAATATTTTACTACACACGGAACAACTAAATGGTTTCTCCCTTGTGTGGATATTCATGTGACGTTTCAGGTCTCCCTTATGTGAAAATGTTTTACTACAAACTGAACAACTAAATGGTTTCTCCCCTGTGTGGATAGTCATGTGAGAGTTCAGGTATGCCTTAAGTGAAAATGTTTTTCTGCACACGAAACAACTAAATGGTTTCTCCCCTGTGTGGATAGTCATGTGAACGTTCAGGTGTCCTTTTCGTGAAAATGTTTTACTACACATGGAACAACTAAATGGTTTCTCCCCTGTGTGGACAGTCATGTGACGTTTCAGGTCTCCCTTATGTGCATATGTTTTACTACACATGGAACAACTAAATGGTTTCACTCCCGTTTTGGATCTAGTGTGTCTCTTTAGACGTACCTTGTGGTCAGAGCTTCCAGCACATTCAGGCGAGCTGATTGATGTTTTTCCAGTACTACAGTTCACATCACTTACAGGTACTTCAATGTTTTGCAGAGGTTTTGAGTCTGACTGAGGTTCCTGAGTCTCCTTCCAATCTCTACTGTCATCAGTCTCATCAGTCTCATCAGTATCTGGTTCTGATCCTCCACAATCCGCTCCATCAGCTTCTGTTTCCATCTGTTCAGTTTCTCTTTGATGAAGCTGTGAGGACTGAGCTTCTTCTTCATCATCTTCACTCTTTACAGGAGCGAATGATAACTTGATACCAGCCTCCTCCAGCCCTTGAAGCTGCTCTCCATCCTGACTGGTCCAGAGTTCCTCCTGTTCCTCTTTAATGTGTGGGGGCTCTGGGTCCTCCTGTTCCTCTTTAATGTGTGGGGGATCTGGGTCGTCCTGTTCCTCTTTAATGTGTTGGGGATCTGGGTCGTCCTGTTCCTCTTTAATGTGTGGGGGCTCTGGTTCCTCCTGGTCCAGACTGGAGCTCCAGTCCTGCTGCTCAGGGGGAACCTCTTCTTTAACCACCAACAGCTGCTGGACGTCTGTGGAGAATAAAATACATTCATACGTCTGAGAAATCATATCTTAAACTCTCTATTATTTAAGAGGTTCATCACTGAAAAAGCGGTGAATTAGTTATAAATGAGAGAAGCATGACCCCAAATAAAAACCTGCTGCTGCTGTCGTAAACATCACACAGCAACTTGTGTTGCATTGACTGAACCACTCCCCACCGGCAGTAACAGCCCCTCAGTAGCAGATGCAGAGACTACATGTTCCACCTACTGTAACTTGCTCCACTGACCGGCTACTTTTAGTTCCCCTCTAGTACACCAACAAAGGTCATGTGTAGCTAATATAGTGAAAGAAGAAGTACACATATAACCGATTTGGTTTAAACCACACGGTGCCTCATTGGACGAGCCCCACTAGGAACCCCAGGGAGTCCCTGTGACACGGTCACGACGTCACCAAGACTATCTACATGGTGCATTCCTTCACCCTGCGCCATCCATGAGACTCATGTTGCTCAAAGGAGGTGAAACAACATTGGTGCCTTTAAAGAAAACACCCTGAGGGAATATAACTACATTCTCTGGTCCAACAACAGACTGCTTCTGGATCCTGAAGGAGAAACGGATAACTTGCTCCGTGCTCCTCTACTTTAACTTGCAGAATGAAGACCACTAAATTCCTGGATTCTTTAAGGAGACATTCGTTGTTTTCTCCGCCGCCAGATGAGAATCAAGGAAGAGGCTTTTGTCTGGGCAGAGATCGGTTACAGTGTGTTTGTAACCTTGTTTGTTTTGGTTTAAGTTTAATTGTACTATTTACCGTGTTATTGTGTATTTTATGGACCGTTGAGTCCCATTCAGTTCTGTGTAACATAACTGTTGTGCTGGTTGCTGCTGTAATAGTGTTGTTCCACGCTGCTGAGCTTTGTTGAGTTTTAATCCTCCACAACGAGTAAAGTCAGTAGACGTAGAGATGTAGTACAGTAAAGAGTACAATATGTACCTCTGAGAAGTAGTACAGTTAAAAAGTACAATATGTACCTCTGAGCTGTAGTACAGTAAAAAGTACCAAAGTACCTGTAACTCTACCTCAGTACATGATGTGAATACTTCAGTACAGTACCTGTAACTCTACCTCAGTACATGATGTGAATACTTCAGTACAGTACCTGTAACTCTACCTCAGTACATGATGTGAATACTTCCTCCAGAACTGCTTCCATCAGTTTAAAGTGATGACGAAACAAACAGAACCAACCTGCTCTTTGTATCCGGACTTCCGGGTTGAAAACAGCGTCCAGTAGTCTCCGTTGTCGCTCGTTCTCCTCTTTAGAAGCAGAAAGTTCCTCCTCGTACTCTGCTATCGTTCTTTCAAACAGCCCAAATATCTCTTCAGCAGCCGCAGTTAGTCGCTGGTTGACTACAGATCTCAGCATTTGGACTTTAGACATTTTCACAAAGACAGAAACGTTTCCTCCACACAAACTCCGTCACTAACCCCGTTTCCTCTCCATTAAACTGGGACTAGCTGACACTTGATCAACACAACAAAGAGACGCTGCTGTTGCTCCTGACGGTAGCCGCCATGTTGCTAATGGAGGAACATCCGGGCCTCCTGGAAGGAAAAGAACACAAAATGTGGATCAGCTCAGAAAGCAATGCATGGTGTTAATAAGATCAACAAAAATGTGTTTGTACAGAACCTTTCAAAACACTGTTTACGAAGTGCGTCACAATAACGGAACACTTTTAAAAACACAGATCGTAAAACACACTATAATGACATAAAACATACAGAAGAATCACATAAATGCTTTATATTGTATTAAGTCCACATTCATTTGACTGATAGTCGAAAAGAAAAAAGCAACAGATCAACTACTATGATTTATGTTGGTGTGCCATTAGAGGCCCATTCATACCAAATGTAAGAGCCACAAGTGTGTTTTTTGTTTATTTAATATTTCAAGAATATAATGACGTCATGATGGCAGCAGGTGCGCAAGAGTTGCATTAGGCACGAGAGCTGACAGTTCTTTTACCGTATGACCGTATGATCGCTTATTAGTTTGTGTGTATGATGTTAGTTTTTTGCTGCACAAAATAAAATGAAAGAAAAGGAAAGGATCGGTCTACTGTCATTCGCGTGAGAAGACTCAGTGTGTCGCAGCTCTTTAGCGGCTTAACGAAAACACGCCGACGGAACGCCGCTACAATTAGTAAAAGAACTACTCCAAGGAGTTTTCAAGTGGATTTCAGATGCCAGCTGAAAGCCGATGAAAGGATTAAAAGCCCGGAGCGCCGCGCCGCGGTGCTTCTGACCGAACGAAGACATCGGACAAGGTAAAGGACCGGAAACCCGTTTACGGTCTCGGACTTGTGAAGATGGAGCGTCAGTTTCTTTGACGTTAACGAAGCTTGAGGTTAAAATGATCAGGATGCTCTGTTAAGGACTTCTCAGGCAAAACAGACAGCGCACCTCATTAAAGCCGCTGAAGGCTCTGCGTGTTTCAGAGGTTGTGGCGCACATGTCTGATGCGAAAGTTGGATGTACTTTTTAAACATTTGCACGCAATTTGCGCATTGCTTTATTAATATGATGGCTGAAGATAAAGAGGTAATTAATGCTAAAAGAACGGAACCTAAGAGAAGCAGAAAGTTAACGGAGAAAGCATTGGAGGAGAAGCTGAGCAGGCTCATTGGAACCAGGAGAGGAGTATTAGCTCGGATAACTGGAAAAAGAAAAGAAATTGAAAGTTTAATGAGTGATGCTGGCAATCTGCAAAAAGTGAAAAAGTTAATGGATAAGGATTTAAACCCTCTTGTCAGCTTAAAAAGATCAGTGGACAAGTGGGAGATCTTCTGTCGGAGGAAGAAAAAGATGCAGATGTTAACAGCTGGTTGGGGCCAAAGCTGATGACTCTGAGACAGTTTGCAGTAGAAGCTGAACAATGGATGTGTGCTGTGAGTGAAAAAGAAATGAGCGAAACAAGTACAGCTGCTGTTGATGAGGACATAGACGGTAATCAAGATGCAGAGAAAGAGGATGTGCATCCTGAGGATAGTGCTTCACAAGTGAAAAGTGTATCTGCCCGGTCCGGCATGTCATCAGTTTGTGTGTCTGAAGAAGCAAAGTTAGCTGGCCTGGTGGAACGTGCTGCAGTTCTACAGAGGAAGCAGGAGCTTGAGTTGGAGGAAGCGCATATTAAAGCCAAGCTGGAAAGACTGACTTTGGAAGCAACAATCGCTGAAAAGAGAGCTCAAGTAAAAGTACTTAAAGGCTACGAGAATTCAGAGGACGGCATGAACAGCTACCTTTACTCACACTTTGAAGTACAAAAGGAGGAGCAAGGACTTTTCCCAAACACTAACACGGCTGTACTTGGAGGTACAGTTGGAACCCGGCTGCGGCAACGTACAGAGCCACAAACTGTGAGGCCAAGACAAACAGACAACAGCGTGACAGAAGCAGTAATGACATTCTGCAAGTAATGCAAAAACAAAATCTGATCACGGAAATATTGGTTAATCATCAGAAAAAAGCTCAGCTACCAGTTAAAGAGGTTACAGTTTTCAAGGGTGATCCACTTACCTACAGATCCTTTATCAGAGCTTTTGAACAAGCTATTGAGCAGAAAACTGATAATGAAGCAGACAAACTGTACTACTTGCAGCAATACACTGCAGGAGAACCGCAGGAACTCGTAGCAGAGGGTTCAGGGAAGCAAAACGACTGCTTCAGAAGAACTATGGAGATGAGCTGATGATAGCAAGCGCTTACATTGACAAGGCCTTAAGGTGGCCACAAATCAGGTCTGAAGATGGGAAAGCACTGACTACGTATGCTATTTTTCTGACTGGATGTCGTAATACAATGGAAGATGTGGAGTTCATGGAGGAGATGGATAACCCCACAAATATGAGAATTGTGGTATCCAAATTGCCATATAAAATGAGAGAGAGATGGCGCAATGTAGCATTTGACCTCAAGGAAAGTAGAGGTCACAGAGCAAGATTTGCTGATATTGTTAACTTTATTGACCGTCAAGCAAAGATTGCTATGGACCCACTCTTTGGAGACTTCCAAGACAGACGCACATCTACAGTCAGCAAAAGCAAGGAAAAGGAGAAAATATTCAAAAGTGGAATGAAAGGAAGCAGCTTCGCAACAAATGTGTCGATGGAGAGGAAAAGGCCGGATGCAACAACATGGCAGGCCAACCCAGTTAGGGCAGCTAACGCTTTCGAACCGCCACGTCTTTTCTGTCAAAAGAATCACACATTGGAGTCTTGCATCAAGATTAAAGTGCTAGCACACAAGGATCGAGTAGAATTCCTGAAATCAAAGGGAATATGCTTCGGATGTTTAACACGAGGACATCTTAGCAAAACGTGCAAGAAGAGGATGGTGTGCACACAATGCTCACAGAAACACCCAGACATCCTGCACATAGCGAAAGAAGCCAACACTAATATTTCATATAAAGTGGTGAGTGAAGACAGCACTTCAAATGAAGAGGTCTCAGGAGCCCAGAACTCTGTTAAACAGGAAATAGTTGGCTATGCTGGGACAGGAAACACAGAATGCATGCTATCGATTGTGCCAGTGAAAGTGAGATCCTGTAAAGGTGGAAGGTGTATAGAGACATATGCTTTTATGGATCCTGGAAGTACAGCTACGTTCTGTACAGACGAGCTTCGAAAAAGGTTGAACATTAAGGGAAAACCGACTCAGATATTATTGAGCACTATGGCTCAAGATAAACCTGGTGAGCAGAAGCTAATCAACAGTCACATGCTCTCAGAACTGGAAGTGTGCGGCCTTGAGGACACAAGGTATGTCCAGCTACCCAAAGTCTTCACACACAGCAGTATCCCGGTTCAAAAGGAAAACATTCCGATTCAACGACATCTGCAAAAGTGGCCGTATCTGCATGAAGTAACCTTACCACACATTGACACTGATGTAGGCCTTCTCATTGGAGCTAACAACCCAAAGGCCATGGAGCCGTGGCAGATAATTAATAGTCAGGATGACGGGCCCTACGCTGTGAAGACGGTCCTGGGCTGGATGGTGTGTGGACCCGCAAAGAACGAGATTACTGATTCCAAGATGGAGTCAGCTCATTACAGCGTCAACCGAATTTCAGTGTCGGAACTAGAACAGCTAATGGTTCAGCAGTACAACAGACTTTCCAGAACGGCGCTATGATGACAAGGAGGAGATGTCACAAGAAGACAAGCAGTTCATGCACTCAGTGCAACAGACAACAAAGTTTGTGGATGGACATTACTGCATAGGACTTCCACTGAAAAATGAAGCAGTTAACATGCCAAGTAACCGCTGTATGGCAGTACAGCGAGCTGCTAGCCTAAAGAGGAAACTGAAAAAGAATGATGCCTTTCTTGAAGACTATAAAGACTTCATGAAACGCATACTGAATAAAGGCTATGCCATTGAAGTTCCTGAGGAGCAGCTTGACCGTGATGACTACAGGGTGTGGTACGTTCCTCACCATGGGGTGTACCACCCGAAGAAAAAGAAAATCTGTGTCGTCTTTGACTGCACTGCTTCTTTTCAAGATGTGTCGTTGAATGGGCAATTATTGCAGGGACCTGACCTCACAAATACACTCATTGGTGCCTTACTGAGGTTCCGTGAGAATCCAGTAGCCATAATGGCGGACATTGAATCAATGTTCTATCAGGTCAGAGTTCCAGAGACGGATGCAGACCTATTGAGATTTTTGTGGTGGCCAGATGGCGACCTGAGTGCGCCGATAAAGGAATATCGGATGACAGTTCACCTTTTTGGTGCCACCTCGTCTCCCAGTGTCGCTTCTTACGCTTTGCGGAGAGCAGCAGAGGATAGAAGAGACACAGCAGATCCAGAAGCTGTTGCAACGGTTCTGAGAAACTTCTATGTGGATGACTGTTTAAAGTCTGCACCTACGGAAGAAGAAGCCGTTATCTTGGTAAAGAATCTGCGGGACTTGTGTGCTGAAGGAGGCTTTAACCTCACAAAATGGGTGAGCAATAGTCGAACAGTCCTGTTATCCATCCCTGCAGAGCACCGAGGCAGCGAGCTAAAAGACCTTGATCTCACGCACGACGCCTTGCCAACTGAACGAGCTCTTGGCGTACAGTGGAGCACAGAAGATGATACATTCACATACAGCATCAAGCTACAGGACAAGCCATTGACCAGAAGAGGTATCCTCTCAGTCGTAAACGCCATCTATGACCCTCTTGGCTTTCTTGCGCCACTCATATTACCTGCCAAGCTTCTGTTAAGAGATCTTTGTAAAGAAAAGCAAGAATGGGATGAAGAAATCAGTGTTTGTAAAGCCAATAAATGGTGCAAATGGCTGGAAGACCTCATGCACCTCTCAGACTTCTGTACACCGCGTTCCACATTATTAGGCAAATTGTATTTAAGGGTCATAAACATTAATTTTTTGGTTTTTCAATGAAACTCATGGATGGTATTGTGTCTCAGGGCTATTTGGATGATTGAAATCATCCAAATAGTAATAATAATAATTAATTTGCCAGGTGAGCCCAATCAAAGGAAAACTACTTAAGAAGGATGTTCCACATTATTAAGCAAGCTACATGTTTCAGGCAAAATGGGGAAGAAAAAGGATCTCTCTGCTGCTGAAAAGCGGCAAATAGTGCAATACCTTGGTCAAGGTATCACAACATTGGATATTTCCAAAAGAAATGCGCGTGATCATCGGACGGTGAAGAAATTTGTCACCGATTCACAGCACAAGCGGGTTCGTTCAGACAAAGGCAAAATAAGGAAGATTTCTGCCAAACAAATGCGTAGGGTTAAGAGAGCAGCCACTAAAATGCCATTGAATAGCAGCAAACAGGTGTTTGAAGCCGCTGGTGCCTCTGTAGTCTCGCGAACTTCAAGATGTAGGATGCTCAAGAGGTTTGCAAGTGTCCTTAAACCTGTTATTCGGCCACCCCTAAACCAAGCTCATAAGCAAAAAAGGTTGCAGTGGGCTCAGGACTACATGAAGACTAACTTTCAAACTGTTTTGTTTACGGATGAGTGCCGTGCAACCCTTGATGGTCCTGATGGATGGAGTAGTGGATGGTTGGTGAATGGCCACCATGTCCCAACAAGGCTGAGACGTCAACAAGGAGGTGGCGGAGTCATGTTTTGGGCCGGAATCATGGGGAGAGAGCTGGTAGGCCCCTTCAGGGTCCCTGACGGTGTGAAAACAGGGTATATACAGGAATCCTGAAGCAAATTTTAATACCTTTCTAAGACTTTTTTAAGACCATCCCAATATTTTTTAATACCTCACCGCCATTTCAATATGCAACCATTGTGACACCTTTAACTTACCAGTTTTAGTTTGTGATAAAGACTACAGACCACTAAGACCACTATGGTACAACATAATTCAAAATAGGCTGGGATAATAACTCAAGGGCAAAGTTTATTTAACAAACAACATTGCTCCACACTCAAAACAACAATCAGGACAGTCATGACATGTGCCTCAGCTCATTGGATTTGGTTTCCAGCAGCTTCTCAGTTTGGACCAGCTCGTTCTGTTTTTCTTTATGTCTTCTTCTCAGGGTGTTGGACTTTGTGATAAGTTGTGCCATTAATGTCCCAGATTTCCCCTCTGCCTGCTCTGATAACTCATCAGCATCTGTTTGGAGGGAGCTGCACACCTCTGTCAGAACGATTCTCTTCTTTTTCAGGTCTTTTACCTCCTCTTCCACTGCTTTTCTTTTTAGGCCCTGTGTGGCACTCTGTTTCTTCTTTTGTTCAGCTTCCAGGTAAATCCTGTACCTTGACCTTGCAGAGGCCACTGAAGCCATGAGCTCCTTTGTGAGAGGTACCTTCAAAAGACCCCCACAGACACTAATCTCGTCACATATCAACCTCAGAGCTTCCATCGATGCTTCAAGGATGTTGCACGTTTCAACCTCCTTATTGATGGAGAACCCTCTTTCCACCGTTGCTTGTCCGTGGGACAGAAGTAGAAGGCTCTGAGAAAACTTGGATAGCTCTGGGTAAGACTTGCTGAGGGCTGAATGCAGGAAGACATCAAGTCGCTCCTTCAGTGGCTGAAAGGAGAGTAATCCCTCGTCTCTCGCCTCAAGTGAGAGAAAGCTCTGGAACTGTTGTATGATTACATCACCTGGAATAATAGAAAAGAAAAAAGAAGTTACTAATAGAATAATAAATACATTTAATTCCAGTCCTTTTATTAATCTTTCATTGGACAAATACAGCGTCTGTACACATACATTTTTTTATATCTTCTGCGTTTTAATTATTTCATATGGATATATTTGAAAAAAGTTGAGATTATCCTGAAATCTCCCCTGTGTAGGCAGGAGGTTGGGTCTTGCATACACTGCATCTGGTGCTGCCCTTTGCTATTTCAATTTTGGGATAAAGTCTCAACTTTTACTCTCCCTATGTTTTTCCTACCAGCAGAGACGCCTCCTGCCAACTGCTTGTCCTGCAGCATTGTTCGTACTACTGTCTTCATCTTTGTGAGGCACCCCTCTGCATCTCTGTGCATGCTTCTGGGGTCCAGACATCCAATGGCCCTGACCACTGGAATTTTCAGGGGGCTTTTCTCCTGCACTTTCAGTACGATTTTAACCAGGCCCTGCACGCACTCCTTTCTGAAGGTGAGAACTGAAAGCTCACCTACCCTGCTTCCTGGCTTGCTCTGAAGTGCCTTACAAATATAATATAACATAATTAGACTTAATAGTCTAAAAAAATACGGCTATTATTAATAACAATAATACAAATAGCAGAATAAAATGTAAACATTTTACTAGTTGTATTGGTGTACAGAAAGCAAAAATCCATACATACATCGCTGAAAAGAAAATAGACAATATCAAAATTACCTTGATGGCAGATTCAGCACCCAGTCCTATGTCAACATTCTTGTAGGATACCCTATTCACCTCATCAGCAACGTCAATTTTAGTTAGCTTCAGCGGAGTGGTGTCTTGCAGGAGCTCTCCCTTTAAAAACCGCCGCAGGAGACTCTTAAAAGGATATAGCAAGTAATCAGTGACATAACCATCCTACTATCCTACCATTAAACAGATAATTCTTCTTACTGCTTCTTTATCATGAAAAATGTTGATTTTAAATTATGTGTGATGAATTAATGTAATTATTTATATTCTATTATTGTGCAATTTCATGAAAGGAACAAATTAAATTAAATAATTGGTGTGTGTGTGTGCGTGCGTGCATGTGTGTGCATATGTATGTTTGCATCCATGTTTTATCTCAAGTGATTTGAGATTACCTTCAGCAGCTCACTCAAATCGTTGGCAAAGAAGGGCAGAACTGGCTCGTCTGTTTGATAGTTGGTCAGGAAGTGGTTAAAGGTCCTGGATATCGCCAGGAAGAACTGGAGCTTGGCAATTATTAGAGGATCTGTTTGTGCCGCCTCAACTGTATCATAAGAGGCAGTACTGGGGTTTGGGAGCTTCTTCTGCCTGACAGCACCCACATACAAGCTGACCATTGGCCACACTTGAAGTGCCCTCTCTGCCACGGGGACATTTTCAATCCACCTATGCAAAAATGGACAATGTCAGGTCACTCCAATTTTAACTGTCATTTCACTTTATTGTTGCCACATAAAAACAGACATTTCGGGCCAAATCCTGTCGCAATATGTATAGCAAACAATTCTCAACCCACCTGTGGCCACAGAATGGTAGTGGAAAGGAGGTGGACCCAGTCAAGGTGGTAAAATCTTCCCTCCTGGCTGGAACATTGTGGAAGAGGTAATGGAGTGCTCGAAGGAGCTTGTCCATCTGCCACATGGTAAAGCCCGCCTTCACTGCATTGTGGAGTGTGTGAAGCCCACAGCTTCCAACATTGACCAGATGAGCACCATACAGATCAGCATGCTCCGTCTGGAGGAGGTCTGCAAACTTCAAATTTACATTTGGGCCGTCCATACTGATGGAGAGAAGCTGCCTCATATTCAGTTTTGCAACACATTCCTGGGAATAAACAAGTATATTAATGGCAATATTCCTTGAATGTTTATTTTTTAAATACACTGGCATTCAGTAAGATATTAACTATAGCCCAATTTTCACTCATCATTATTATATGTAAAATGGTTATAGGAAATACAATGTTTTGGTGTCCAAATTCCTGAAGCAAAAATTATAATATCAGCATACCAGTAATCTAATATGTTTTTATAAGTGAAACAAACAAGTGGTTCTAACAAACATAGATGAATGTTATTCACTGTACATCCAGGAAATGTGCTCCAATTACTTCCAAGCCATTCAAGCTAAACTGAACAGCTAGCCTGGTCAGCCAACTTCAGTCCCCAAGATTACTGAAGACAATTTGCTAATGAAAGGACCACAGCAACCACACTCGCATGTGTGCGCGCAAGCATACACACAAACACACAAATCTCAGATCCACATAACGGTAACCTTTATCACACCACTGTGTGTCACATTTATACACGTTTATCCATACAGACAACCAATCCCTCAACATGTTTTGAGTCACTTGCCACATCCCAGTCTCTTAGTCTCCACTTTAGCCACACAATTGTCCATGTATAGAAAAATAAAAATGAAATGCTAGTAAATTAACTTACTTTAATGTGATGTAGCAGGTCGACAGCCTTTCCATGTCCTAAGAATTGGGAACCAAGGTACCTAGCCAGACAGAGATATTTATTAATGTGTCACTCCTCAACACACGCACACACACAGGTGCGTGCAGGTTGAAATATATATAGTGTATAGATTATATAGTATAGTATTAAACAGGGGTTACCTAGATTGGACACGTTCATCTTCCCAGAATCGAATGTGGACGTCAAGCTGTTTCTTTTTTGTTGATTTGTTGAGCGACTCATCAAACATTAAGACGAACTGGCCAGCCTTGTTGATTTTGTTGATGAGCTCCTGCTTGAAGTATGGTGCTAAGCCGAATCGTATTATGTAACCCGATTTGTCTTTACCACATGCAAAAGTCTTGGCTATGTTTGAATCGGGAAACATGGCAGTGAAAACGTCACCCAAGTGTTCATTGCTGTTCAGTGCTGTACACCTCCGCACGCAGCGTTGCCGTGCCGCCCAGCGCCACCATTATGTCGGCAGAGTGAGCCGTAACGTTAGGTTCAGGTGCGGCTGTGACGGCACTGGGTTGTGGTTGTGCACAGAAAGCAGCGATGGAGAGCTGCCGCTCTCGGCGGCTAGCAGCGGCTTTGTGGCTAGCGCAACACATATGGGACCTTAATGCTTGAATTCCCATAGACACGATGCTCATCTTCTTCTTGCACATTGTACAATATGCCTCCTTGGCATTTCCCTCCACTCGCTGCAGCCATTCTTTAAAGTCCGGCATGTCAAGCCAGGACTCCGCAAACTTACACTTCCCCATGATCGTTCACCTTCTCGTGTTTTCGCGTTGATAGGTGCGTTCGTAATTAGCACCGGGAGCGCCAGAGCGTACTGCACTCTGGCTCTCCTGGAGACAGTTTACGAACGCACCCACAAAAAAAGAATACATTTTTACGATGTTTTTACCCAAACTCTTGGACAGCGAATTTAAAAAAAAAACCTTCAAAATTTAAGACTTAGTGAAGTCGTGATAAGACTTTTTAATACTTTTTAAGGGTCTTAATTTCCCCCTAATTGCTTTATAACCTTTTAATACTTTTTAAGACACCGCGGATACACTGGAAAATGACCTCGGCAAAGTATGTAGAGTTTCTGACTGACCACTTTCTTCTGTGGTACAAAAAGAAGAACCGTGCCTTCCGTAGCAAAATCATATTCATGCATGACAATGCACCATGTCATGCTGCAAAGAATACCTCTGGGGCATTGGCTGCTATGGGCATAAAAGGAGAGAAACTCATGGTGTGGCCCCCATCTTCCCCTGACCTTAACCCTATTGAGAACCTTTGGAGCATCATCAAGCAAAAGATCTATGTGGGTGGAAGGCAGTTCTCATCCAAGCAGGTGCTCTGGGAGGCTATTATGGCATCCTGCAAAGACATTGAAGCAGAAACTATCAAAGAACTCACAAGTTCAATGGATGCAAGAATTGTGAAGTTGATATCAAAGAAGGGGTCCTATGTTAACATGTAACTTGACCTGTTAATATGTTTTTGATTCAAACTTTTCTTGATTTCAGTAAATATGACCTAATGCTGCAAATTCAACAAATGACAATTTTTTGTTCTTTACAACCTATAAAATATATTGAAACTCTGAAATTCTGAAATTCTGCATAATAATTTGGAACACTGCATTTTGAGTTTTTTATTTTTGAAAAAAATACTGTTATCATTAGGAGGTTTGTTCAATAGAATTTGACTTATACTCTAACAGTTGATGACTTGAAAATGATACTGACTGACTGTGCATTACTATTTAGGAAAATCTGAGCAAAGTGTAATTTGCATAATAGTGTGGAACGCGGTGTATAGATAGGTGTGTTAAGCCTATGGGATTTGGACCGGAAGTGGAAGCACAGTTGCATCATTTTTCTGATGCCAGCGAGAACGCCTATGGCACAGTATCTTACCTTGTGCTGGTAAATGCGCAAGGCAAACCCCACTGTTCCTTTGTGATGGGGAAGTCAAGAGTGGCCCCGCTTAAACAGGTCACTATACCAAGACTTGAATTAACTGCAGCAGTCGTCGCGGTTAAGGTGGATAAAATGCTGCAAGACGAGTTGCAAACCCCACTTCAGCCTTCCATCTTCTGGACTGACAGTACGACAGTCCTGAAATACATTGACAATCGGACGACTCGCTTCAAAACCTTTGTGGCAAACAGGATTGCTCTCATTCATGAGGCTACCAAACCGTCGCAGTGGAGATATGTCAGAACATCACAAAATCCTGCTGATCAAGCCACCAGAGGCATGAACGTTAAGAGCTTCATAGAAGATGACATGTGGTTAAAAGGACCACAGTTTCTGTTGTGGCCAGAAAGTGAATGGCCACAGAGGCCAGATAATGAGAAGCAAGACATGCAGGAAGATCCAGAAGTCAGGAACGTTGTTGTGCATACGATCCTAGCTGAGGAGAGTGCTGACCCTGTGAACAAACTGCTTCAGTACTACTCAAGTTGGGACAGACTGAAGAGAGCAGTTGCATGGATTTTGAGAGTCAAGGAAACTCTGATCCACCTGACGGACAAAAGAAAAGAATTACAGCATTCCATCGGTCAGGTCGAAAAAACCCCAGAGAGACTGAAATTACGTATGCAGCAACAAATGAAAAAGGTCAAATCTGACATAGAAAAGAATACGCTGAGCTGGGAACAGTTGTTGGCTGCAGAAGTGGAAATGATTCGACATAGTCAGAAACAATGGTTTCCTGATGAAGTGAAGGCCCTCTACGGTAGTGGACCTGTCAAGAGAAATAGTCAGCTATACAAGCTTGACCCCACTTTGCAAGATGGCATCTTAAGAGTTGGAGGACGGCTGGATAAATCCACCATGACATACAATGCCAAACACCCAGCAATTCTGTCAAAAGACTCCAGAGTCGCCTCCCTCATTTTGCTTGACCTTCATGAAAAGACTGGACATTGTGGGCGCAACTACATGTTGGCGCATTTAAGACAAATGTTTTGGATTCCGCAGGCAACCTCAGCCATCAGAAAACTTATCTCAAGATGCACAGTCTGCAGGAGGCTCAAAGGCAAAGTGGGAGAGCAAAAGATGGCCAATCTGCCGGAAGATCGCCTGACACCAGATCAACCGCCATTTACCAATGTGGGCGTAGATTATTTTGGTCCCTTTGAAGTCAAACGGGGCCGGAGCACTGTCAAAAGGTACGGTGTGATGTTTACCTGCCTCGCCATTAGAGCAGTGCATATAGAGATAGCAGACAGTCTTGACACCAGCTCTTGCATCAACGCCATACGCCGTTTCATAAGTAGAAGAGGCCAGGTCTCCATCATGCGCTCTGACAATGGCACAAACTTTGTTGGCGCAGAAAAAGAGTTGCGAGTGGCCATTGAGAGCTTGAACGAGTTAAAAGATTGAAAAAACTTTGCAAAAGAAAGGCATAAAATGGATGTTCAACAGCCCAGCTGCACGGAGGATCCTTAACGCCCTCGTGAGAGAACAGACCCTCACTGACGACGATCTCCAAGCGCTAATGTGTGAGGTTGAAGGTATCATTAATGGACGACCACTCACGAGCCCATCCGATGACCCATGTGACATGGAGCCTCTGACTCCCAATCATCTGCTGCTGATGAAAGTGCAACCCAACATGCCACCGGGAACATTCAACAAGGATGACCAGTATGCAAGGAGACACTGGAGGCAAGTTCAGTACCTCGCAGATCTGCTTTGGACCAGATGGACTCGAGAATACTCACCTCTCCTTCAAGAGTGGCAAAAGTGGTCAAGGTTGAAAAGAAACTTCAAGCATGGAGATGTGGTGCTAGTAGTTGACAGTTTGTCACCATGAAACACGGATAATGGGAAGGATAACCCAAACCATACCGGACGCCAGTGGAACTGTACGCAGAGTGAAGCTGCAGACTAAAACCAGCACGCTGGAGAGACCTGTAAATAAGCTGTGTTTACTGCAAGAAGCAACGTGAACACAAGAAGAGCAGATGATGAAGAAATGTAAAAAAAAAAGGACTGTTAAACAACACTTAGATTAACAGTGATTATGAATATTTGTTTAGTTAATAGTTGATTCAGTTGATGGCTCTTTGAATTTAAGTTATTTGGTAATGGTTTAATCTTTAAGCTTAACCATTAGGGGCCGGATATGTAAGAGCCACAAGTGTGTTTTTTGTTTATTTAATATTTCAAGAATATAATGACGTCATGATGGCAGCAGGTGCGCAAGAGTTGCATTAGGCACGAGAGCTGACAGTTCTTTTACCGTATGACCGTATGATCGCTTATTAGTTTGTGTGTATGATGTTAGTTTTTTGCTGCACAAAAGAAAATGAAAGAAAAGGAAAGGATCGGTCTACTGTCATTCGCGTGAGAAGACTCAGTGTGTCGCAGCTCTTTAGCGGCTCAACAAAAACACGCCGACGGAGCGCCGCTACACCAAACTCTAATCTAAATCAAAAACTAAAACATGGTATTGATAATAAAAGAAACTCAATTATTCTGCACTTAATGTATAATTTATAACTTACAAAACACCTGACTAAAATGTAGTGTGTATAGACGTTTTACTATTTTTAATTGTGGGTCATTGGTGCCATTTACACTATACACCTGTTGTTTTTCACTACTTAGTGTAGAATTACATAGATATATGTCTTCTATCCGAATTTGCATATTTCAGTTGTTTGGTGTTGAATTTATTGAATGAATATTTTTATTTATTTTTGTATATATTGTGCATTTTTCCAAATTAGTAAGTCTTAATATAATTACACTATAATATTTAATATATTTCTTCTTTTTTTACACTGTATACATTTAGCAGCATTTCCATATTTCAGTTGCTTGGTGTTGAATTTACTGTGAATGAATAATAATAATTGTAGCTCCCTGATATCGGTGATCTCATCGATATCGGCCATGACAGCTCAGATATCGGTCGACCACCACGTCGCGCTAACGGCGGTAAACTCAATCATGAGGTAAAGCTAACGCTGAGCTAACACTGGCTTAAAAAGGACTATTCGACTAATAGTCCTTTTTGGTGAGGAACCTTCCTAACTGAGTGGAATGAACCGGAAGTACCGTGTCGTTTCCGGGTTGGCGGTGACGTGTTCTTAATTATGTTTTCATTTTATTTCTTTTGCAGCTGGTGAACCACTGCCTTGGTGTCTTGTTTATTAATGTATTCGTATTGCCTGTCATACACCATTGCTTGTGAACTCCTCCGGCTCGTGAAACCAGCTGCCACTGGAGAGCCCAATAAATGCTATTCTCAAACACGAGATAGCAAAAGAAAGAACATTAACTCTTTGTGTGTGTTTACCTTTACGGTGGCCGGACCTAGTTATTGCAGCAACAGGTTGTGTTTCATAAACCGTTGTCTGCATATTCTTATGATCAGATTATAATCTGCATATAAACCATCACAACATAAAGGGATATGAGACACATATATACACACATTATTAGTGCAATAACGTATTTAATTCAGCATGTTTGAACCTGAACAGAGAGACAGTTTAGTAGCTTTGTACTCTGTGAAACATACCTTTGTTTCACTTTCATATTCCTTCTTTCATTTCTATTCCAACCTCGTTAATAAAGTAATACTATGAACCAGGTTGTTTATGTTGTTAATAAAGTAATACTATGAACCAGGTTGTTTATGTTGTTAATAAAGTAATACTATGAACCAGGTTGTTTATGTTATTAATAAAGTAATACTATGAATCAGGTTGTTTATGTTATTAATAAAGTAATACTATGAACCAGGTTGTTTATGTTGTTAATAAAGTAATACTATGAACCAGGTTGTTTATGTTATTAATAAAGTAATACTATGAACCAGGTTGTTTATGTTATTAATAAAGTAATACTATGAACCAGGTTGTTTATGTTATTAATAAAGTAATACTATGAACCAGGTTGTTTATGTTGTTAATAAAGTAATACTATGAACCAGGTTGTTTATGTTGTTAATAAAGTAATACTATGAACCAGGTTGTTTATGTTGTTAATAAAGTAATACTATGAACCAGGTTGTTTATGTTATTAATAAAGTAATACTATGAACCAGGTTGTTTATGTTGTTAATAAAGTAATACTATGAACCAGGTTGTTTATGTTATTAATAAAGTAATACTATGAACCAGGTTGTTTATGTTGTTAATAAAGTAATACTATGAACCAGGTTGTTTATGTTAATAAAGTAATACTATGAACCAGGTTGTTTATGTTATTAATAAAGTAATACTATGAGGTTGTTTATGTTATTAATAAAGTAATACTATGAACCAGGTTGTTTATGTTAATAAAGTAATACTATGAGGTTGTTTATGTTATTAATAAAGTAATACTATGAACCAGGTTGTTTATGTTATTAATAAAGTAATACTATGAACCAGGTTGTTTATGTTAATAAAGTAATACTATGAGGTTGTTTATGTTATTAATAAAGTAATACTATGAACCAGGTTGTTTATGTTGTTAATAAAGTAATACTATGAACCAGGTTGTTTATGTTGTTAATAAAGTAATACTATGAACCAGGTTGTTTATGTTATTAATAAAGTAATACTATGAACCAGGTTGTTTATGTTATTAATAAAGTAATACTATGAACCAGGTTGTTTATGTTGTTAATAAAGTAATACTATGAACCAGGTTGTTTATGTTATTAATAAAGTAATACTATGAACCAGGTTGTTTATGTTGTTAATAAAGTAATACTATGAGGTTGTTTAAATCGTCTGCATGACGCAACACTGTAAGAAGACGGATGAAGTATTTAAGATGATCTTTTTTGTAGTCCCTCTTCAAAACATTGTAGTTTCACCGCAGCAGACTGACGTCACTAACATGCGCCTGCCGTCGCGTCATAACTACGTGACTTAGTGACAGTGGAGTCGGATCCTCTAAACACAGCTCAAGGAGAAGTGGTTTTAGACGTTAGGAGGAAATGGCTGCGGTCGAATAGTCCAATAATTACCTCCTAACGTCTAACCCTAAGCACTTTTCCTTAACCTCTGTGGAAAACGTCACGGGGTTAAGGAGAGATGGGAAGGAGAATTCATAAGGAGTTAGGAGAAGACAACCGTGGTGTTTGGCAAATCCGACTCCACTTTCACTAAGCGACGTAGTTATGACGCGACGGCTGGCGCATGTTTGTGACGTCACTGTCTGCAGCGTTGAAACTACAATGTTCCGAAGATGGACTACAAAAAGCACAGTTTAGATACTTCGTCCGTCTTCTTACAGTGTTGCGTCATAACGACATAAACAACCTGGTTCATAGTATTACTTTATTAACAAGGTTGGAATATAAATGAAAGAAGGAATATGAAAGTGAAACCAACGTATTTTTCACAGAGTACAAAGCTACTAAACTGTCTCTTTGTTCAGTTTCAAACATGCTGAATTAAATACGTTATCACGCAAACGATGTGTGTCATATATGTGTGTCTCATATCCCTTTTTGTTGTTATGGTTTATTTACATGCAGATTATAATCTGATCATAAAAATATGCAGACAACAGTTTATGAAACACCACACAACTCGTGTTGACTTGATATGTTTTATTGTAATGTGACAAAATAGTTGATTAAAAAGATGATAATCAGAAACATGAGTCAGACTGAAGAGCTCGTCCAGTTTAACTCTTTCATTAAAGCTTCTGTAACTGAAGTCAAATAAAATAAAAGAATGAGGGCTGAAGCTGCAGTTCAACACCAGATAGAATATCAAATACGTCAGTTTATCACTTTACAGCAGTTTGATCACTTTACAGCAGTTTGATCACTTTACAGCAGTTTGATCACTTTACAGCAGTTTTCAGCAACGTAACGTTTGTAGTTTGCCAGCAGGTTTAACAGATTATTGAAAGTATTTCCAAGTTATAGCAACAGTTATTTACATGATCTGCGTGTGTCGGTCATGATCGTCTGTTCTCGTGAACGGCCGAATGATACGTCACTTTAAATGTTGCCGCCGCAAGGAATTGTGGGTCGGCATTATCTCCTTTCCTTTCGTAAAGGCAGGTCCAGTGGTTCCTATGCTAAAGGAGCTAAGTTAGGAAGCATTGAAGCTCCTTTCCTTTGCGTTTGGACAATTCGACCGGCACTTATCATGGCGACCACTGAGGTACTTCCGGGTCATTTCACTCAGTGAGGAAGGTTCCTAACCAAAATGGACTATTCGACCGCAGCCAATGTTTTGACTCTTCGGCTGCAGCCGCTAAGCTAACGCTAAACTAACAATAAGCTAACCTGAGCTAGCTTCACGTTCACAGCACGTCTCGTTTCAACAGTTCAGATAAAACGAGTCAACCACACGTCGCTACAATAAGTACATCTGATACAGTACGACGTTGTAGTTCAACCTGAACACGTTTAAAAGTCATAATATGAACTCACCAGTCACGAGCTGTTTATGGAGCGGAGCAACGAGTGGCATCAAGCTAGCGACAGCGACTTCCGGTGCAAAGCATTTGCTTTTTCAAAATAAAATCCCACAGATTTATTGATAATTTATTAACGGGTAAATTAATATATAACGTGAAAAAGAAAAAAATACTCATGTACAGATGTTTTTGGTGTCAAGTTAAACATGTATTATTACGGTACTTCAGTATTTCTCAAATCCTGGCTTTGACCTTGAATGAGACGACATAGTTTAAGTTAGTTTGTTTTTAATGTGTTTCATTTCACTGGGTATGATTCAACGATCACATGTAGTTTCACTTAAAAAAGAGAAATATTCAATATTATAAACTATAATGACATTTGTAGTATGTTGGTTTTCAGTGGCTGGTGGATTTGTTTCATTTCTATTCCAACCTCGTTAATAAAGTAATACTATGAACCAGGTTGTTTATGTTAATAAAGTAATACTATGAACCAGGTTGTTTATGTTGTTAATAAAGTAATACTATGAACCAGGTTGTTTATGTTAATAAAGTAATACTATGAACCAGGTTGTTTATGTTATTAATAAAGTAATACTATGAACCAGGTTGTTTATGTTGTTAATAAAGTAATACTATGAACCAGGTTGTTTATGTTATTAATAAAGTAATACTATGAACCAGGTTGTTTATGTTAATAAAGTAATACTATGAACCAGGTTGTTTATGTTAATAAAGTAATACTATGAACCAGGTTGTTTATGTTGTTAATAAAGTAATACTATGAACCAGGTTGTTTATGTTATCAATAAAGTAATACTATGAGGTTGTTTAAATCGTCTGCATGACGCAACACTGTATGAAGACGGATGAAGTATTTAAGATGATCTTTAGTTTCAACGCTGCAGACTGACGTCACTAACATGCGCCTGCCGCGCGTCATAACTACGTCGTTAGTGAAAGTGGAGTCGGATCCTGTAAACACGCGGTTGTCTTTTCCTAACTCCTCGTGAAGTCTCCTTCCCATCTTTCCTTGACCCCGTGACGTGTCCACAGCTCAAGGAGAAGTGGTTTTAGACGTCAGGAGGAAATGTTGTGACTCTTCGCTGCAGCCGCGTCTCCATGTCTCAAGAAGAAATGCTGAGACTGTTGGTGAAGCAGCGAGTCCACGCGGCCGTTGAAGAGGCTTTTGGGGAGTTGCACGGATTAATAGAAGATTATGAGGAGACCGTTTCTCTATTAAGAGAACATGAGCTACACAGATCAGGTTTGTGCTTTTTCATTGTTGTTCCCGGTGTTCCACCCCAAGTGTTGTTAAACCTACTGGTTTCCTGCGCATGCGTGTTGTGTTCACGTCACAGCTGCAGCGGTTGTCTGTCTCGGTCTCCAGATTCATCACACATTCAAGAGATATTGTTATTGTCATATGCACAGATAACAGACAGTCACTCTGTCCAATGAAAAGCTTATTCTGCTGGGTCCTCCTAACTCACAGAATTACAATAAACTTAAGGTAATGAATAAATAAAAATAAGGCACAAAATAGTAACAGTATTCCACAAAACTATGATAATAGTATTTCTCGGTGTATAAAGTGCACTGTGTGTGTGTGTGTGTGTGTGTGTGTGTGTGTGTTCACCAGCCTGATGGGTAGAAACTGTTCGTCAGTCTCGTGGTTCTGGACTTGTGACTCCTGTAGCGTCTGATGGCAGGAGAGAGAAGAGTCTGTGCTGGGAGTGTGTTGTGTCCCTGGTGATGTGGTGTGTTGTGTCCCTGATGATGTGGTGTGTTGTGTCCCTGATGATGTGGTGTGTTGTGTCCCTGATGATGTGGCGTGTTGTGTCCCTGGTGATGTGGCGTGTTGTGTCCCTGGTGATGTGGCGTGTTGTGTCCCTGGTGATGTGGCGTGTTGTGTCCCTGGTGATGTGGTGTGTTGTGTCCCTGATGATGTGGTGTGTTGTGTCCCTGATGATGTGGTGTGTTGTATCCCTGATGATGTGGGCTGCTCTCCTGGTTTCTCTGGTGGAGTAAATGTCTTTTAGAGAGGGGAAGGCTGCTCCTGAGATGTACTGTGAAGTTTTTATTACACGCTGACGTTGACAAAAACCTGCGGTCAAGTCGGACAGTTTTCAGCTGCCATCAAAGTATACACAGGAAAACTCAGAAACAATGACTTCCTGTTAGTTCCGAACTTTAGGCTACTTGTAGTTTACAGATCACGTTTGGATTTATTCATATGTGTTTAATATATATTTATGTAGAAATGTGTGTGTGTGTGTGTGTGTGTGTGTGTGTGTGTGTGTGTGTGTGTGTGTGTGTTTGTGTAGCTGCATCCTTTGTCATAAAATAAGGATTTTCTACAACCCGTGGTGTTTGCTGTCAGATCTAAGAGCCAATCAGCTCTGTGGCGACAGCCAGATGTTTCCCATCATGCACTGGGCTACGCAGTCGGTGGAGAGCTACTGCGGCGCCTGGCTCTAAAATCGGCGGCCGCCTCGCTCTCGTGAGATTATCAATAACCACGTGTGCATGACATCAGAGCAAGTCGGGATCAAGTCGGACACAAAACTAACCAGCATGCATTGCATGCCAATCGCCGGTGAACGATTCAGCGCAGAACTGGCTCATCTCGAACGAACCTAATGCTGGAGATCTTCAAGACACATTTCATATCCATTGCGGCGATCACGATTGTATAAATGAGCACTGCATCACAACCACGTATGTGGAAGAAAATATCTACCTACATTATTAATGCTAAATATATCTATATATATGTGTGTGTGTGTGTGTGTGTGTGTGTGTGTGTGTGTGTGTGTGTGTGTGTGTGTGTGTGTGTGTGTATTTTTAATTTTTTTATTTAATAGACATATATGACAGACAACAGCGTTTTGTAAAGGACTTATTGACGCGAGTGTTTTTCGGCACCTACCACCGACTTTCACTTTCACTCTTGTCCTCGCTAAGTGTCTTCAGCGTCTCAACCACAGCCTCACGAACAGGTAGTGAAGTTTACAGCAAACTGATCTGTTACAGTCTGTATAACATATCTGCCTCACGCAAAAATAATAAACCAGTTAATTCAAAACCAGTACATCTTATACACCGGATGGCATCGCAGAGACACGCTGTGTTCACATTGGTGTGCGAAACCACCAGGAGTGAAAGTTGTAAATGTAAAATCTGTTACTGAAAAAATAAATTTTATTAAAAAAACGGACTCAAAATTATATTTAACCCCCAAAAACTTTTCATACACTTATTTTTATTTCGAATATATTGTTGAATTATTCAAAGTTCAAGAACAAAACTTGATTTTTCAGGTTCAAATCTTTTTTCCAATGAACAAAATGTTTTCCTAGATTTGGCTCCATAGTACCAGTAATGTTCTACACACAAAACAATGAAGAACATATTACTGGAGATCTTCAAGCCACATTTCATCTCCATGGCGGTGATTATGATTGTTCAAGTGAGCACTACATCACAACCAGTGTTGGGGTAGTTACTCAGAAAAAGTAACTAGTTACAAGTTACTTCTGAAAATTGTAACTAGATTACTTTACTAGTTACTGCATTTGAAAAGTAACTTCACTACTAGTTACTTTACTTTCCTTTTTTTTTTTCAGCAAATGTCCAAATTAACCGCAAAGATACATGGACAAACATCATGGCACTGCTGTAAAGTGATCAAACTGCTGTAAAGTGATCAAACTGACGTATTTGATATTCTCTCTGGTGTTGAACTGCAGCTTCAGCCCTCACTCTTTTATTTGATTTGACTTCAGTTACAGAAGCTTTGATGAAAGAGTTAAACTGGACGAGCTCTTCAGTCTGACTCATGTTTCTGATTATCATCTTTTGAATCAACTATTTTGTCACATTACAATAAAACATATCAAGTCAACACGAGTTGTGTGGTGTTTCATAACCTGTCTGCATATTTTTATGATCAGATTATCATCTGCATAGATAAACCATAACAACAAAAAGGGATATGAGACACACATATATGACACACATCGTTAGTGGGATAACGTATTTAATTTAGCATGTTTGAAACTGAACAAAGAGACAGTTTAGTAGCTTTGTACTCTATGAAAAATACGTTGGTTTCACTTTCATATTCCTTCTTTCATTTCTATTCCAACCTCGTTAATAAAGTAAAACCATGAACTGGGTTGTTTATGTCGTCTGCATGACGCAACACTGTAAGAAGACGGACAAAAATTTTAAGATGCGCTTTATTGTGGTCCGAGATGGACTACACTACAGCATTGTAGTTTCACCGCTGCAGACTGACGTCACTAACATGCGCCTGCCGTCGCATCATAACTACGTCGCTTAGTGAAAGTGGAGTCGGATTTGCCAAACACCACGGTTGTCTTCTCCTAACTCCTCATGAAGTCTCCTTCCCATCTTTCCTTGACCCCGTGACGTTTTCCACAGAGGTTAAGGAAAAGTGCTTAGGGTTAGACGTTAGGAGGTAATTATTTGACTATTCGACCGCAGCCAGATTGTTCATGCGTGTCGTGTGACTCGCGCGCCACTAAAAAAGAACTTTTAGGACTTGTAAAAATGGCTTGGGTAACGCAGGAAAGCGCGTTCCTGAGGTCTAGTAAAGTAGTGTAGTTACCAATATTTTGAGTGTAATGTGTTACTTTACTTCGTTACCTATAATAGTAATATCGTTACTGTAATCCGTTACTTTGTAACTCGTTACCCCCAACGCTGCTCACAACCACGTCTGAAGAAATACATTTAAGAAAGAAGAAAAATAAATATATAAATGTAAAGATAAACGACCTGGATTCAATCTCTATAGAGCAAAATCATGGCGATACACGGTGCGCCACCAATCATAAACCCTTCCAGGTCTTGCGACACGGGTCCGCGCTGAACGATGTTTACGTTTTGTAAATATTCATAGCTCCGCAAAAAAAGGGTACAGAAATATGATTCAGCTGTTGTTGGATGCGCCAGACTTTTGAGTTCCCGCCCCAACTCTGTGAGCTCCTACGTAACTCTCACAGGAGCTTTCAGCCTGTGGAGTTTTTGACGAGCTCCGCCTTTCAACGTGATTCGTCGATTCAGGTGTCAGTCGACATTTTGTGTGAAACTAACCAAAGAACGCTCAGGAAATCCCTAAGGACCTGCCCACCTACACTGCAAAAATACACTGGCTTTCAGTAAGAGACAACAGACCTACTAACCTACCTTACACTGCAAAAAAAAAAAAAGACACCAGATCAGCTGTTCAGTTTTACTCTGCGCGTTGCAACACACGACCATGCGCTGGTAAAGGGTAAATACATACATACATACATACATACATACATACATATGTTGTTCTTGAAAGAAACAAAACTGAAACATGCACATTGTGTAAACATAATAAGTAGTTTGTTTTTTCTTTTTAGTACATATTGTGATGTCTTGAGGTCGGGATTGTGAGGCGTGGGTTCACAGATCAAGACGACACGCAGTGGTTTCTTTAACTCCAAAGTTCTGTATTCAGATTCTTCTTAACGAAAGGTCAATTTAACTCCAACAAAAAGTCGTTACACAAAACAAACAAGTACTTCAGTTTTTCTCCTGGTTCATTGTCTTTAACGTAATATAAAACCTCCTTTCTTCTCCTGCGCTCCTGTCCTTTGTTCTCCCTCACACCAGGGCCCTGTTTCTCGTACCTGGCTAAACAAAGTCAAGCAAATGTCCTAATCTCCAGTTTAAATTAGCGAGATGATTGACATCAGGCTATCTGGGTTTCTTCACGGCTGATCCGCGCGGAAACGGTCTCGTTAATTCTAGCCAGACGTCAATCCTCCGGATAAATGCGCGTGCCCGCTCCTCTTCAGAAGGGATAATAATCGAGCACTGACACCACGATGTTCTAACAGTACAATGGCAAATAAACTCAGAGGAACCTCTTTTTATTTGTCTGCTGAGAAGCCGGAGATGATCATGAAGGCATATGAGGAAGTCAATACCTTAATCATTCACAGCAAAGTTTGTAACATTGTTGCCGTGAACGCAGCTTAACTCCGCCCGCTGCGAGACATAAGCGCCGCAAATATATCAGACAAGTTAAATGTGTCAGTGTTGGGAAAATGTATCGGCAAATTTTAAGTGCTTCATCACCCAGATCAATCAGATTATATTTACGAATAAATATATACTTATGAGGATATATGTACTGTATGCGCGTATGAATCATGTACTATATGTATATACATGTATGTGTATATTTCTATATAACTAGGAGTTTGAATATGTGTATGGGCGGATCAGTATATATGTATTATTCATAATCAGAAATTCAATCAATTGAAGCAGTGAAAATAATTGTGTGTGATTCTCTGTATTCTTATCACGAGTCCACCTTAATCATGTTCTACAATAATGATATGTATGGTGTACTATTAACACTGTCATATAATTATGAGAGCTTTCAACACATCCATAAGTTTCTTAAGCGCTGGCATGCAGCGGGTGAGAGTCTCTGTCTGTGAGACGGGTGATCGGCTGCGCCTGTGGGGATCAATGTCCGCGGCTCGAGAAGCTCTCGTAAATAAATGATTTCTTGCCGGCAAAATCTATAGCGCCGCGTACAGGAAGTCATGATAATGTAAAGGACGGGTCTTGGCGATCTGAAATAACTCTCTCCCTATATAACTAATATCGCTCCTTCATCAATGAGGAAGGGAGCTGCCTTTTTTGTCCGGTGGGAGTGGCCAGCTTATCCAGTGAATTTCAGTAAGCCTGCCCGGGAGCAGGTTTAAATTTTTGGCTGTGTTGCTATGGTGATTTATCTAAGCTTGCTTCGAGAAACCGAGAAAGCCTGACCTACGTCATCTTATCCTGACAATTAGCCCGCTAACTCAGTAAGCCGAGAAACAGGGCCCAGCTCACCACAGGGTAATCAGCCTCATCTATTTCAGCTGAGCAGCAGCCTTGGGCCTGGCTGCCCTGCTGACTATGGGAATTGTAGTTCATTCACCAGATGCCATGATGGATTGTAGTCCCTGCTGCAACCACTCGTAGGGGATGTACCTCCCATTGATGACATCACAATATTTTGACTCAAATATATTATTATTATTATTTATTTTTTTAAACAAAAACTGTTGTAATATGAATGTTTCATTTGCACACGCCATGAAGCTTGGTCTGTAGTATGAAGTCATTTCTCAGTCCCATTTTATCTCAGTCCCTCTCATTTTGGTGAAAGTAGTGACAGACAACACTTGTCTGTCAAAATGATAATACAAAATTTGATATTAGACATTTATCTACTATTTTATTCATATATTCCACTGCTTTTGTGATCCTAAGACTTTTGGTAAACCAATTTTAACCACCAAAACAGTTCGTCCACATGTTTTCACAAGAGATATGAAGAATTTCCAAAATAGAGATTACATTTTTCAGCTTTAGGGCCATATTATCTCTTTACACTTGTGCCTTAGGACAATGGTGCCTTATTATATAGAGAGCTGAGATTGTTCTGTAATTTTCTCGTCTGTGTCGATCAAGCCTTTTGGTCTGGTGATCTGAAACAACTTGTTTCCTCAGACAGAAACACTGTATAATATCTTGTATAAAATCAATCTTTTTACATTCAACATTCCATATTTATTCCAGCGCCCTTTGCACTCCGCACTACTGTCCTGCTGTTTACAAATGTCATTGTGTTATAGTATTGTGTATTTCTGTGTTTGTACATGAAGAGCACATAAACATTTAGTTGTTGGGGAAAAAACTGATTTCCTCTGAATATATGATGTTTTATGGCCCGTGACGAATGAGTGAACTTTACCCTAATTATGACTCAGGTGGGAACTTTCCCTTACACAAAGCTCAGTTTCCGAGTCAAGCGATCTGCTATATCTGTATCTGTATATAGTTTTGGACTGAAGACGATACACATCATTGTTGTTCTTATGGCTTAAAACATATCTATGGGATGATGGGAGGAAGGTTCACGATAAGTGCAAGACGTCATGAGAGCTTCTGTGATTGTGTTTTAAGTATTTAAGAGGTAACTCTCCGCTCGTTCGGAGAACAGACTTGGATATGCAATTAGTAAAGTAGCACGTTATATCTCTGACTCTACTCCTTTTTTGCAAAGAAATGAATGTCCTGATTAATGATTTTACAACTGGTGTCGAGTAACAATTGTTCTAACATAGTCAAACTCCTTGAATGTCTCCACTAATGAAAGCTGATATCAGTCTGAAGTCACAGTTGTCCATAATGTGCTCCCTGCAGATGTCCAGCAGCTGTTGGCGATTAAAGCAGATGTCCCCCCTGAGTGCCTGGACCTGGACCAGGAGGACCCAGATCCCCTCCACATAAAAGAGGAAAAGGAGGATCTCTGGACCCGTCTAGAGGGAGAACAGCTTAATGTGCTGGAGGAGGCTGATATCACCAAGTTCCTATCCACTGCTGTTACTGTGAAGAGTGAAGATGATGAACCTGAGACCTCACGGCTTCATCAAAGCCAGACAGAGGACAACAGAGAGGCGGAGCCTCCAGCCGGCAGGTCAGCTACACCGATAAAAACAGAAACTGATGGAGAGGACTGTGGAGGATCAGGACCAGCCAGGAACCTAAATACACATCGTCATTCACATCCAAATGCTGATGATGAAAAGGCTTCAGAATCTTCTGAGACTGAAGTCATTTATGTGGATGGGCAAGAACCATATTCTGGACCTGAAAGTGAAGAGAAGGAGACCAGAAAGAAATGTTTTAGAGTGAAGCCAAAGAAAGAATCGCGGCCAAGAGTTCTCACAGGAGAGAAACTATTTAGTTGTGATGTTTGTGGAAAAAGGTTGACAGCACAGGGAAGTCTGACTAGACACAGGAGAGTCCACACAGGAGAGAAGCCATTCAGTTGTGAGGTTTGTGGGAAAAGATTTACAGACCAGGGGAATCTGAAGAAACACATGAGAGTCCACACAGGAGAGAAGCCATTCAGTTGTGATGAATGTGGGAACAGATTTACAGACCCGGGAAGTCTGAAGAAACACATGAGAGTCCACACAGGAGAGAAGCCATTCAGTTGTGATGTTTGTGGGAAAAGATTTACAGCGCCGGGAAGTCTGAAGATACATATGAGAGTCCACACAGGAGAGAAGCCATTCAGTTGTGATGTTTGTGGGAAAAGATTTACAGTGCTGGGAAGTCTGAAGATACATATGAGAGTCCACACAGGAGAGAAGCCATTCAGTTGTGATGTTTGTGGGAAAAGATTTACAGCGCTGGGAAGTCTGAAGATACATATGAGAGTCCACACAGGAGAGAAGCCATTCAGTTGTGATGTTTGTGGGAAAATATATACAGTACAGGGAAGTCTGAAGACACACATGAGAGTCCACACAGGAGAGAAGCCATTCAGTTGTGATGAATGTGGGAACAGATTTACACAACAGGGACATCTGAAGAGACACATGAGAGTCCACAGAGAATATAATTAGTTTGTTCCAGTTGTGAAAGATTAATGATGGAAGTTTTCATTATTCTCTTTCTCTTGTGTTCATTTAAAAAAGAAATGTAAAATGTAATTTGTTTGTAAATGAGATGGAAGACAAAGGGTTTTCTGAACATATGAATCTTTTGTGATTGACAACAATGACAACATGCTGTGTGTCTGTAATGGAGGAAACTACAAACAAACTAAAAATTCTCTACAAATAAATCTGTGTCTAAAAATGCATTTAGCTGTGTAATGTTTTACATACAAATGTTTACTTTGTGTTACTTTGTGTTTTAATTTAGTTGTTCCAGGAAACTAATAAAGTAAAAATGTTTGGAACAACCTCAACTAACCTACTTTTCTCTAATCCTTTATTTTTTAAATATTTTTTTCATTTAGCAAATAGCGCTGATAATAACAGTCCTCACACTCCCTCAATTCTTGATCCACAGGAGGAGGAAGAGAATCTTTTAGTGAGGGTCTGACGTCTTCCTCTCCTCCTATCTTTCACACTCTCTCTGTTGTCACACCCTGGAGCACGGATTGACCTCGTGACCTTACTCCTTTGGTTTCTTCTCCATCTTCACCATGTCTGAGAACTCTGTGAGGTTGAAGAGGGAGAAACATAGAGCCAGGTGAGGTTGGGACTTAATGAAGCTGTATTTCACAAAGATAGTTTTGTGTTATTTTCTACCTCTGATAACAAGTATGCACAATTTTAATAACTACAAAACACCTGGGATATGTCGACATTACCTCTGTATCATGCTGAGCTCATTAGCTGTTGAAGTAAACAAAAAGAAAGCTCATGTTTTTAATTTAACAATCTAATGTAGTTTGTAAAAGTCGTGATGCTAGTCCTGCTTATTGTGTATTGGTGTGTGTTTGCTGTCATTAGATAAACAACATACACTCTGATGTCGGCGTTGCCAGGTCATCTTGCCGGGGCTTAAGCCCTGATTTTCTGAGTGAAGCCCTGAATATCATTTAAAAAGCTGTGAAGCGCAACAGAAAACGTAATGTGTGTGAACATGCGGTCACACATTATGCCTGACTTCCATCAGCCTACTGACGGCGCCACAGAGACATTAAAAAACAGCTGCAGAGCAGAATTGCTGCGTTTGGTTCGAGCCCCACGACGTCATCATGAGGTCAAAGTATGTATAATGTGTTTAATTCCTAGTGGACTGATTATTTAGACTGAATATAACACACTATTATTTTGCAAAGACCCCTCAAACATAATATATGTAACAGAGTCAGGATAGTTTACAGTTTAATAATCAACTTTAAAGTCAAAAATGACATCAGTGCAATGACACAGTTAACTTTATAAATGATCTCTCCTCATTTGTACTTTGAGTGTCATTCATTTTCTGAGAAATAAACAAATTAACAAACTGATGGCATTATTATTATTTCAATTTTCTCTTGATATCGGCACAATAATCATTGTCTGATATCAGATATTCAGCCGGACAGTATAAAACACTGTTGCAAGTAAAAAGTCCTGCATTTGAAATATTACTCAACTAAAAGTACAGAGGTATTAGCATCAACGTAAACTTAAAGTACCAAAAGTAAACGTACTCATCATACAGAATGGCCCGTTTCAGAATATTATTGAAGTATATTTATTGGTGCTTTATTGTGTTCATCACTTGAATGTTACGGCTCGTAAAAGTGGAGCTAATTTTATTGACTCCATTTACTGCTGGGTAGATTTATCTATAATAATACATCAATGTATTAGTTGATTATATTTTGTAATAATAACTGAATCTGCAAAGTAACAAAATGTAGGAGATACATGTAGGAGCAAAATTGCAAACATATGTACCTGTGAGATGTTGTGGAGTAGAAGTATAAAGTACCATAACATAGAATTACTGAAGTAATGTCCAAGTACTGCAACATTGTAGCCTATTTAAATACTGCACTTCATATTAAAAGCACAGAGAAGCTTCTACAAGCTTTTATTTTGAAGGTGACCTCGCAAGCTGCAGCTGACCCGGATGCTCCTCCGTTAGCAACATGGCGGCTACCGTCAGGAGCAACAGCACCGTCTCGTTGTTGTGTTGATAAAGTGAAGGTAGCTCCTTCAGTACTGATCCAGCAGAGTCTCTGTATGTCTGGATAAACCTTCTGAATGGACTTCTAGATGTTCACCTTTGTTCCCGGATGTTGTTCCTCTGACTCATCTCCCGGTAGCCTACAGAGATACTGAAGTTAGCTTAGCATGCTGCAAACAGACACAGCTCGTCCCAGTTCAATGGAGAGGAAACGGGGTTAGTGACGGAGTTTGTGTGGAGGAAACGTTTCTGTCGTTGTGAAAATGTCTAAAGTCAAAATGCTGTTTGAAAGAACGACAGCAGAGAACGAGGAGGAACTTTCTAGATCAAAAGAGGAGAACGAGCGACAACGGAGACTACTGGACGCTGTTTTCAACCCGGAAGTCCGGATACAAAGAGCAGGTTGGTGGTCTTTGTTCTGTTAGGTAGTTATTTAATAAATAAATAAGATAAAGTGTAAGTTCATAAACTGAATCGTATATATTCTATATTAAATCAGACACTGATGGCACAGCGCTGTGTATTTATCATCTATGGCTCAGGGGCCATGATGAGTTTTTAAATGTGACAGGCGGGCCAGAATCAGATGGATGAGTGTTTGTGTGAAGTAATATCAATTAAAACGTAAAGAAACATGTAATTTCAATGGGAACTGTGTTGTTGGTCACCATCTTTTGCCAGTGCATTAAAGTTTGGTTTCAGTTTGGTTCTCAGGACAGATCTGAGGTGTTCATCAGGTAACTGGGATGTGTGGTGTGATGTGTTGATGTTCATCAGGTAACTGGGATGTGTGGTGTGATGTGTTGGTGTTCATCACGCTGAATGTCTGGGACGCTGTTGTTTGTCTCGCAGGGAGAGCCAAACAACATCAGCATCCTCTGTGATCCTCCTGATGTTTAGTGAAGCATACAACTCATCCAGTTTAAGAGTTGAACTTCTCCTTTCAGACGGAGTCACATTGAAGATCAATCAGCTCCAATTGAAACTCCTGCAGCGCTGTATCATAGTCTTATGACAGCCCAGGTAGCCAAAACGTCCGGGCCCACATCCGGCTTAAGCTCGGCACGCCGAGTCTCATGGGTCTGATGCATGTTCATTATGCCGAGGAAATAACTCTGGATTCAGCTGTTTGTTCATTTCACAACTTAAAAAACTTAATTTACTTTTAATAAGGGCTGTTAGAGTGTTTGTACTGGAGAGTGGGATCAACTGAAACGCCGGGTAATGCAGGAAAAAGGCAAAATGAATGCAGTCTTTATAATTCGAACAATTTTGTACCAATATTCGGCGGGCTGGATTAAAACGCACAACGAGGGAAAAAAAGAAACCGCCTGAAGCCCAGTGTTGTGGAAAAGTTGTGGACTAGCTGTCCCTAGTAACATAAGCACAGTCGCATCAGAATCGGAACCATTTATTGCCACATATGTTTTCACATACAAGGAATTTGTCATGGCAGGTGGTGCAGAACATTGAACAATAAACACAGTGCAAGAAATGGGAAAATGTTACATTTACATTAGAATATAAAATTTAAACTAGCAGCTGTGAGCGTCTCCTCGCTCCGGCACGTTTGGGGTCGCCGGCGGGTCCAGCTTAGACCACGTTGTGTAATTGTCATGTAAATCCGACGCCGTTTGTCACCCAACGCTGATTTCCTTTCGCCAGTAGGCGGCGCTTTGACTGAGTGAAAATAGGCTTGTCGATATCCTCAGGCCGTGACTTTTAGCAAGCACGACAAGTTTGGGGCAGACTGGAGGAAGTCCAGTGGAGTTACAATAGCTTGTTTAATGTATTTGGCCAGTAGGTGGCGCTATGACAATGTGAACATACACATGCATCATGTTTCTCTACGTGAAGTGTAGATCACGTCATGTAAATGCCATGTAAATCAAATGCCGTTTGGCTGATTTCCTTTCACCAGTAGGTGGTGCTAAAACAATCCGAACATTTCTGCATGTACATGTGCTCAGGCCTGTACCGGCATCATGCATGAGAAGTTTTGGGCAGATTGTATGATGTATCTAGGAGTTATAACAGCTTTCTCAAAATGGGTGTGTCTTGTGGTCCACGCCACGTCAAGGCTGTTGGACGAAGTCGTGCAAATAACACAATTTAAGCTCATGAGGGTCTTGAGCTCATCCTTGAATAGAATTGAAGTCGATTGCATAAATATTCTAGGACTAGTTTGTAAAAGTAGAAGCACTAAAAAAGGCGATAAATGACACATGCCCAAAAAAGCCCAAATTGGCCGTATTACTGTATCGCCCCCCCCCCCCCCCCCCCCCCCCTCAAGTGTTTAAATCACAAGAAAGATGTATTGCATGTTAGGGGATACAATGTGTACATATATAGCAAATTTTGAGTCATTTGTCCAAATAGTTCAAAAGTTATGAGTATTGAAAAACAAGACACGCCCCTAAGAGGTTAATTGGTCGTTATGTCCTAGACGCAATGGGATATCAAAAAGCTTTTAATCCAGTCTTGATGATACAGCTCCAATCATGATGCACAGAAAGTTTGGTATGAATCGGACCAAGCGTGTATGAGAAAACGGCAAGAAAATGTTTTTCGCTAAATTAAAAATGGCCAGAGTTTATGGGTCTGAGAGGCTTTTTTGTAGAACAGGTGGAGATGGACATGTGTGAATTTGTGTGAAGCCAATCGGACGTTCTGGGTGAGGGGCGTCGCCGGTCCAACTTCTAGGGGGCGCTAGAGAGCCTTTTATTTATTTTTACACAAATATGATGCCTAGATGGCGATTTTCACCAGGCCTGACAAGCGTGCAAAGTCTGAGAGACGGTTTGAGAGTGGGTTTCTTCAGGAGAGTGTTAAAGCCTAATTTATGGTTCTCCGTCACGTCGACGGCGTAGCTACGCCGTCGACGTGACGCCGTCGTTGAGCATTCGAAGTTCTGCGTCGAGGGTCCGCGTTGCTCTGCAATTAACCGCCATGCCGCCAGGGGGGTGTGCCTGTGTGGCTGTGTTTTGCGCGATTTCTCGCCATGAGTTTAATGTCATTTTGCAGTCTTTGTAGTCCCTCGAAGAAAAGTTATAAAGGTGGTCGTATTTCCTGACCTCCTCGATGATTCGTTCTTCTGTTTGGTCCATTGTTCCTACCGGTCTACAAGAACTTTAAAAATAGCGGTGTAGGAAGACAAACCGGAAAGAGCAACCGCCGGAAATTACGTTCTGAGCGGACCAATCACAGCGTTGCGGTCCGCGTCAACGCGACGCGTAGTTAGGATTTTTTGGAGGTGCACGTCAGGCTACGGCGTAGGGGTCTGCGTCGACGGCGTAGCTACGGCGTAGGTACGCCGTCGACCTGACGGAGAAGCATAAATTAGGCTTAACTCTTGCCTCCCTCAGAGAGTTAAGGAACCAGCCAGCTGAGAGGGAGCTGTTAATAAGATGGGTGAGTAAAGGAAGGTCAGGAGCAATAGACTGGAGAATGTGAGATGGGATGGGGGCAGGTGGTTGGGGTTAGAAAATGAGGATAGAATTCTGGTTTGGCAGAAAGGAGCTTTTGGCTTCAGAAATAGAGGAAGAGAGAAGAGATTGATAGGAGAGCAGGTCGTCAGGGTGTTTAGATTTTAGTGGGGCTCGTCCAATGAGGCACCATGTGGTGTGGTTTAAACCAGTGGTTCTCAACTGGTCTGGCTACGGGACCCACCATCAACCCTGAATGACAAGCCGTGACCCAAATCGAGGAAAATTTTCAACTTCTCAAATTGATTTAATGAAAAGATGGTGCAGTTTGAAAAGAAACAGAAACATAAAAGAAACATGCACTTTATTAATCCCCTTGGGGAAATTCTTCTCTGCATTTGACCCATCCCTGGATAGGGAGCAGTGGGCAGCCCTGTGAGGCGCCCGGGGAGCAGTTGAGGGTTAGGTGTCTTGCTCAGGGACATGAGGCATGTGAGCTGTGGGGGGACTGGGGATCGAACCGGCTACCTTGTGGTTGCGGGACGACCACTCATCCCCCCTGAGATAGTACAGACTATAACAGTATGCCAACAAGAAAAAACTAGTTCCCTTTTATAGTCCTATTAAAAACCCAAAAGTCCATCTTAAGGACACAAGGTAATACAACATACATAACAATTCAGTAACTTCAGCCTTTTTTTAACAGACTCAACAGCTTTTATGCACTAACATGAAATAAAAAAGTCCAACTACTGATAAGTAGTTAAAAAATATTAAAATGATGTAACTTTAGCTGAGAATACTCACTCACTGAATCTATGACTAATGCTGCAGTATGGCTTCTGGTACGGTTTAGAGCATGGTCCCAAGAGAGTTATTTTTAAGTTTGTTATGTGGTACATACGCCTACCAAATGTTGTATATCTATGTTGAACATACTGCAAAGGCTGCTTTTGTTGAATTTTCTCCATAGAAGTTCATTGGTCCTTTTCTTCTGAACACAATGAGATATAAACAAGCTTTTTATGAATTGATGAAATTGAACCATTAATGATCCAACCCAGCATAAAATCAAACCCAGCATTTCGGAAGAGTTGGGAATAAAATAGTTTTTCACAAAATTCAAAATGGCAGAAAATTTAAGTAGGCGGAGCTTAATGCCATGATTTCGTTTTTTTTATAGCGCAGACACAACCGGACGTGTGTACCACATTTCAGGTCAATCAGTCATAGGGGGTGAAAACTGTGGGCTTTCACAACTCAAGCGTTGTCAAAAAATGTGTTTTAGGGGGCGCTGTACGGTTTAGAGCATGGTCCCAAGAGACTGTCTTTACATGTGTTACATATGCCTAGCAAGTTTCATACGTGTGGGTCAACCCTAGCGCTGGGGCTGCTTAAATTAATATTTGTAGGGGGCGCTATTGAGCCAAAGTGACATTTTGAAGCATTAAAATCCTGTCAGGTAATTACATTGTTGCCTGTTAATGTATGTGCCAAGTTTAATTACGTTTCGAGCATGCTTAGACCCTCAAAAGCACCGCTGTTGTTGACCGCGAAGGATGAGTCGCCACGGCAACAGCGTTACACAAAACATCAAAAGCTTTGGGGGTTGTCATCATGAAAGTCTTATGTTTGTGTAGAAGTAATTTGTTGTCGAACTGATTGACCTACTAAGAGAAGCAAGCCAAAGTATAGAAATGTTTAGTTCCTGTTACCATTAGGTGGTGCTATGACTCTAATTAAAAATTAGACTGCACATGTCTTCAGGCCTGGAGTCTCATCAAACATGTGAAATTGTTTTTTGCCGCTGCTCTTTCCCTCACATAGTTCGATATTTTTTAAATCCTTTGATAACTTTTCCCTGCAAAGGTCTCAACATCATAATGCCTGAATTTGAAATCAATCAGATGTAATCACTAGGAGCAGTTTGTTAAAATACGACGCCTGGAAACAAGGAAAATGCAAAAATTGGGTGATTCACTGCAGCGCCCTCTAGTGTTTGAATATTATGAAAAAAATTAGGGCACGTTAAGGGACGCGATGTTGACATATGCTACAACTTGTGAGGATAGGCCAAGTGATTTGGAAGTTATGTGTATTGACGTATTAAGCCACGCCCTTAAGAGGTTAATTGGTTAATAACTTCTAAACGCAATGAGATATCAACAAAGTTCAAAATGTTGTTTGATCACATTGAACCAATGATGATCCACAGAAAGTTCCGTAAGAATCGGAGCCAGCGTTTAGGAGGAGTGGGCAAGAATGTGTTTTTTACGAAATGGCGGAAAATCTAATTAGGCGCATTTTAATTCCACGGATGACTTTTTTGTAGAGCAGGACATGTGTGCCAAATTTCAAGTCAATCGGTCATAGTTGGCAAAAAGCGTGGGCTTTCAAACTAAAGGGGGCGCGAAAGAGACATTTCTTCCGACTTTTATCCAACACCCCAATCAGATTGGTATTTTCACCTATTCAAATAGGTGTGGGAATTTTGCACCTCTTTTCCCCACGCAAAGCCAGAAAATAATAAGAATTCAAAAAATAATAATAAACATTCGAATAACAATAGGTCCTCCGCTCTGACTACGTCAGTGCTCGGGCCCTAATTAAACAAAAAGTGCAATTTAAAAAAAAGTATACAACATTTACTTTTCTTCTACGTCTTACAAACACGTAACGAAGATCAGCACTAGTTGGTACTAAGTGATATTGACGATGCAGTCGGGTAATAAGCTGATACTACCTGCAGTGGTGTCCCCGCTGTAGCAAGCTATCTCCCGTTAGCTCGCGCTAGCTCCCTGCTAGCTCCCCAACAGCCAGCCCCGTCTCAGAATCAGACTCGGGCACCGGGGAAAACCACCGAAGGGCTCGGGAGCAGCTAAATGTGCTCACTGTGCTAGCGTAAATATGCTAAAACAAAGTTGAGTTAGTAAATACACGTACCCATCTTCCAGTGGATCCCTTCTCTCTGCATATTCCTCTCCAGGGCCTGTCTGACGCTCCTCCGTCCTCGTCGCTGCTGGACAAAATCGCTGCAACGGCTTCCTCTATTGTGACCTGTGTTCTCTCCATGATCTCTAGCTTCTGTCTGACTGTAAACTACAGCATGTATATACACTCACCTAAAGGATTATTAGGAACACCATACTAATACTGTGTTTGACCCCCTTTCGCCTTCAGAACTGCCTTAATTCTACGTGGCATTGATTCAACAAGGTGCTGAAAGCATTCTTTAGAAATGTTGGCCCATATTGATAGGATAGCATCTTGCAGTTGATGGAGATTTGTGGGATACACATCCAGGGCACGAAGCTCCCGTTCCACCACATCCCAAAGATGCTCTATTGGGTTGAGATCTGGTGACTGTGGGGGCCATTTTAGTACAGTGAACTCATTGTCATGTTCAAGAAACCAATTTGAAATGATTGGAGCTTTGTGACATGGTGCATTATCCTGCTGGAAGTAGCCATCAGAGGATGGGTACATGGTGGCCATAAAGGGATGGACATGGTCAGAAACAATGCTCAGGTAGGCCGTGGCATTTAAACGATGCCCAATTGGCACTAAGGGGCCTAAAGTGTGCCAAGAAAACATCCCCCACACCATTACACCACCACCACCAGCCTGCACAGTGGTAACAAGGCATGATGGATCCATGTTCTCATTCTGTTTACGCCAAATTCTGACTCTACCATCTGAATGTCTCAACAGAAATCGAGACTCATCAGACCAGGCAACATTTTTCCAGTCTTCAACTGTCCAATTTTGGTGAGCTCTTGCAAATTGTAGCCTCTTTTTCCTATTTGTAGTGGAGATGAGTGGTACCCGGTGGGGTCTTCTGCTGTTGTAGCCCATCCGCCTCAAGGTTGTGCGTGTTGTGGCTTCACAAATGCTTTGCTGCATACCTCGGTTGTAACGAGTGGTTATTTCAGTCAAAGTTGCTCTTCTATCAGCTTGAATCAGTCGGCCCATTCTCCTCTGACCTCTAGCATCAACAAGGCATTTTCGCTCACAGGACTGCCGCATACTGGATGTTTTTCCCTTTTCACACCATTCTTTGTAAACCCTAGAAATGGTTGTGCGTGAAAATCCCAGTAACTGAGCAGATTGTGAAATACTCAGACCGGCCCGTCTGGCACCAACAACCATGCCACGCTCAAAATTGCTTAAATCACCTTTCTTTCCCATTCTGACATTCAGTTTGGAGTTCAGGAGATTGTCTTGACCAGGACCACACCCCTAAATGCATTGAGGCAACTGCCATGTGATTGGTTGATTAGATAATTGCATTAATGAGAAATTGAACAGGTGTTCCTAATAATCCTTTAGGTGAGTGTATAAACCTAAGGCGTGTAGGTTATTGTAGGTCAATGAGTGTTCATTGGTAGTCACAACATTTTTTGACGGACACCTGAGTTGACTAATCACGGTGAAAGGAGTGTCAGCTTCTGTTACAGGGACACAGACGCACACACAGGAGGGGGCCGGAAACTGCAGAGTTTGACGTTTCTAACCGTAGCGGATTCTTTTTTCTGCACCGTATTTTCGCGGAGATATGATTTATTTATTTTTACAAAAATGGACACTGACGCAAGACCCCAGAGGGTTAAATAACAGAGTTTAATATAAGATTTCTCAGACGTATGAATGTATTTTATTCTCCACAGACGTCCAGCAGCTGTTGGTGGTTAAAGAAGAGGTTCCCCCTGAGCAGCAGGACTGGAGCTCTAATCTGGACCAGGAGGACCCAGAGCCCCCCCACATTAAAGAGGAACAGGAGGACCCAGAGCCCCCACATATTAAAGAGGAGCCGGAGGAACTCTGGACCAGTCAGGAGGGAGAGCAGCTTCAAGGACGGGAGGAGGCTGGTATCAAGTTCTCATTCACTCCTGTAAAGAGTGAAGATGATGAAGAAGAAGAAGAAGAAGAAGCTCAGTCCTCACAGCTTCATCAAAGACAAACTGAACAGATGGAAACAGAAGCTGATGGAGCTGATTGTGGAGGATCAGAACCAGATACTGATGAGACTGATGATAGTAGAGATTGGAAGGAACCTCAGTCAGATTTAAACCCTCTGCAAAACAATGTAAGTGATGTGAACTGTAGTACTGGAAATACATCAATCAGCTCGCCTGAATGTGCTGGAAGCTCGGACCACAAGGTACGTCTGAAGAGACACACTAGATCCAAAACGGGAGTGAAATCATTTAGTTGTTCCATGTGTAGTAAAACATTTCCATATGCAGGACACCTTAAACGTCACATGATTAGCCACACGGGTGAGAAACCATTTTGTTGTTCTGTGTGTAGTCAAACATTTTCAGATAAGGGACACATGAAACGTCACATGAATATCCACACAGGAGTGAAAGCATTTAGTTGTTCATTTTGTGGTAAAACATTTTCACAAAAGGGAACCCTGAATGATCACATGACTATCCACACAGGAGTAATGGCATTTAGTTGTTCTGTGTGTAGTAAAACATTTGCACGAAAGGGACACCTGAAACGTCACATGCATATCCACACTGGAGTGAAACTTATTAGTTGTTCCGTGTGTAGTGAAACATTTTCACAAAAGAAACACCTGAAATCTCACATGACTATCCACACAGGAGTGAAATCATTTAGTTGTTCCATGTGTAGTAAAACATTTCCACATACAGGACACCTGAAACGTCACATGATTAGCCACACAGGTGAGAAACCATTTAGTTGTTCTGTGTGTAGTCAAACATTTTCAGATAAGGGACACGTGAAACGTCACATGAATATCCACACAGGAGTGAAAGCATTCAGTTGTTCAGTTTGTGGTAAAACATTTTCACAAAAGGGAACCCTGAATGATCACATGACTGTCCACACAGGGGAGAAACAATTTAGTTGTTCTGTGTGTAGTCAAACATTTTCACGAAAGGGACAACTGAAACGTCACATGCATATCCACACAGGAGTGAAACCTATTAGTTGTTCCTTGTGTAGTAAAACATTTTCACAAAACAACCACCTGATATCTCACATGACTATCCACACAGGAGTAAAACAATTTAGTTGTTCCTTGTGTAGTAAAACATTTTCACAAAAGGTAAACCTGAATGCTCACATGACTATCCACACAGGGGAGAAACAATTTAGTTGTTCCGTGTGTAGTAAAACATTTCCATATAAGAGAAGCCTGAACGATCACATGATTATCCACACAGGGGAGAAACCATTTAGTTGTTCTGTTTGTGGTAAAACATTTGCACGAAAGCAAACTCTGAAAAAACATTTAGAAGTCCACACTAGAGAAACAAATTAGTCGTGGATTTTGCTCAACAAGATTCTCTCGTCTCTGTTATTCATCAAATCTCAAGTGTATTGATGAGATCAGAAATAAATGAGACATAGTTAAACACTTAAAAACTGTCAGGCTGATACAGACTGCAAAATAAGTTTATTCAGCAAAGATGAAGCTACACATCAAATTAAATTCTCTTGGTATTTGTTTCTATGATATTGTCTCATGTGTTACACATTGTCATGTATATATTAATTATACTTGTTTTAACTTGTCAAAGTATTCCATGTCCCCTATGCAGCACTATGGTTTGAGCTGAATTATCATGGGTGATGAAACTGAGGGAAATATTTAACCTTCTTTCTCTTCAGCAACATTTTCTCTCCAGTTTAAACTCATTACTTCCTTGATTTAGTTTTACTTTATAAACTGCAGATTTGGGGATTCTGTCCTTTGAACTTTCTCTTTGATTTACTACTATTGTAATAGTTGTAATAAAACAGTAATCTGTTCTAATTGTTTTCATGGTGGATCTCAAACAGTTGAAAAGTTCAGCCAATATTTTCACCAAAATGACTTCTGTTAAAAGTTGTTCTTCCATATTTGTCCCAGTGTTTGTAGCTAAGCTGCAGCAGCCTGTTTTTCTTTTAAAACTAAATCTGTGTGTTCATGATTAATAGTTGTTAATGGAAGTTACATTTATAATTTGTTTGTGAAATGTGAATGAATTGTCTTCATTAATGAAATGTATTGTTTACTGATATGATTCCCACCCTGTTACGTCCAGTCCACCCTAAAAATTATTATTAAATGAAATCAACAAATATTAAGCATATCTTTGTGGTTACTTGCAGTTTATGAATGGGCAAAATTAAATATACCTACAATTTCAATTGAAATCCCCTTTATTCTAAAAGATATGTGGGTAAACTACAGATTTACAGAATAACTTTTCAAATTCATGCTTGTTTTGTAAATACTGTTTAAAATATATGTTAAGGCTAAAGTAAGGGACATGTTTACTCTTAGAAAATGCAATTATTCCAACACCTGTGTATTAAAAACACATGAATAGAGATGTGAATGTCCTGTAACAGGGTGGACATTTGGTCTTCGTCACATGTAAAGATTTGCTCAAGATTTCTAGACCATCATATCCTGAGCTTGACCAATATATTTTTCTGATAGTTTAACAAGCCCTCATTCAGATGAAATATAAAAGTAATGGAAAATGAAACAAATGTTGATAGAAGTAAACCTGGCTGAAATGGCACTGAATAGTAGGAATGATGAAGATGAAGAGCAGGAAGTCCAACAGTGACAGCTGCTGACTCATGTCCAGGATAAACTCCTTAAAAACACATCAATTTAGGATTAGAGGGAGGAAGGGAAAATATCCATATACAAAGATGTGTATGTATGTATATATATATATAGTCGGGTATATATAGAAATATTTGGACATTGACACATTTTTCATTATTTTGGCTCTGTACACCACAACAATGGAGTTGAAATGAAATAAAAATACTTTTGGTCCCTTAAAAACGGGGTGGCCACATTTGTTGTAGTTCCTACACCGTTCACCTGATTTGGATGTAAATACCCTCAAATTAAAGCTGAGTCTGCACTTAAAGCACATCTTGATTTTTTCATGTCAACTCCATTGTTGTGGTGTACAGAGCCAAAATAATGAAATATGTGTCAATGTCCAAATATTTATGGACCTGACTGTGTGTGTGTGTATGTATATATATATATGAACAAGAAATGATCATTTCAAATTAAAGGCATTCCAAAATAAATGTTTGTCTATCAAATCTAAGTTTGTCTTTTCAGACTAAGTGATCCAAGAATATCAGTTTGGCTCTGTTCTAAATAAATATCCTGTAACATGAAGTTGTCTATGTTTCATTTTTGGTTTAAAAATGAAAAACAACAATTAGTCGGATGTTTAGTTGATCTAATCAGATAAGTAAATACATTTGACAAATTGCTGAATATAGAGTACCATAGTGTTCACATTGTTATGGTTTGTAGTTCAAGCTATTGTCAGCATATTTGAAATGTGACTTCCCTCTACAAATTTACAGTGATTTTTTTTTTTCAAGCAGTATCTTTGTTTAGAAAGACAATGAGGCTAGCAGTTGATATACCTACAATTTTAACTAGTGCCCACTTACGTGATTCAGTGTTTGACCTAAAAGGAGAACATTTATATTCAATATTTTCAAGTGTTTCTTACCATACTATTCATATATTTTTTCCCAGGTTATATAGTTAAAATGCATTTTCTGAATTCATATCATTCTTGTTAAGATTGACTATGACACATTGGGTGATCTGTATTATAAACTGAATTATACACAGTTTGCCATAGACCAGCTCTCATAGACTGCCTGAGCACACAATGTGCTTTGTAAATGCTGAATTGTTCATTTTACAGGGCCATATCACAATATGTTTACTTTTAGTTCTGCAAACATAATTTAAAAGCAAAAGTGGTCTGGTGTTTTTTGGTTGTTTTTGCTCAAAAACAGTTCACATTTGAGTCTGTGTGTAAGGCAAGGCTAGTTTATTTGTAGAGCACATTTCAACAACAAGGCGATTCAAAGTGCTTCACATAAAACCATTAAAGTCAATTCTTTGTTTGACAGGAAGCCAGTGCAAAGACCTCAGAACTGGAGTGATGTGATCCACTTTCCTGGTCTTAGTGAGGACTCGGGCTGCAGCGTTCTGATTTACTTTTTACAGAGGCCTGTGAACACACCGTTACAGTAGTCAAGTCTACTGAAGATAAATGACCTGTGAACACACCGTTACAGTAGACAAGTCTACTGAAGATAAATGCATGGACAAGTTTCTCCAAATCCTGTTGAGACATAAGTCCTCTAACCCTTGATATATTCATCAGGTGGTAGTAGGCTGATTTTGTAATTGTCTTGATATGGCTGTTCAGGTTCAGGTCTGAATCCATAACTACACCTAGATTTCTGGCTTGAGGTACTGGAAGACATCAAAACAGTTATTCTCGGCCAAGAACTTGTTCAGCTGTAGAAAAACCCTCTTTTTCCATTATTTTACTTAGAAATGGGAGGTTTGATATTGGCCTATATTTTTTCATTATTTCTGGGTCTAAACTAGCCTTCTTTAGGAGTGGTTTAATTACTGCAGTTTGTAGGGCTTGTGGGAAGACACCTGAGAGAAGGGATGTGTTTACAATTTGTGAAAGATCAGTGGTCATGCAGTGTGAAATATTTTTGAAAAAGTGTGTTAGTGGATTATCCAAGCAGCAGGATGATGTTTTCAGATGTGTACATTTGTTAACATTCAACGTAGATTGCAGAAAAGGCAAATTGGTCATAATATCATTTAAATGGGATTTACAATAGCTCCTTTTTCTTGCTTTGTATCTGCAATGCTGGACCAAAACAGGATTGGGTCTCTTTTCAAGAAAACTAAGGATTAGGTGTTCATTTTGGATATTTGAGTTGTAGGTGCACCTGTTCATTAATTCACAGAAAACTTAAATTATAAGCCGTTTGTGGTGTCTTCATCTGACACTTAAAGAAAATGCTTACTGTTGAAAGAATGAAACATCATCGTGTAGTTACCAGATTACGGACACTTGGTTTAGCTCTGTAGTAATAACATTCACATATTTCAATAATGTTGACTTCTGAACTTCTAAATGGCTGATATATTTTGTTGAACACCACTGCCCCCATGTGACGCAGGTGAGCAAGATCTCTCTAGTCACACCATTTAAAAGCAAAGTCACCATCAAATGTGTTGGTAACCCATCTTAGATACATCATGTTTAACTGAAAGGGTGCATTAAGAGAAAACAATTAGTTCAGACAAACGTTTATTTTTGGACAATAATGTGCCACATATCAATAAAGGGAATGCATGCCCATTTAATAGTCTTCTCCTTCCTCCTCATCGTCTCCTACACTATCAGCGCCAACTTCCTCATAATCCTTCTCCAGAGCTGCCATGTCCTCTCTGGCCTCAGAGAACTCTCCCTCCTCCATACCCTCACCCACATACCAGTGAACAAAGGCCCGCTTGGCGTACATCAAATCAAACTTGTGGTCAAGCCGAGCCCAGGCCTCTGCAATAGCAGTGGTGTTGCTCAGCATGCACAGAGCCCTCTGGACCTTGGCCAGGTCTCCACCAGGAACTACAGTGGGCGGCTGGTAGTTGATGCCAACCTTGAAACCAGTGGGGCACCAGTCCACAAACTGAATGGAGCGCTTGGTTTTAATGTTGAGAATGGCAGCATTTACATCTTTGGGCACCACATCACCACGGTACAAAAGGCAGCAAGCCATGTATTTACCGTGGCGAGGGTCACATTTCACAAATTGATTTGCTGGTTCAAAGCAGGCATTGGTGATTTCTGACACCGTTAACTGCTCATGGCAAGCTTTCTCAGCAGAGATGACGGGGGCATAGGTGGCCAGAGGGAAGTGGATACGGGGATATGGCACCAAGTTGGTCTGGAACTCCGTCAGATCAACATTGAGGGCGCCATCGAAACGAAGGGAAGCAGTGATGGAGGACACAATCTGACTGATCAACCTGTTCAGGTTGCTGTAAGAGGGACGCTCGATATCGAGGTTCCTGCAGCAGATATCGAAGATGGCCTCGTTATCGACCATGAAGGAACAGTCAGAGTGCTCCAGGGTGGTGTGGGTGGTCAGGATGGCGTTGTAGGGCTCCACCACAGCGGTGGACACCTGGGGAGCTGGGTAGACGGAGAACTCCAGCTTGGACTTCTTGCCGTAGTCGACAGACAGACGCTCCATCAACAGAGATGTGAAACCAGAGCCGGTGCCACCTCCAAAGCTGTGGAAAACCAGGAAGCCCTGAAGGCCGGTGCACTGGTCCGACTGAGGGAAGAGAGGGAGAGACTGATTACATATGAGATAGTCATGTAATTTACTTAAATATTAGAAATCAAAATGAAAGAAATGGATCCTTCCTGACATGTTACCCACCAGTTTGCGGATCCTGTCCAGCACTATGTCGATGATCTCTTTGCCGATGGTGTAGTGTCCACGGGCGTAGTTGTTGGCAGCATCCTCCTTACCTGTGATCAGCTGCTCAGGGTGGAACAGCTGGCGGTAAGTCCCACTACGCACCTCATCTGAAGAGACAGTTTCAAAGTAGAACTTACTTAAGGGTTTGACTTCATGAAGTAACTGCTATTGAGATATAGCATCTATATTAATGACCGTTTACCAATGACAGTGGGCTCCAGGTCCACAAAAATTGCTCTGGGGACGTGCTTTCCGGCTCCAGTCTCACTGAAGAAGGTGTTGTAGGAATCATCTCCGCCGCCGGTGTTCTTTCCACTGGGCATCTGTCCGTCCGGCTGGATCCCATGTTCCAGGCAGTAAAGCTCCCAGCAGGAATTGCCAATCTGGACACCGGCTTGGCCGACGTGCACCGAGATACACTCACGCTGGAGGACAACAAGTTGTAACCTTTACCATTAAATATTTCCTTGCATCTGTTTTAACCATGTCTAATTAGAGGCTTGAGATCACCACATGTTGAAGACGGCTCAAAAAGTTGGAGGGGTGGAGGTAGAAAAAGACCCTTTATTAAAGCAACCAGATACCACAACAATGTGACCTAGTAATCGAACATATTTTGCACATTTATTTAATAAATCAGTCAATTAAGACAAATAGATGATCTACGAAATGATTAAAACAGGATAATCATCTCATCTTGAGAATATGTTTAATATAAAATAGGGTTGCACCGATTTAGCAGCCAGATATCTGTATCAGCTGATAATCGCCTTGTCGACTGCCATCGACCAATCTGCAAACCCGATGAGGAAAATAGCCGATGTACGCATGTTGTGTTGCATCAAGTTAGGGCCCGCAAACTGTTGTCTTGGTTATTTGTGGTCGGTCTTGAACAATAACGAGAAGAAACCACTGGCGGGACAGACTTTGGCATAAAGACTGTGGCGTGCGACCTATATGCACGTGTAGTTTGTTTACATACAAAGTCGACAGATACATGTTAAAAAGTTCGGTAATGAACATTAGCTAGTGCCGATAAATGATGAAATGAGGGCTGTGAACCTGGTTAAATCATAAGAAAATGTCCCATCTTTCAACTCACCATGTTTCCTGAAGCTGTGTCTAAAGAGGTGGAATGAAGGCTGATTAACTCTCACAGCTGCTTTCAATGAGTGCTGCGCGAGACGTTCGGTCTGCGAGGCAATTTATACTCTCCTTCCTGGATGTGGACAGTGGTTGAATCCGATTGGTCGAGTCACAAGCGTTGCTTTACTATTGGTTAAACGAAACCACTCTCCACAGGTGTTACTGATAGTTAACTCATGTCAGCTGTTTTCCATCGCTTTCTTCCTGATTTCAAAATGGTAAGAAAATGTACAAAAGTATTAGCATTAAAATATACCAAAGTAATATAATTTACAATGCAAAATGGCCCATTTGACAAAAATATAGATTATATCATGGGATTATAATCATTGATGCATTCATGTGTTCATTAGTTAGTCTGTAAGGTTGCAGCTGATAAAGGGTGGAGCTAATTTTAGCCTCACCTTAACCACACAATCTAATTAGTCATTAGTCATTCTGTTTATTTCGTTTCCATACAATTAAGAACATTTTAATACAATTTAAAAGTTATTTACACCTGTGCGAGATGAACATTTCAATATTTTACTTTAGTAAAAGTACAAAAGTATTAGCAATACAATACATTTAAAGTCCCAAAAGTAATCATATTCATTATGATATATTTTAAATATAATACACCTCTGTTAATTTTTCAATATTAAGAAATGTTAAAATGAATGTGAGTCTTCATTCCCATTGGAGGATAAAAGGTGGCTTTTTAAAGAGACAGCACACTGCAACATGTCTGACCTAAAATACTTTCAATAATCTTTTAAACCTGCTTCAAAACTATGAACGTTTCATTGCTGAAAACTGCTGTAAAGTGATCAAACTGCTGTAAAGTGATCAAACTGCTGTAAAGTGATAAACTGCTGTATTGATATTCTCTCTGGTGTTGTACTGCAGCCTCAGCCCTCATTCTTTTATTTGACTTCAGCTACAGAAGCTTTGATGAAAGAGTTCAACTGGACGAGCTCTTCAGTCAGAATCAGAATCAGAATCAGCTTTAATGGCCATGTAAATTTGCACATACATGGAATTTGACTCCGGTTTCACTTGCTCTTCGTACTTTTTTCACACACAATATACAAGATAAATATAAAAAATATAAAAAGGACATTAAGACAGTAGTAAAACAACAAAAAAGTGCAGATAGTGCAGATGAAGAGTCTGTTTAACTGTTCATTAGAGTGACGGCCAGTGGGAAGAAGCTGTTCCTGTGTCTGGTGGTTTTGGCGTACAGTGCTCTGTAGCGCCTTCCAGAGGGGAGGAGTTGGAACAGCTTGTGTCCAGGGTGTGAGGGGTCTGTGGTGATCTTTACAGCCCGCTTCCTGACTCTGTCCTGTTTGGTGGCCGATCCAAACCACACAGTGATGGAAGAGCAGAGGACAGACTGGATGATGAAGAGTAAAACAGGATCAGCAGCTCCTGAGGCAGGTTGAACTTCCTGAGCTGGCGCAGGAAGTACAGCCTCTGCTGGGCCATTTTCCGGATGGTGTTGATGTTGGCGGTCCACTTCAGGTCCCGGGAGATTGTGGATCCCAGAAACTTGAAGGTCTCCACCGCAGAAACAGTGCTGTTGTGTATTGTTAGGGGGGGTAGTGTTGGGGGGCTCCTCCTGAAGTCCACTGTCATCTCTACAGTTTTGGCCTTGTTCAGCTCCAGGTGGTTCTGACCACACCAGAGGACCAGCTGTTCAACCTCCCGTCTGTACGCAGACTCGTCCCCGTCGCTGATGAGGCCGATGACCGTTGTGTCGTCTGCGAACTTCAGGAGTTTAACAGATGGGTCCCCTGAGGTGCAGTCGTTGGTGTAGAGGGAGAAGAGCAGTGGAGAGAGCACACATCCCTGGCGGGCGCCAGTGCTTATAGTCCGGGTGCTGGATATGATTTTTCCCAGCCTCACCTGCTGCGTCCTGTCTGTCAGGAAGTTTGTGATCCACCGGCAGGTGGGGGCTGGCACGGTGAGCTGGGAGAGTTTGGGTTGAAGAACCTCCGGGATGATCGTGTTGAATGCAGAGCTGAAGTCCACAAACAGAACCCTTGCATATCTCCCTGGGGAGTCGAGGTGTTGCAGAATATGGTGCAGTCCCATATTTACTGCATCATCCACCGACCTGTTTGCACGGTAGGCAAACTGCAGGGGGTCCAGCAGGGGCCCTGTGATGTCCTTCAGATGGGTCAACACCAGCCTCTCAAAGGACTTCATGACCACAGACGTCAGGGCGACGGGTCTGTAGTCATTTAATCCTCTGATGGAGGATTTCTTGGGGACCGGGATGATCAAGGAGCGCTTGAAGCAGGAAGGGACTTCACATAGCTCCAGTGATCGGTTGAAGATCTCCGTGAAGATGGGGGCCAGCTGGTCAGCACAGACTTTCAGGCAGGAGGGGGACATACCGTCTGGGCCCGGAGCCTACCTGATCTTCTGTCTCTGAAAGAGCCAACTCACATCCCCTTCGCAGATCCTCAGTGCCGGTAGGGGGTTGGATGGGAGAGGTGAGGCAGAGAGTGGAGGTGATTGTCCGATGATGGGGCAGTTCGGCAGGGTGGAAGTGGGCTTGTCAAACCTGCAATAGAACACATTCAGGTCGTCAACCAGTCGGTGATTGTCCTCAGTGGGGGGAGATGGTCTCTTGTAGTTGGTGAGTACCTCCAGGCCTCTCCAAACTGACTCATGTTTCTGATTATCATCTTTTGAATCAACTATTTTGTCTCATTACATTAAAACATATCAAGTCAACACTTCTAGGTTAAACTGAGTTGTGTTTCATAAACTGTTGTCTGCATATTCTTATGATCAGATAGATAGATAGATATAGATAGATCCTTTATTCATCCCCAAGGGGACATTTGTTTGTCACAGTAGCAAGATACCAAAATAACAGGAATGAAAGATGCTCAATATATACAACAAAACAGAAGAGTGTATTCATTTGGACAATTAAACAATGATAATAATAAAGAAAGTGATGAGATTATAATCTGCATATAAACTATAACAACATAAAGGGATATGAGACACATATATACACACATTGTTAGTGCAATAACATATTCAATTCAGCATGTTTGAAACTGAACAGAGAGACAGTTTAGTAGCTTTGTACTCTGTGAAACATACCTTTGTTTCACTTTCATATTCCTTCTTTCATTTCTATTCCAACCTTGTTAATAAAGTAATACTATGAACCAGGTTGTTTATGTTATTAATAAAGTAATACTATGAACCAGGTTGTCTATGTTGTTAATAAAGTAATACTATGAACCAGGTTGTTTATGTTATTAATAAAGTAATACTATGAACCAGGTTGTTTATGTTGTTAATAAAGTAATACTATGAACCAGGTTGTTTATGTTGTTAATAAAGTAATACTATGAACCAGGTTGTTTATGTTATTAATAAAGTAATACTATGAACCAGGTTGTTTATGTTGTTAATAAAGTAATACTATGAACCAGGTTGTTTATGTTATTAATAAAGTAATACTATGAACCAGGTTGTTTATGTTGTTAATAAAGTAATACTATGAACCAGGTTGTTTATGTTATTAATAAAGTAATACTATGAACCAGGTTGTTTATGTTGTTGATAAAGTAATACTATGAACCAGGTTGTTTATGTTGTTAATAAAGTAATACTATGAGGTTGTTTAAATCGTCTGCATGACGCAACACTGTAAGAAGACGGATGAAGTATTTAAGATGATCTTTTTTGTGGTTGTTTATTGGGCTCGTTCGTTAGAGCTGCTTCTCGCCTGGAATCCAGACGAGAGCAGCGGCCGCAGCAGGAGGCGTTGACAATAAACTGCAATCAAGTCGGACAGTTTTCAGTTGCCTTCAAAGTACGCACAGGAAGTCACAGAAAAAATGACTTCCTGTTAGTTCCGAACTTTTGTCTACTTGTAGTTTACAGATCACGTTTGGATTCATTCATGTGTTTGTAAATATATATTTATGTAGAAATGTGTGTGTAGCTGCATCCTTTGTTCTTTTTATGTCTGCCTGTGAAATACATTACTATTGATTTTGATATGTGTTGTAGAAATACGATTTTGTATTATCAAACACACAAAATATTGAAGAAAATGCTCAAGAATCCTGGGAGATGGTGCGAGGAATAATGTCCGGAGTCCAAAAAGAGTTAAACTAATAATTATTTAATAAAAGAAAGATGACAGAACAGCTTATGTAAACCCGATCGGGGCCCCTCCTTCCTCAACGAACTCCAGACCGCAGGTCTTGTCCAGTCACGTGGGGATCAAAAGAGGCCGCTCTTCTTGCGCATCTGTTAGTTATAGGTCTCATTCGCAGAGCTTAAGGCCACTCATTGGTTAGTTCTACGGCATGCGATTGGCTAAAAGTCCCACAGGGGCGGAGTCTCTCTTTGGCGCAGGGTTTGAAGATGGCTCCATAACATTCCTGTTTTCCGGTACCTGAAGTCCTCACTCCGCCCTCCTGTGTTTACTAACAACATATTTTACCTGAGGAATTGTTATTCAGTTCTATCTGTTACAGCTGATGTGAATGTTACTACCGGTTACAGTCATCCTCCCAAAGACCAACGAGCCTCTGCTTGCTGGCTGCAATGCAAATCGAATCCCCCCACTGTGGCTGATAAGAACAGTAGGGTGACCCCCAGACCACAGGTGGTCCAGTCCCCTTTGTTCTTAAAACTTATGCTCCCTTGTAAAACCCCCAACCACGGCCTGTGTGTAAATGACCTCTGCACTCTCAGTACAGTCCATGTGACCCTCATATTCATACAATTACACATTCTTCATAATAATATCCCTTATTAATTATCATATTTCATGCATTTGTAATGTACAATAAACCTCACACTGTACAAGTCCAAATTTGACTAACTAAACTCTAAAAAAACCTTCAATATGTTTTAAGATTAAACATGAGATGAATAGTCAACAATCCAGCGTTAAGTATTACAACTACACATAAAATAAGGATTTTCTAGAACACGTGGTGTTTGATGTCAGATCTAAGAGCCAATCAGCTCTCTGATGTGGCGACAGCCAGGCGTTTCCCATCATGCACTGGGCCACGCAGTCCGTGGAGAGCTACTGCGGCGCCTGACTCTGAAATCGACGGCCGGCTTGCTCTCGTGAGAGTATCGTTGACCACGTGTGCATGACGACAGAGCAAGTCGGGAGCAAGTCCAAGGCCGTTTCTCAATACCAAGTACGCTAAGTCCAGACTTGTGAACTTTTGGAGTTTGTACTTGGGAGTTTGGACTTGGGAGTCCAGACTCTCAAGGATGGGAGGACACAGGACGTCTTTCTGCAATTGGAACAGCAGCTGACTTGATGACGTCACCACCTCAGCTGTCATTGTCATGAGTTACTCTGATTTTTCACTGTAAAGTATTTTTACAGTTAAACAAAATATGACAACCCTGCTTTTTTTGCACTGGTTTCACAGACATACACATATCATTGTGTATATATATTGTGTGTGTGTGTGTATATATATATATATATATATATATATATATATATATATATATATATAGCTACATAGATACACATAATTGCAAACAATTCGGTCAAAAGTAATAAGACTGTAGTTCAAAGTAAAAGTTAAATTAAAATCTTAAGTTATAAATCGTAACCTTTCCCTCAGTCAAACTGATTTAATGTGACTGAATAAATAATACAGATTGCTTGTTAGATCCTCAAAGTCGATTTATATCTCATGTTTAATCGATACGGAGACATCGGAGCCAGCGGATCATTTCAAAAAGTCCAGCCGAGATCAAGCTGCTGTCGGCGGGCAGCAGAGCGCTGACGGCCCGGTGATGACGGGAATCACGGTCCCTCAGCAGGACCTCAACCCGTCGGCGTATCTTTTTAAATAAGATGAGTCTGGACAAACCGACCACAGATTTGATCCTTAAACAAATAACTTCTCGCCTGAAAACGTCCTAAAATTATATTTTGTGACTCAACAACGGTAGTATTTATAGAATGTCAACTTTCAGTTGTGAGTTTTCTCATCCGCCATTGTTCCCCGTTTGCTGGTCCGAAATGCATTCTGGGATATTGGCTCTCTCAAGTACGCTGAAGTCTGCTCTGATGCATCCCCGGTAAAATGGGAGGATCAAGTCACATCCGGGCATTTTCACCGTGCTTGGCGAGAAGCGGACTTTTGAATTGGAACAGTACTTGGGCCGCGACTGATGACGTTTCACGAGTCCACGAGAACACGAGTCCAGAGAAGAACGCTGATTGAGAAACGGCCCTACACAAATCTAACCGGCATGCATTGCGCGCCGATCGCCGCCGATCGATTCTGCGCAGAACTGGCTCATCTCGAACGAGCCTAGTTTCAACGCTGCAGACTGACGTCACTAACATGCGCCTGCCGCGCGTCATAACTACGTCGTTAGTGAAAGTGGAGTCGGATCCTGTAAACACGCGGTTGTCTTTTCCTAACTCCTCGTGAAGTCTCCTTCCCATCTTTCCTTGACCCCGTGACGTGTCCACAGCTCAAGGAGAAGTGGTTTTAGACGTCAGGAGGAAATGTTGTGACTCTTCGCTGCAGCCGCGTCTCCATGTCTCAAGAAGAAATGCTGAGACTGTTGGTGAAGCAGCGAGTCCACGCGGCCGTTGAAGAGGCTTTTGGGGAGTTGCACGGATTAATAGAAGATTATGAGGAGACCGTTTCTCTATTAAGAGAACATGAGCTACACAGATCAGGTTTGTGCTTTTTCATTATTGTTCCCGGTGTTCCACCCCAAGTGTTGTTAAACCTACTGGTTTCCTGCGCATGCGTGTTGTGTTCACGTCACAGCTGCAGCGGTTGTCTGTCTCGGTCACCAGATTCATCACACATTCAAGAGATATTGTTATTGTCATATGCACAGATAACAGACAGTCACTCTGTCCAATGAAAAGCTTATTCTGCTGGGTCCTCCTAACTCACAGAATTACAATAAACTTAAGGTAATGAATAAATAAAAATAAGGCACAAAATAGTAACAGTATTCCACAAAACTATGATAATAGTATTTCTCGGTGTATAAATTGCACTATGCATTGCTACTGTGTGTGTGTGTGTGTGTGTGTGTGTGTGTGTGTGTGTGTGTTCACCAGCCTGATGGGTAGAAACTGTTCGTCAGTCTCGTGGTTCTGACTTGTGACTCCTGTAGCGTCTGATGGCAGGAGAGAGAAGAGTCTGTGCTGGGGGTGTGTTGTGTCCCTGGTGGTGTTGGTGTGTTGTGTCCCTGACGTTGTGGTGTGTTGTGTCCATTGATAATATAAAACCTTATATTCTGTAGATATTCTTCATTGCATTACTCTTCATGTCTATTAAAGTTCAGGTTAGCGAGGTCAGTATAACACAGCTATGCAGCTGTTGTGTCTATGAAATGTCCAGTTCTCAAGGGAAGTTAGTCACACGCCTGCGCACTTCAACACCCAACTGTTTATCAGTATATTGACATTCTGGAAGCAGACTGGTCGTTGTGTTCCAGTCTTGTGAGAAAAGATGAGAACACGGGATTCTCCTCCTCTTGACAGGATAGAGCGAATCAGATGTTAGGACGAGGCGAGACGAACCTGTGACGATAAACTGTGTATGAAAGGCCCCACTTCCGTGGTGGGGCAGTTGTTCTTTGCCCAACCTGCGTGTTGCTGTACCACTCACTGCTTTTGCAATTGCAGCGCTTACTACTTTGCTTGTGATCATTTAGTAAATAAATTTAGAGAACGAGAGAAGTTGTTGAACTGAGTTCTTCCAGGCATCCAATAATTGACACACGCTATCACCATGATGATGTGGTGTGTTGTGTCCCTGATGATGTGGTGTGTTGTGTCCCTGATGATGTGGGCTGCTCTCCTGGTTTCTCTGGTGGAGTTAATGTCTTTTAGAGAGGGGAAGGCTGCTCCTGAAATGTACTGTGAAGTTTTTATTACACGCAGGAGGCGTTGACAAAAAACTGCGGTCAAGTCGGACAGTTTTCAGCTGCCTTCAAAGTATACACAGGAAAACTCAGAAACAATGACTTCCTGTTAGTTCTGAACTTTAGGATTCTTGTAGTTTACAGATGACGTTTGGATTTATTCATGTTTAATATATATTTATATAGAAATGTGCGTGTAGCTGCAGCCTTTGTCATAAAATAAGGATTTTCTACAACACGTGGTGTTTGCTGTCAGCTCTAAGAGCCAATCAGCTCTCTGATGTGGCGACAGCCAGGCGTTTCCCATCATGCACTGGGCTACGCAGTCCGTGGAGAGCTACTGCGGCGCCTGGCTCTAAAAACGGCGGCCGCCTCGCTCTCGTGAGATTATCGTTGACCACGTGTGCATGACGTCAGAGCAAGTCGGACACAAAACTAACCAGCATGCATTGCGCCGATCGCCGGCTAACGATTCTGCGCAGAACTTGCTCATCTCGAATGAACCTTTTTAGCATTATTAATGTAGGTATATTTAATGCTAAAAAATTATAATATATATATATATATTTAGCATTATTAATGTAGGTAGATCTTTTTTATTTTAAAAGTATTTTAAAAGTAGCTCGCGAGCCAAAAAGGTGTCCTCACCCCTGCTCCAGAGCCTGTCAATGGGGCTCACGTTTCTGCATTACAATTTTAAACGTGTGTAAATTGTGTGTTCCCCTGAAGGAGGGAGCAGCAAGACGTGGGACTGCAATAAGTCATTTTGATTTACTTTTAAACCCTTGCACTTTAATTGTCAGGTAGGATGGACTATTTTTTTACTTTTGGACTTTGAATGTTATTCTTTAGTTACTTTGCACTTTCAGAGGCTTGATTGCTATTTTGAGTTACTTTTAAAACTGTATTTGTACTTTTTCTTTACTTTTAAAGCATATTTGCACTTTAATTTGTATTACTATTTAATTTATTTGTTATGATGTTCAGATCTTGTTGCTCAAATACATTTGAAGTTCAAATTCCAACATTTTGAGTCATGATTTTAATTTGCTATGGGATATAGTCATTAGATTAGTCGATTATGAAAATAATCGTTAGTTACAGCCCTACCAATCATTAAAGAAACTTAAGTCATTTAGGCTATTAGTCATGATGTCACATCTCGTCTGTGTTCAGGGAACCTCTTGGTTTAGGTGAGCTAAAACAACTGGTTTCCTCGGACGGATATTACCACCAGATCCTTCTTTCCTCCCTCCAGGACCTTGGTATCACAGGCACTGCGCTCTCCCTCTTCTCATCCTACCTCAACGACCGCACCTACCGGGTAACTTGGAGAGGATCTTTGTCTGAACCTTGTCCTCTCACTACTGGGGTCCCTCAGGGCTCCGTCCTGGGTCCTCTCCTCTTCTCTCTGTACACCAACTCTCCCACCCACGACCTCACTATTACCTTCAACAACTCACTGTTGGCACCGACCCCGACTGCCAGGAATCTCGGTGTGACACTCGACAGTCAACTCTCCCTGACTGCCAACATCACCGCAACAACACGTTCCTGTAGGTTCATGCTGTACAACATCAGGAGAATACGTCCCCTTCTCACTCAGAAGGCGGCACAGGTTCTCGTACAGGCTCTGATCATCTCGCGTCTTGACTACTGTAACTCCCTCCTGGCAGGTCTACCTGATGGTGCCATCCGACCTCTGCAGCTCATCCAGAATGCAGCAGCTCGACTGGTCTTTAACCTCCCAAAATTCACCCACATGACTCCACTCCTCCACGACCTTCACTGGTTACCGGTGGTCGCCCGCATCCGCTTCAAAACATTGGTACTTGCCTACCGTGCTACGAACAGATCGGGTCCTATCTATATTCATGACATGGTAAAACCGTACACCCCAGCTCGTTCGCTCCGCTCCGCTTCTGCCAATCGGCTTGTAGCTCCGTCACTGCGAGCTAAACACTCAACAAAGTCACGACTGTTTGCTGTCCTGGCTCCTCAATGGTGGAATGAGCTCCCCATTGACATCAGGACAGCAGAAAGTGTCTACATTTTCCGTGGCAAACTAAAACATCTTTTTCGACTACACCTTGAATAAGGAAGGTAGCGCCGTAGTAGCACTTGGATGGCACTTACTGATATCACTTTGTAGTTTAACTTTATTGAAGTTGTACTTTCTTGATTCTTGTTGTTCTGAGTTTGTACTCATGGTGGAATTGCACTTATTGTAAGTCGCTTTGGATAAAAGCGTCAGCTAAATGTAATGTAATGTAATCTGTGCGGATCACGTTTCCACAGCTGACCGTCTCTACGCGGTGTTTGAGTATATTTCTCTGACAGGTGTATGAATGCATAGACAGGCATCAAATTGACATCAGATTAAATCAATATACACTACAGTTCAAAAGTTTGGGGTCACTTAGAAATGTCCTTATTTTTCAAAGAAAAGCACTGTTTTTTTCAATGAAGATAAGATTAAATTAATCAGAAATACACTATACATTGTTAATGTGGTAAATGACTATTCTAGGTGGAAACGTCTGGTTTTTAATGAAATATCTACATAGGTGTATAGAGGCCCATTTCCAGCAACTATCACTCCAGTGTTCTAATGGTACATTGTGTTTGCTCATCGCATAGATGAGTCAAGCGATGTGCTATATCTGTATGTTTCTGACTGAAGACGATACACATCATTGTTGTTCTTATGGCTTAAAACATATCTATGGGATGACGGGAGGAAGGTTCACGATAAGTGCAAGACGTCATGAGAACTTCTGTGATTGTGTTTTAAGTATTTAAAAGGTAACTCTCCGCTCGTTCAGAGAACAGACTTGGATATGCAATTAGTAAAGTAGCACGTTATATCTCTGACTCTACTCCTTTTTTGCAAAGAAATGAATGTCCTGATTAATGATTTTACAACCGGTGTCGAGTAACAATTTTTCTAACATAGTCAAACTCATTGAATGTCTCCACTAATGAAAGCTGATATCAGTGTGAAGTCACAGTTGTCCATAATGTGCTCCCTGCAGATGTCCAGCAGCTGTTGGCGATTAATGCAGATGCCCCCCCTGAGTACCTGGACCAGGAGGACCCAGATCCCCTCCACATAAAAGAGGAAAAGGAGGATCTCTGGACCCGTCTAGAGGGAGAACAGCTTAATGTGCTGGAGGCGGCCGATATCACCAAGTTCCTATTCACTGCTGTTACTGTGAAGAGTGAAGATGACACACCTGAGACCTCACAGCTTCATCAAAGCCAGACGGAGGACAACAGAGAGGCTACAGCCGGCAGGTCAGCTACACCGATAAAAACAGAAACTGACGGAGAGGACTGTGGAGGATCAGGACCAGCCAGGAACCTAAATACACATCGTCATTCAAATGCAGATGATGAAAAGGCTTCAGAATCTTCTGAGACTGAAGTCAGTTATGTGGATTGGCAAGTACCATATTCTGGACCTGAAAGTGAAGAGAAGGAGACCAGGGCACCTGAGTCTGCTGCACATGCCCTAAATTATAAGGAAGCCTTTGTAAGTCATGTGGGATGTAACACTGGCAACAAATCCTTCAGCTTCTTCAAGTGTAGTAAACGGTTTTACTACAAGGGGTTTCTGCAGAAACACATGGTGTGTCATTTTGGAAAAATGTCTTCCAGCTGTTTGGTGGGAAATAAATGTTTTAGAGTGAAGTCAAAGAAAGAATCACGACCAAGAGTTATCACAGGAGAGAGACCATTTAATTGTGATGTTTGTGGAAAAAGATTGACAGCACAGGGAAGTCTGACGAGACACATGAGAGTCCACACAGGAGAGAAGCCATTCAGTTGTGAGGTTTGTGGGAAAAGATTTACAGAACAGGGGAATCTGAAGAGACACATGAGAGTCCACACAGGAGAGAAGCCATTCAGTTGTGAGGTTTGTGGGAAAATATATACACAACAGGTAAATCTGAAGAAACACATGAGAGTCCACACAGGAGAGAAGCCATTCAGTTGTGAGGTTTGTGGGAAAAGATTTACAGAACAGGGGAATCTGAAGAGACACATGAGAGTCCACACAGGAGAGAAGCCATTCAGTTGTGAGGTTTGTGGGAAAAGATATACACAACAGGGACATCTGAAGACACACATGAGAGTCCACACAGGAGAGAAGCCATTCAGTTGTGATGTTTGTGGGAAAAGATTTACAGAACAGGGGAATCTGAAGAGACACATGAGAGTCCACACAGGAGAGAAGCTATTCAGTTGTGATGTTTGTGGGAAAAGATATACACAACAGGGAGATCTGAAGACACACATGAGAGTCCACAGAGAATATAATTAGTTTGTTCCAGTTGTGAAAGATTAATGATGGAAGTTTTCATTCTTCTCTTTCTCTTGTGTTCATTTAAAAAAAGAAATTTAAAATGTAATTTGTTTGTAAATGCGATGGAAGACAACATCATTAAACAATGACAACATGCTGTGTGTCTGTAATGGAGGAAACTACAAACAAACTAAAAATTCTTCACAAATAAATCTATGTCTAAAAATACATTTAGCTGTGTAATGTTTTACATACAAATGTTTACTTTGTGTTACTGAAACTTTGATGACACTTAATTTTACAGATCCCATCGTTTTGTATAATTCCCTGGAAATAAGCTTCTATGTAACTGTAAACTCACAGGAAGGTTCTTGGAAAAGATATGATTGATAGTTGAAACAGTTTTTAACTTTCTGATCTAATTAATGTATTGTGTCACCTAGAAAGCCTTTATTTTGTTTGTGCTATTGTCTGCAGGCAAGCAAACGATTTAACATTTTTCAGTACTGCCTTCCAAAAAGGCAACACATTGGATTATTCCCACCGAGCGTGTTGATAGCGTGCTTTGATTATTGGATGCCTGGAAGAACTCAGTTCAACAACTTCTCTCGTTCTCTATATTTATTTACTAAATGATCACAAGTAAAGTAGCAAGCGCTGCAATTGCAAAAGCAGTGAGTGGTACAGCCAACACGCAGGTTGGGCAAAGAACAACTGCCCCACCACGGAAGTGGGGCCTTTCATACACAGTTTATCGTCACAGGTTCGTCTCGCCTCGTCCTAACATCTGATTCGCTTTATCCTGTCAAGAGGAGGAGAATCCCGTGTTCTCATCTTTTCTCACAAGACTGGAACGTGCAACGACCAGTCTGCTTCCAGAATGTCAAATATACTGATAAACAGTTGTGGGTGTTGAAGTGCGCAGGCGTGTGACTAGCTTCCCTTGAGAACTGGACATTTCATAGACACAACAGCTGCATAGCTGTGTTATACTGACCTCGCTAACCTGAACTTTAATAGACATGAAGAGTAATACAATGAAGAATATCTACAGAATATAAGGATTTATATTATCAGTGTATAAAAGTGTCCATTTATTTTGTTACATTTCCAGCTTTTATTATTCTGCATTAAGACTAGTAGCTGACTAGGATGACATGTGGTGTTCCCCAACGCTCAATACTGGGGCCTCTTCTGTTCAACATCTACATGCTTCCACTGGCTCAGATTATGAAAAACAACAAAGTGTGTTATCATAATTATGCAGATGATACACAAATCTACATAACTATATCACCAGGGGACTATAGTCCCATACAAGGGCTGGCTAAATGCATTGAAGAAATCAATAACTGGATGTGCCAGAATTTTCTTCAATGAAATAAAGATAAAACAGAAGTAATTGTTTTTGGTCCCAAGGACGAACGATTGAAAGTGAGCGCTCAGCTTCAATCACTGATGTTAAAAACCTCAAACCAAGCCAGAAATCTAGGTGTAGTTATGGATTCAGACCTCAACCTGAACAGCCATATCAAGACAATTACAAAATCAGCCTACTACCACCTGAAGTATATATCAAGGGTTAGAGGACCTATGTCTCAACAGGATTTGGAGCATTTATCTTCAGTAGACTTGACTACTGTAACGGTGTGTTCACAGGTCATTTATCTTCAGTAGACTTGACTACTGTAACGGTGTGTTCACAGGCCTCTGTAAAAAGTCAATCAGAAAGCTGCAGCTGATTCAGAACGCTGCAGCTCGAGTCCTCACTAAGACCAGGAAAGTGGATCACATCACACCAGTTCTGAGGTCTTTGCACTGGCTTCCTGTCAAACAAAGAATTGACTTTAAAATCCTGCTGCTGGTTTATAAAGCACTGAATGGTTTAGGGCAGGGGTAGCCAACACGGTGCCCGCAGGCACCTGGTCGCCCACAAAGACCACGCTAGTCGCCCGCGAAGCATGTTCTAAAAATAGAACACGCTTATGAGCTTTCACAAGAAAAAAATGAAAAAAAATCACTGCCATGCGCGCAGCGGTCGGAGCTACTTACGTGTCATGGTTCTAACTTGTATCATGGTTCTAACTTTAGTCGCGGTTAAAACTTTATAACAACAATTAATAACCCACAACTAACACATTTTAACAGGGTAAAACACCAAGACACAACAGTTTGTGATATTAACAATTTGTAATACTAATAATTGTACATTTATAAAATCACACCACCGAGCATGCTGGGTACAGCTCGCCCACTATCACACCAAGAAGAAACACCTACATTCCCCTGGGTCCTAAGTCCCTCCAGGTTTAGCTTCCTAACACCCTCTATGTACCAGCTGTTCAGTTGGCCTGCGGTCCTTTTCAGCATCAATGAATGAATGCGTTTACTGAAGAAAAAAAATACGCCAGAATCTTACAAAATACTGTGATATTAATTTTTGGCCATACCGCCCAGCCCTAACTCCGACCATTTCTGAAGGGGGTTAGATAGAGTTAGATAGTTAGATAGGGGTTAAATAGATAGTGATCTGTGCAACTTTGTTGTTCAGGAAGTTTGTATCAAACAAGTAGCCCTTCGTATTATTTTGTACCCTTGAAGTAGCTCTCGGCTTCAAAAAGGTTGGTGACCCCTGGTTTAGGGCCTAAGTATGTTTGTGATCTGCTGCTACCTTATGAACCATCCCGGCCACTCAGGTCGTCTGGGACGGGTCTACTTTCTGTTCCAAGAGTCAGAACTAAACATGGAGAAGCAGCGTTCAGCTTTTCTGCTACACATATCTGGAATAAGGTTCCTGAAAGCTGCAGGTCTGCTGAGACCCTCAGCTCCTGTCGCTGCATCTCACTACTGCATTTTATTTCTTACATTCCAGCTTGAATATTTGACATGTTTTGATAGAATATTGAGGCAGAGTGTAGGGAAGCATTTAGGAACTCCTGAATCTTATTCTCTTCTTTTTCTTCTCTTTTCAGTCCAAACCTGGACCCCATGCTACTCCTCAACTTTAAATACTTCCAGAAATCCCCCTTCTCGTCTAAATTAAACGTTTCTTTAAGGTCCTCCAATGATAAATGTTAAATGAGCCGTCTCTGTAGAGATCTTTGATAACATGTATTCCTTTTGCCAGCCATGTATCCCATATAAATACTTTTTTTCCCTAAACAGGGGGGTATTCTTCGTACGTGGTTCAACAAAGTCGATCAAATGTCCTATTATCCATCTTAAATTAGCGAGATGATTGACATTAGGCTTTCCCGGTTCTTCAAAGGTTGACCCGCCCTCAAACGGTCTCGTTCATTCGAACCAGACGTCCGTCATCTGGATAAATGCGCGTGCACGCTCCTCCTCAGAAGGGGGAGGAGTCGAACACAGATTCAATGATCTTCAAACGCGACAATTTTAAATAAACTCAGAGAAAGAGCGTCTCTTCTCTCCGTGGAGGAGCAGGAGATGATCACGACTACATATGATGAATTTAATCCATAATCATGGCAAAGTCTAACGGTGCGTTCACATCCAAAGTAAGCGAATATTCGCAACACTTCCTGTTTGTGAACGCAGCTTAACGCCGCCTCCGCTGTTCGGGCTAGAGTCACATAAGCATCGCAAAATATCAAGTTAAATGCGTCAGTGTTGGGAACGTGTATCGGCTAATTTTAAGTGCCTCATCACCCAAATCAATCAGATTATATTTATTTAAATGTGCTTGCTGGCAGTATACAAATGAATATATACACTTATGAGGATATATGTACTGTATGTGTGTATGTATCATACATGTGTATATACATGTATGTGTAGATTACCATATAACTAGGAGTTTGAATCTGTGTATGGGCGGATCAGTACCGTAATCATTTTATACAATAATGATATGTATGGTGTACTAATAACACTGTCATATAATTGCGCTTGAACACATCCATAAGTTTCTTAAGCGCTAAATAGACGTTACGAACAGCACGCCATGCAGTGGCTTTCCCGATGTTCTCCACATCGCAGACACTGTGCAAACATGTACCAGTCACAAAAAAGGTGATCAAGTCTGTGAGACAATGTGATCCAGTCTGCATACAGTATGTGATCCAGGCGATCCTCTGCTGCGCTGTGGTGTTTAATGTACGACTCGAGGAGGTCTCGGCAGAATCTAATGCGCCGCGTACAGGAAGTCATGATGATGTGAGAACGGATCTTGGCGATCTGGAAGAACTCTCTCCCTATAAAACTAATATAACTAATATCACTCCTTCATCAATGAGGAAGGGAGCTGCCTTTTTTGTCCGGTGGGAGTGGCCAGCTTATCCAGTGAATTTCACTAAACCTGCTGTGGAGCAGGTTAAGGGATTTCAATGTGTTGCTATGGTGATTTATCTAAACTTGCTTCGAAGAACTGAAAAGCCTGACCTACGTCATCTTATCCTGAAAATTATCTGGCTAACTCAGTAAACCAGGTACGAAGAATAGGGCCCAGATGTGAGGGTTATTCTAAGTGGAGGAGTAGCTTTGTTTGTATTGAGAAATCCCCAGAATCGTATGTGCCCACTTAGAGTGTTGTAAAATGAGTGCTGTTTCTGTTGTGTGTTTTTGTGATAACGAGTCCATAATCTGGAATGGAGCTGCTAATTCCCCTTCCATCCAGGGTTGGATTAATAATTTGCCCAGTGCCGTGCTAGCTTATTCATTTTGAATGCTATGCTATATAATTCCATATTTGGAAGAGCCAATCCCCCACTATTCCTTGATGCAAAGAGCTTTTGACCCCGCCATTGTATCATAGAGTCTGACACCATATTAATAAGTTCATTATTTATGTATTGGCATCACAAACGTCATTCATTCATATACTCAACTCAAAGCTTCACACACCAAAGCCATGGTGTCATTATAATCACTCTGCCTGCTTTACAGGTATTGTCCACTTGATGGCGCAGTAGAGCAAACGAAGCCCCATGAAGCTTCGGCTCATGAGAGAACCAATGCTCATCATTTTTGTATGTGTATATATATGTGTGTGTGTGTGTATATATATGTATATACATATATATATATGTGTGTATATATGTATATATATATATATATATATATATATATATATTATTTTTTTGTCTGTGAACAAATCCCTCTGCATAAACCCTCAGGATATATGTAGGAATGAAAGAGTAAAGTTTGGTGATGTAAGAGCTGCTGAAGAGGAGATTTCTGGATCAGAGTCTGAGAACAAACTCATGAGAGAAAACGTCCTTTAAAGAGAAGTTTAGTTACATGACATCATGATGAAGACTCTACAGGTGAAGAGGGTCAACACATGAACTCATAGATATCACTATGTTCACCACTCCATCACTGACGTTAAGAGGAGGGTTTATTGTGTTACACATTTTATGAAATGTTATGTTTAAATATTCAAATGAAGCATTATGTAATGGTAACTTTTGTTGAATTTAGTAGAAATCTACAGACGCAAACAGATAAAGGAGTAAAATAATCTGAATGTATATTCTGGATGTTTTTTCCACTGAAAGAAGGCGTGTTATTAAAGGCGTCTCATGTTTCTTCCTGTCGCGTCTCGCCTTAAGAACACAGAATAAAACTTTATAAAGTATATATTATATAAAAGAAGTTAAAAGTAGCAGAATATTGAGCCAAGACCTCTAGATTGTACTCACAGTAAATAAACTTAGTTCCATTCCACCACTGAGTAGTTTTCAGTAAAATGCGTTGAGTGCAAACATTATAGGTCCTTCTTTAAAAGCGCATTCATATTTATTGAAGCATTACTACTTTGTTAGATCTTTATACATTTGTTCAGCCGCCGGTACTTTTTTATTTTATATGTAAATATTGGTTCAATGTCATCAATAGTTATCAAAAGCTTGTTGATATGTCATTGTGTGTAGAAGTGGGTCACGCTAAGCTGTGAAGACGCATCATTCTGACGTCTCCAAGTGAGACTTCATACAAAGAGATCTAATAACCAAAAGGTGATTGTAATATTGATTCTGTTGCCTAAAAGTTTGGAAACTGTTCCAATCAAGTTCCTCTCTGACGAACAAAGGACGTGTATCCTGATGAGGTCATAATGTGGGCGTGTCTAAAGAAAGGACTCAAGTCATGAGGAACTTTAACCAACGGCACCAATGGAACAACTGGACAACAACTAGAGAAGACTCGGGACATCGAGTTGGGATTCAACGCGGGACACCGTCCGGTACTCAGCTGAGGACAATAGGACATCGTCCATATACTTTAATACTTCATATTTTATATTTTGCATGACGAGTCCATAAACAATGTTCGTTTTATGAAATGTATTTTTTGTTCAAAGCCACGAAGCTTCAGAATAACAGAATGGAAAAAAATACTGGTTGTTTCACGATTTAGTAGATATGGAACATTTTAAATATTAAATTTTTAACATGTGAAGATTTTTCTAATAGATTTGTAAAATGTAGTTCCTGTATGATACTAAACGGTCTGAAATGTTATTAAAAAAGTCACAGCCTCCACTATAAAGTTGTGGGAGAGAGGGATTGAAAGAAGTAGAACTTATTTTATTCCCTTTAATTAAGCAGATAATTAATTACATTTTAATCAGTGCAACATTAAATATCTTAACCTCTTGCGCTTTAGTTATATATTTAAATATAATAAGTACATTTATAAAAATCTGTTTAGAAAATAAGTGTTTCTAAGTAACATCTGAGTGGATATTTGTCATACAAATCTAAATGTAACATGAATCAACGGGCCACTGACGCACTATGAGTATGTGATGCATGCAGGCAACGTTTCTGTTTCTTATGATTTATTCATCCAAAAACAGGCAAACAAACAAAAAGAACAAATTAAATCAGAACCAATCGCTGCGTCTCTTGCTTAGCTTAGCTACAAACACTGGAGCAAATATGGAAGAACAACATTCAGCTGAAGTCATTTTGGTGAAAGCATTGGCTGAACAACTGTTTGAGAGCCACCATGAAAACAATTAGAACAGATTAATGTTTTATTACAACTATTACAATAGTAGTAAATCAAAGAGAAAGTTCGGTCAACAAAAGGTAAAATATTCACGTCCTAAAACAAAGGACTTTATCTCAAAACGATGAGATCAGTAGATGATAACGTTGAAGAAAGGATTGAGATAATTAACAACAATTCTTTTCTCAATTCAGTCATTCTTCAGTTATAGAACAAAACTGCAGTTTCTAGAGTAAAACTAAATCAAGGAAGTAATGAGTTTTAACTGGAGAGAAAACATTGCTGAAGAGAAAGAAGGTTAAATATTTCCCTCAGTTTCATCACCTATAATTCAGCTCAAACCATAGTGGTGCATAGAGGACATGGAATACTTTGACAATGTAAAAAACTATTATATTTAATATATACATGACAATACATAACACATGAAACATGAGACAATATCATAGAAACAAATACCAACAGAATGTAAAATGATGTGTAACTTCATCTTTGCTGAATAAACTTATTTTGCAGTCTGTATCAGCCTGACAGTTTTTAAGTGTTTAACTATGTCTCATTTATTTCTGATGCTCTCATCAATACACTTGAGATTTGATGAATAACAGAGACGAGAGAATCTTGTTGAGCAAACTCCACGACTAATTTGTTTCTCTAGTGTGGACTTTTAAATGTTTTGTCAGATGTTGCTTTCGTGAAAATGTTTTACTACACACGGAACAACTAAATGGTTTCTCCCCTGTGTGGATAGTCATGTGAACGTTCAGGTCACCCTTTCGTGAAAATGTTTTACTACACAGGGAACAACTAAATTGTTTCTCCCCTGTGTGGTTACTCATGTGATATTTCAGGGATCCCTTTTGTGAAAATGTTTTACTACAAACTGAACAACTAAATGGTTTCTCCCCTGTGTGGATAGTCGTGTGAGAGTTCAGGTCTACCTTTCGTGAAAATGTTTGATGACACACGGAACAACTAAATGGTTTCTCCCCTGTGTGGATAGTCATGTGATAGGTCATGTGTCCCTTTTGTGAAAATGTTTTACTACACATGGAACAACTAAATGGTTTCTCATCTGTGTGGATAGTCATGTGCGATTTCAGGCGTGCCTTATGTGAAAATGTTTTTCTGCACACGAAACAACTAAATGATTTCACTCCTGTGTGGATAGTCATGTGAACGTTCAGGTGTCCTTTTCGTGAAAATGTTTTACTACACATGGAACAACTAAATGGTTTCTCCCCTGTGTGGATAGTCATGTGACGTTTCAGGTCTCCCTTATGTGAAAATGTTTTACTACACACGGAACAACTAAATGGTTTCACTCCCGTTTTGGATCTAGTGGGTCTCTTCAGACGTACCTTGTGGTCAGAGCTTCCAGCACATTCAGGCGAGCTGATTGATGTTTTTCCAGTACTACAGTTCACATCACTTACAGGTACTTCAATGTTTTGCAGAGGGTTTGAGTCTGACTGAGGTTCCTGAGTCTCCTTCCAATCTCTACTGTCATCAGTCTCATCAGTCTCATCAGTATCTGGTTCTGATCCTCCACAATCTGCTCCATCATCTTCGGTTTCCATCGTTTCAGTTTGTCTTTGATGAAGCTGTGAGGACTGAGCTTCTTCTTCATCATCTTCACTCTTTACAGGAGCGAATGATAACTTGATACCAGCCTCCTCCAGCCTTTGAAGCTGCTCTCCACCCTGACTGGTCCAGAGTTCCTCCTGTTCCTCTTTAATGTGTGGGGGCTCTGGGTCCTCCTGTTCCTCTTTAATGTGTGGGGGATCTGGGTCGTCCTGTTCCTCTTTAATGTGTTGGGGATCTGGGTCCTCCTGTTCCTCTTTAATGTGTGGGGTCTCTGGTTCCTCCTGGCCCAGACTGGAGCTCCAGTCCTGCTGCTCAGGGGGAACCTCTTCTTTAACCACCAACAGCTGCTGGACGTCTGTGGAGAATAAAATACATTCATACATCTGAGAAATCATATATTAAACTCTCTATTATTCAAGAGGTTTATCACTGAAAAAGCGGAGAATTAGTTGTAAATGAGAGAAGCATGACCCCTAAATAAAAACCTGCTGCTGCTGTCGTAAACGTCACACTCTCGTGTTGCATTGACTGAACCACTCCCCACCGGCAGTAACAGACCCTCAGTAGCAGATGCAGAGACTACATGTTCCATCTACTGTAACTTGCTCCACTGACCGGCTACTTTTAGTTCCCCTCTAGTACACCAACAAAGGTCATGTGTAGCTAATATAATGAAAGAAGAAGTATACATATAACTGATTTGGTTTAAACCACACCACATGGTGCCTCATTGGACGAGCCCCACTAGGAACCCCAGGGAGTCCCTGTGACACGGTCACGACGTTTTTGGACCGTTGAGTCCCGTTCAGTTCTGTGTAACATAACTGTTGTGCTTGTTGCTGCTGTAATAGTGTTGTTCCACGCTGCTGAGCTTTGTTGAGTTTTAATCCTCCACAACGAGTAAAGTCAGTAGACGTAGAGATGTAGTACAGTAAAGAGTACAATATGTACCTCTGAGATGTATCTTAATAAAAAGTACAATATGTACTTCTGAGAAGTAGTACAGTTAAAAAGTACAATATGTACCTCTGAGAAGTAGTACAGTTAAAAAGTACAATATGTACCTCTGAGCTGTAGTACAGTAAAAAGTACCAAAGTACCTGTAACTCTACCTCAGTACATGATGTGAATACTTCAGTACCTGTAACTCTACCTCAATACATGATGTGAATACTTCAGTACCTGTAACTCTACCTCAGTACATGATGTGAATACTTCCTCCAGAACTGCTTCCATCAGTTTAAAGTGATGAAGAAACAAACAGAACCAACCTGCTCTTTGTATCCGGACTTCCGGGTTGAAAACAGCGTCCAGTAGTCTCCGTTGTCGCTCGTTCTCCTCTTTAGAAGCAGAAAGTTCCTCCTCGTACTCTGCTATCGTTCTTTCAAACAGCCCAAATATCTCTTCAGCAGCCGCAGTTAGTCGCTGCTTGACTACAGATCTCAGCATTTGGACTTTAGACATTTTCACAAAGACAGAAACGTTTCCTCCACACAAACTCCGTCACTAACCCCGTTTCCTCTCCATTGAACTGGGACTAGCTGACACTTGATCAACACAACAAAGAGACGCTGCTGTTGCTCCTGACGGTAGCCGCCATGTTGCTAATGGAGGAACATCCGGACCTCCTGGAAGGAAAAGAACACAAAATGTGGATCAGGTCAGAAAGCAATGCATGGTGTTAATAAGATCAACAAAAATTTGTTTGTACAGAACCTTTCAAAACACTGTTTATAAAGTGCGTCACAATAACGGAACACTTTTAAAAACACAGATCGTAAAACACACTATAATGACATAAAACATACAGAAGAATCACATAAATGCTTTATATTGTATTAAGTCCACATTCATTTGACTGATAGTTACAGTCGAAAAGAAAACAGCGACAGATCAACTACTATGATTTATGTTGGTGTGCGATTAGAGGCCCATTCATACCAAACTCTAATCTAAATCAAAAACAAAAACATGGTATTGATAATAAAGGAAACTCAATTATTCTGCACTTAATGTATAATTTATAACTTACAAAACACCTGACTAAAATGTAGTGTGTATAGACGTTTTACTATTTTTAATTGTGGGTTATTGGTGCCATTTACACTATACACCTGTTGTTTTTCACTACTTAGTGTAGAATTACATAGATATATGTCTTCTATCCGAATTTGCATATTTCAGTTGTTTGGTGTTGAATTTATTGAATGAATATTTTTCTTTTTACTCTATCCTATTTTTTGTATATATTGTGCATTTTTCCAAATTAGTAAATCTTAATATAATTACACTATAATATTTAATATATTTCTTCTTTTTTTTTTACACTGTATACATTTAGCAGCATTTCCATATTTCAGTTGCTTGGTGTTGAATTTACTGTGAATGAATAATAATAATTGTAGCTCCCTGATATCGGTGATCTCATCGGTATCGGCCATGACAGCTCAGATATCGGTCGACCGCCACGTCGCGCTAACGGCGGTAAACTCAATCATGAGGTAAAGCTAACGCTGAGCTAACACTGGCTTAAAAAGGACTATTCGACTAATAGTCCTTTTTGGTGAGGAACCTTCCTAACTGAGTGGAATGAACCGGAAGTACCGTGTCGTTTCCGGGTTGGCGGTGACGTGTTCTTAATTATGTTTTCATTTTATTTCTTTTGCAGCTGGTGAACCACTGCCTTGGTGTCTTGTTTATTAATGTATTTGTATTGCCTGTCATACACCATTGCTTGTGAACTCCTCCGGCTCGTGAAACCAGCTGCCACTGGAGAGCCCAATAAATGCTATTCTCAAACACGAGATAGCAAAAGAAAGAACATTGACTCTTTGTGTGTGTTTACCTTTACGGTGGCTGGACCTAGTTATTGCAGCAACAGGTTGTGTTTCATAAACCGTTGTCTGCATATTCTTATGATCAGATTATAATCTGCATATAAACCATCACAACATAAAGGGATATGAGACACATATATACACACATTATTAGTGCAATAACGTATTTAATTCAGCATGTTTGAACCTGAACAGAGAGACAGTTTAGTAGCTTTGTACTCTGTGAAACATACCTTTGTTTCACTTTCATATTCCTTCTTTCATTTCTATTCCAACCTCGTTAATAAAGTAATACTATGAACCAGGTTGTTTATGTTATTAATAAAGTAATACTATGAACCAGGTTGTTTATGTTATTAATAAAGTAATACTATGAACCAGGTTGTTTATGTTGTTAATAAAGTAATACTATGAACCAGGTTGTTTATGTTATTAATAAAGTAATACTATGAACCAGGTTGTTTATGTTATTAATAAAGTAATACTATGAACCAGGTTGTTTATGTTGTTAATAAAGTAATACTATGAGGTTGTTTATGTTGTTAATAAAGTAATACTATGAACCAGGTTGTTTATGTTAATAAAGTAATACTATGAACCAGGTTGTTTATGTTATTAATAAAGTAATACTATGAACCAGGTTGTTTATGTTGTTAATAAAGTAATACTATGAACCAGGTTGTTTATGTTGTTAATAAAGTAATACTATGAGGTTGTTTAAATCGTCTGCATGACGCAACACTGTAAGAAGACAGATGAAGTATTTAAGATGATCTTTTTTGTAGTCCCTCTTCAAAACATTGTAGTTTCACCGCCGCAGACTGACGTCACTAACATGCGCCTGCCGTCGCGTCACAACTACGTGACTTAGTGACAGTGGAGTCGGATCCTCTAAACACAGCTCAAGGAGAAGTGGTTTTAGACGTTAGGAGGAAATGTTTTGACTCTTCGGCTGCAGCCGCTAAGCTAACGCTAAGCTAGCGCTAAGCTAACGCTGAGCTAGCTTCACGTTCACAGCACGTCTCGTTTCAACAGTTCAGATAAAACGAGTCAACCACACGTCGCTACAATAAGTACATCTGATACAGTACGACGTTGTAGTTCAACCTGAACACGTTTAAAAGTCATAATATGAACTCACCAGTCACGAGCTGTTCATGGAGCGGAGCAACGAGCGGCATCAAGCTAGCGACAACGACTTCCGGTGCAAAGCATTTATTTTTTCAAAATAAAATCCCACCGATTTATTGATAATTTATTAACGGGTAAATTAATATATAACGTGAAGAGGAAAAAAATACTCATGTACAGATGTTTTTGGTGTCAAGTCAAACATGTATTATTACGGTACCTCAGTATTTCTCAAATCCTGGCTTTGACTTTGCATGAGACGACATAGTTTAAGTTAGTTTGTTTTTAATGTGTTTCATTTCACTGGGTATGATTCAATGATCACATGTAGTTTCACTTAAAAAAGAGAAATATTCAATATTATAAACTATAATGACATTTGTAGTATGTTGGTTTTCAGTGGCTGGTGGATTTGTTTGGGGGGGTAGGGCCATCCAATCAATTTCAGCAAACATCCTAGTATGATTCAATGCAAAAAAAAGTATCAAACATATACAGTATATATATATATATCATATAATAATATTAAGTATAATATGATATATAAATACCATATAATATAATCATAAATATCATGAATATATTATAATAAAAAAAACAGAAAAAAGTTGATATTTTAAGATGCCCCATATTAACCTTGTTTGTTGGGGAAACACCAATCAGTGTGGTGAGGAAACCTGCATATTTGTATGACTAATTATTTGTAGGAACTTTACTCTTCTGTCCTTCTGAGTGGCAAACCTCTCAGTGACCTTCTTATTGAAGTCGGACATGTCGCTGACACGTTTCTTCTCCATGGAGAGCATAGCCAGAGCATTAAGGCCATCCTGTGTCATGGTGTTTCTGAGGAAAATCAGATTATAATCTGCATATAAACCATAACAACATAAAGGGATATGAGACAAACATATATACACACATTATTAGTGCAATAACGTATTTAATTCAGCATGTTTGAACCTGAACAGAGAGACAGTTTAGTAGCTTTGTACTCTGTGAAAAAAACCTTTGTTTCACTTTCATATTCCTTCTTTCATTTATATTCCAACCTCGTTAATAAAGTAATACTATGAACCAGGTTGTTTATGTTGTTAATAAAGTAATACTATGAACCAGGTTGTTTATGTTGTTGATAAAGTAATACTATGAACCAGGTTGTTTATGTTGTTTATAAAGTAATACTATGAACCAGGTTGTTTATGTTATTAATAAAGTAATACTATGAACCAGGTTGTTTATGTTATTAATAAAGTAATACTATGAACCAGGTTGTTTATGTTATTAATAAAGTAATACTATGAACCAGGTTGTTTATGTTGTTAATAAAGTAATACTATGAACCAGGTTGTTTATGTTATTAATAAAGTAATACTATGAGGTTGTTTATGTTATTAATAAAGTAATACTATGAACCAGGTTGTTTATGTTGTTGATAAAGTAATACTATGAACCAGGTTGTTTATGTTGTTTATAAAGTAATACTATGAACCAGGTTGTTTATGTTATTAATAAAGTAATACTATGAACCAGGTTGTTTATGTTAATAATAAAGTAATACTATGAACCAGGTTGTTTATGTTATTAATAAAGTAATACTATGAACCAGGTTGTTTATGTTAATAATAAAGTAATACTATGAACCAGGTTGATTATGTTATTAATAAAGTAATACTATGAACCAGGTTGTTTATGTTATTAATAAAGTAATACTATGAACCAGGTTGTTTATGTTGTTAATAAAGTAATACTATGAACCAGGTTGTTTATGTTATTAATAAAGTAATACTATGAACCAGGTTGTTTATGTTGTTAATAAAGTAATACTATGAGGTTGTTTAAATCGTCTGCATGACGCAACACTGTAAGAAGACGGATGAAGTATTTAAGATGATCTTTAAGGTCAATTCCAATCTCCACCCTGAACCCTCAGGCACTCACTGACGTCAGCTGCTAAGTGGCTGAGTGTGAGAGGCTGTCATGTGTTTTTATGTTCCATCTTTAATCCGTAATGTTATAGTGTATTTTATTGGGCTAAACGCCCGCGTGTCTCTTTGTTTACCTTTTTTTTTTTTTTTACGTCTTCATGCTTCCATTGGGAACTGCGTGTTTAACGTCACATTGCTATGAACTGTGGGTAATTCCCTTAGGCAAAGTCAGCATCTAATGCTGATTTACGGAAAGGGATCATAAAGGGCTCAACATGTCTGCCAGAGAGCCTCGAGCACTCTACGATGTGACAGTGGGACAGAACTAAACCCTCACGGACTTCGCGGGAGCGCGCCTCAAAGTCCGTAAGGGTGGTGATTGGAATTGACCCGGACACAAATCTAACCGGCATGCATTGCGCGCCGATCGCCGCCGATCGATTCTGCGCAGAACTGGCTCATCTCGAACGAGCCTATTGTAGTTTCAACGCTGCAGACTGACGTCACTAACATGCGCCTGCCGCGCGTCATAACTACGTCGTTAGTGAAAGTGGAGTCGGATCCTGTAAACACGCGGTTGTCTTTTCCTAACTCCTCGTGAAGTCTCCTTCCCATCTTTCCTTGACCCCGTGACGTGTCCACAGCTCAAGGAGAAGTGGTTTTAGACGTCAGGAGGAAATGTTGTGACTCTTCGCTGCAGCCGCGTCTCCATGTCTCAAGAAGAAATGCTGAGACTGTTGGTGAAGCAGCGAGTCCACGCGGCCGTTGAAGAGGCTTTTGGGGAGTTGCACGGATTAATAGAAGATTATGAGGAGACCGTTTCTCTATTAAGAGAACATGAGCTACACAGATCAGGTTTGTGCTTTTTCATTGTTGTTCCCGGTGTTCCACCCCAAGTGTTGTTAAACCTACTGGTTTCCTGCGCATGCGTGTTGTGTTCACGTCACAGCTGCAGCGGTTGTCTGTCTCGGTCACCAGATTCATCACACATTCAAGAGATATTGTTATTGTCATATGCACAGATAACAGACAGTCACTCTGTCCAATGAAAAGCTTATTCTGCTGGGTCCTCCTAACTCACAGAATTACAATAAACTTAAGGTAATGAATAAATAAAAATAAGGCACAAAATAGTAACAGTATTCCACAAAACTATGATAATAGTATTTCTCGGTATATAAAGTGCACTATGCATTGCTACTGTGTGTGTGTGTGTGTGTGTGTGTGTGTGTGTGTGTGTGTGTGTGTGTGTGTGTTAGGGCTGTCAACGAATATTCGAAATTCGAATATATATTCGAATAGTTGTTAAAAACAGAATTTCGAATGTGAAAATTAATATTCGAATGTAAAAAAAAAGAAAAAAAAAGAAAGTATTTCGGAGGATAATTATCGTGAATCTGGCAACCCCCGCCGCGGCCGCGATGAAGTGTCCTCTGTGTGTGTGTGTGTGTGTGTGTGTGTGTGTGTGTGCGTGTGCGTGTGACGAGCCGTTCGGGGCAGAGTCTCTGACCCGGAGCAGACGTCACGGGGTTTTGCTGTTGTTGTGGCGTAGGCTGCGGTCCACAGTAGCCTGTTCTATCTTCCCTTAATAAACACCCTGTAAGCCATCTAACGTCTCGTGGCTTTCCTGACCCAGGGTCGCTACACTATGTAAGCTAGAGTTAGCTTACCATTCAACGACAAGCAACTTGAGGCCACATCTCCAGAATGTGCACCCAAGAGAATATGGCATAAAATGTGGACCTTCAGAGAAACAGCCCCGTCTGGATACGTATTTTGCGCCGTCCGCCACAAGTTCGTTGTCTGCGGCACGACAGGAGGCCTGCACGCAAAAATTTATTTCGTTCGTATGCAAGGACATGAGGGCTTCAGGGAGTTCTGTGAAGCACTGGAACCGAGGAACCTTATCCCTGATCAGCACTCAGCATGTGTTTATTGTTGCCGTTCACACCTAAACTGAAGAATTTTGTATTTACACATATATTCGAATATATGTGTTTTTTTTTTAAAGGGAATATTCGAACGTCATTTTTTAGCAATTTTGACAGCCCTAGCCTCTATACACCTATGGAGATATTTCATTAAAAACCAGACGTTTCCACCTAGAATAGTCATTTACCACATTAACAATGTATAGTGTATTTCTGATTAATTTAATGTTATCTTCATTGAAAAAAACAGTGCTTTTCTTTGAAAAATAAGGACATTTCTAAGTGACCCCAAACTTTTGAACTGTAGTGTATATTGATTTAATCTGATGTCAAGTTGATGCCTGTCTATGCATTCATACACCTGTCAGAGAAATATACTCAAACACCGCGTAGAGACGGTCAGCTGTGGAAACGTGATCCGCACAGATTACATTACATTTAGCTGACGCTTTTATCCAAAGCGACTTACAATAAGTGCAATTAATTTATTTGTTATGATGATGTTCAGATCTTGTTGCTCAAATACATTTGAAGTTCAAATTCCAACATTTTGAGTCATTATTTTAATTTGCTATGGGATATAGTCATTAGATTGGTCGATTATGAAAATAATCGTTAGTTACAGCCCTACCAATCATTAGGGCTGTCAACGAATAATCGAAATTCGAATATATATTCGAATAGTTGTTAAAAACAGAATTTTGAATGTGAAAATTAATATTCGAATGTAAAAAAAAAAGTATTTCGGAGGATAATTATCGGGAATCTGGCAACCCCCGCCGCGGCCGCGATGAAGTGTCCTCTTTGTGTGTGTGTGTGTGTGACGAGCCGTTCGGGGCAGAGTCTCTCATTTAAACCGCTATGCGCGACCGACGGTGCGGGGGGGGGTGAACACCTAAACTGAAGAATTTTGTATTTACACATATATTCGAATATGTTCGAATTAGGGCTGAACGATTAATTGCATTTGCGATAATATTGCGATATGATAAAACGAGATTTTCTAACCGCAACGTGCGCGATTACAACGTCATCACGTGACGCGAGCGAAAGAGTGGAGAACTCGGCTGCATCAACTTTTCATGCGGCCCTTTAACCTGTTGCGCAATGGCCTCGGGCTCGACGGAACAGTCAGAAACTGACACAGCTGAGACTTTAGTCTCGAAGAGGAACAGCACGTCGGTGGTGTGGAACTATTTTGGTTTCAAAAAAGAAGATGCTGCGCAGCGTCAGGTGATGTGCAGAGCATGCCGTGCTCCTGTTGCTACTTCACGGGGTAACACTACAAACTTGTTCCAGCACTTAAACAAAATACCACAAATCAACGTATGACAGCTGTATGGCCAAAATGCCGAGCACCAGTGCGCCAGACAAGCCAAATACCTCAAGACAGGGATCACTGACCGAAATGTTTGAAAGCGTCACTGAACGTAATTAAAAACGACACGGGGAAATCACTCGGGCAATAACCGAGTTCATAGCCAAAGATATGATGCCTCTCAGCACGGTGACCAAGCCTGGGTTCATGGCATTGATAAAAACGCTTGATAAACGGTACAGGATACTCTCCCGTACATATTTCAGTCAGACTGCCATACCGGAGCTGTACAAAAAGTGCAAAGAGAAAGTCGCCACGGAGCTTAAAACGGTGGACTTGTTTGCTACCGCTACTGATCTGTGGTCAAGCCGCACAGCTGAGCCTTACCAGAGTCTTACGTCTTTTTACGTCTTTTTAGCACATGAGGGAATATTGTGACTTGCACTCGCTCATCCTTGAAGCCAGCAAAAGTCAATATGCTGGTTTTCTTAGCAAAACATCTGTGAGCCACTGAGAACAAAACTGTTGGATCATTATGGCTGGCAGTGTCATACTCATAGTGAACTGTAGTCTGTGTGGTGTGTTATTGTTGTGTACGTCAGATAAGTGAGGTTGATCTATATTATAATATTCAAATTGTTTTTTTATTGTATAATTTAAAAGTGCATTTCTCCGTTTTTTTATTTATAACTTTATTTACTTTGATTTTACAAAATATTTTTAAAGTAGTAGAGGCAAATTCTGTTTCAGTTGTGTGAAATGTTACTGACTTGAAATTTTGCACAGTGTTTACAAAGTGCATGCCTTTGTTTAAATTACTTAAATGCACAGTGGTAAAGCCACAGATGTTTCTGTAATGAGCAGTTCAATAAAAATGTCATTTATTTCAAGTTTCATCTTTTTATTTAATTCTAACAAATAGGCCCAGCCAATGGGAAAGAACATTTTACACTAAATGTATCTAATATTGTGTTGGTCATATTTAAATCATTCATTATGTTTTGTTGGGGAAAAGAGAGGATAAAATTTAAAAAAATAAAAATGTGTATATTAAATCGCAATTGCAATATTGGGGAAAAAAAAATCGCAATTAGATTATTTTCCCAAATCGTTCAGCCCTAGTTCGAATATATGTGGGTTTTTTTAAAGGGAATATTCGAACGTCATTTTTTAGCAATTTTGACAGCCCTACTGTGTGTTCACCAGCCTGATGGGTAGAAACTGTTCATCAGTCTCGTGGTTGTGGACTTGTGACTCCTGTAGCGTCTGGAGCGAGAAGATTCTGTGCTGGGGGTGTGTTGTGTCCCTGACGTTGTGTTGTGTCCCTGGTGGTGTGTTGTGTCCCTGGTGGTGTTGGTGTGTTGTGTCCCTGGTGGTGTTGGTGTGTTGTGTCCCTGATGATGTGGTGGTGTGTTGTGTCCCTGATGATGTGGTGTGTTGTGTCCCTGATGATGTGTTGTGTTGTGTGCCTGGTGGTGTGTTGTGTCCCTGATGATGTGGTGTGTTGTGTCCCTGATGATGTGGTGTGTTGTGTCCCTGATGATGTGGTGTGTTGTGTCCCTGATGATGTGGGCTGCTCTCCTGGTTTCTCTGGTGGAGTAAATGTCTTTTAGAGAGGGGAAGGCTGCTCCTGAGATGAACTGTGAAGTTTTTATTACACGCAGGAGGCGTTGACAAAAAACTGCGGTCAAGTCGGACAGTTTTCAGCTGCCTTCAAAGTATACACAGGAAAACTCAGAAACAATGACTTCCTGTTAGTTCCGATCTTTAGGCTACTTGTAGTTTACAGATGACGTTTGGATTTATTCATGTGTTTAATATATATTTATGTAGAAATGTGCGTGTAGCTGCAGCCTTTGTCATAAAATAAGGATTTTCTACAACACGTGGTGTTTGCTGTCGGCTCTAAGAGCCAATCAGCTCTCTGATGTGGCGACAGCCAGGCGTTTCCCATCATGCACTGGGCTACGCAGTCCGTGGAGAGCTATTGCGGCGCCTGGCTCTAAAAACGGCGGCCGCCTCGCTCTCGTGAGATTATCGTTGACCACGTGTGCATGACGTCAGAGCAAGTCGGACACAAAACTAACCAGCATGCATTGTGTGCCGATCGCCGGCTAACGATTCTGCGCAGAACTGGCTCATCTCGAATGAACCTAATGCTGGAGATCTTCAAGACACATTTCATATCCATTGCGGCGATCACGACTGTATGAATGAGCACTGCATCACAACCACGTATGTGGAAGAAAATACCTTTTTCTTTTTTTTTGCATTATTAATGTAGGTATATTTAATGCTAAAAAAATATATATATATATATTTAGCATTATTAATGTAGGTAGATCTTTTTGATTTTAAAAGTAGCTCACGAGCCAAAAATGTGTCCTCACCCCTGCTCCAGAGCCTGTCAATGGTTTCTGCATTACAATTTAAAATGTGTGTAAATTGTGTGTTCCCCTGAAGGAGGGAGCAGCAAGACGTGGGACTGCAATAAGTCATTTTGATTTACTTTTAAACCCTTGCACTTTAATTGTCAGGTAGGATGGACTATTTTTTTTAGTTTTGGACTTTGAACGTTATTCTTTAGTTACTTTGCACTTTCAGAGGCTTGATTGCTATTTTGAGTTACTTTTAAAACTGTATTTGTACTTTTTCTTTACTTTTAAAGCATATTTGCACTTTAATTTGTATTACTATTTAATTTATTTGTTATGATGTTCAGATCTTGTTGCTCAAATACATTTTCAACAAGTTCAAATTCCAACATTTTGAGTCATTATTTTAATTTGCTATGGGATATAGTCATTAGATTAGTCGATTATGAAAATAATCGTTAGTTACAGCCCTACCAATCATTAAAGAAACTTAAGTCATTTAGGCTATTAGTCATGATGTCACATCTCGTCTGTGTTCAGGGAACCTCTTGGTTTAGGTGAGCTAAAACAACTGGTTTCCTCGGGCGGATATTACCACCAGATCCTTCTTTCCTCCCTCCAGGACCTTGGTATCACAGGCACTGCGCTCTCCCTCTTCTCATCCTACCTCAACGACCGCACCTACCGGGTGACTTGGAGAGGATCTTTGTCTGAACCTTGTCCTCTCACTACTGGGGTCCCTCAGGGCTCCGTCCTGGGTCCTCTCCTCTTCTCTCTGTACACCAGGGGTCACCAACCTTTTTTGAAGCCGAGAGCTACTTCAAGGGTACAAAATAATACGAAGGGCTACTTGTTTGATACAAACTTCCTGAACAACAAAGTTGCATAGATTACTATCTATTTAACCCCTATCTAACTCTATCTAACTATCTAACCCCCTTCAGAAATGGTCGGAGTTAGGGCTGGGCGGTATGGCCAAAAATTAATATCACAGTATTTTGTAAGATTCTGGCTTTTTTTCTTCTTCAGTAAACGCATTCATTCATTGATGCTGAAAAGGACCGCAGGCCAACTGAACAGCTGTTTTTACGTTGGTACATAGAGGGTGTTAGGAAGCTAAACCTGGAGGGACTTAAGACCCAGGGGAATGTAGGTGAAAAAAACAGGAAGGGTCTGTCTCTTCCTGCGACGGAGTTTCTTCTTGGTGTGATAGTGGGCGAGCTGTACCCAGCATGCTCGGTGGTGTAATTTTATAAATGTACAATTATTAGTGTTACAAATTGTTAATAAGTCACAAACTGTTGTGTCTTGGTGTTTTACCCTGTTAAAATGTGTTAGTTATGGGTTATTAATTGTTGTCATAAAGTTTTAACCGCGACTAAAGTTAGAACCATGATACAAGTTAGAACCATGACACGTAAGTAGCTCCGACCGCTGCGCGCACGCCAGTGAATTATTATTTTTTTTAAATTCTTTTTCTTGTGAAAGCTCATAAGCGTGTTCTATTTTTAGAACATGCTTCGCGGGCGACTAGCGTGGTCTCTGCGGGCGACCAGGTGCCCGCGGGCACCGTGTTGGCTACCCCTGCTGTACACCAACTCTCTCGGCTCTGTCATCCACTCGCATGGCTTCTCCTACCATAGCTATGCCGATGACACCCAACCGATCCTCTCGTTTCCCCAGTCAGAAACACGGGTAGCAGCACGAATCTCTGCCTGTCTGACTGACATCTCTCAGTGGATGTCCGCACACCACCTGAAAATTAACCCTGACAAAACTGAACTACTTTTCCAGGAAAAGGTTCTCCCACCCACGACCTCACTATTACCTTCAACAACTCACTGTTGGCACCGACCCCGACTGCCAGGAATCTCTGTGTGACACTCGATAGTCAACTCTCCCTGACTGCCAACATCACCGCAACAACACGTTCCTGTAGGTTCATGCTGTACAACATCAGGAGAATACGTCCCCTTCTCACTCAGAAGGCGGCACAGGTTCTCGTACAGGCTCTGATCATCTTGCGTCTTGACTACTGTAACTCCCTCCTGGCAGGTCTACCTGATAGTGCCATCCGACCTCTGCAGCTCATCCAGAATGCAGCAGCTCGACTGGTCTTTAACCTCCCAAAATTCACCCACATGACTCCACTCCTCCACGACCTTCACTGGTTACCGGTGGTCGCCCGCATCCGCTTCAAAACATTGGTACTTGCCTACCGTGCTACGAACAGATCGGGTCCTATCTACATCCAAGACATGGTAAAACCGTACACCCCAGCTCGTTCACTCCGCTCGGCTTCTGCCAATCGGCTTGTAGCTCCGTCACTGCGAGCTAAACACTCAACAAAGTCACGACTTTTTGCTGTCCTTGTCTCCTCAATGGTGGAATGAGCTCCCCATTGACATCAGGACAGCAGAAAGTGTCTACATTTTCCGTCGCAAACTAAAACATCTTTTTCGACTACACCTTGAATAAGGAAGGTAGCGCCGTAGTAGCACTTTAGTAGCACTTGGATGGCACTTACTGATAGCACTTTGTAGTTTAACTTTATTGAAGTTGTACTTTCTTGATTCTTGTAGTTTGTACTCATGGTGGAATTGCATTTATTGTAAGTCGCTTTGGATAAAAGCGTCAGCTAAATGTAATGTAATCTGTGCGGATCACGTTTCCACAGCTGACCGTCTCTACGCGGTGTTTGAGTATATTTCTCTGACAGGTGTATGAATGCATAGACAGGCATCAACTTGACATCAGATTAAATCAATATACACTACAGTTCAAAAGTTTGGGGTCACTTAGAAATGTCCTTATTTTTCAAAGAAAAGCACTGTTTTTTTCAATGAAGATAACATTAATTAATCAGAAATACACTATACATTGTTAATGTGGTAAATGACTATTCTAGGTGGAAACGTCTGGTTTTTAATGAAATATCTCCATAGGTGTATAGAGGCTAGGGCTGTCAAAATTGCTAAAAAATGACGTTCGAATATTCCCTTTAAAAAAAACACATATATTCGAATATATGTGTAAATACAAAATTCTTCAGTTTAGGTGTGAACGGCAACAATAAACACATGCTGAGTGCTGATCAGGGATAAGGTACCTCGGTTCCAGTGCTTCACAGAACTCCCTGAAGCCCTCATGTCCTTGCATACGAACAAAATAAATTTTTGCGTGCAGGCCTCCTGTCGTGCCGCAGACAACGAACTTGTGGCGGACGGCGCAAAATACGTATCCAGACGGGGCTGTTTCTCTGAAGTTCCACATTTTATGCCATATTCTCTTGGGTGCACATTCTGGAGAAGTGGCCTCAAGTTGCTTGTCGTTGAATGGTAAGCTAACTCTAGCTTACATAGTGTAGCGACCCTGGGTCAGGAAAGCCACGAGACGTTAGCTGGCTTACAGGGTGTTTATTAAGGGAAGATAGAACAGGCTACTGTGGACCGCAGCCTACGCCACAACAACAGCAAAACCCTGTGACGTCTGCTCCG